>JBAMBE010000847.1:0-600000 GCA_037043585.1 Drosophila mimica | reverse complement strand
TGTTGGCTGATTGAGGTGGCTTCAAAGACGCCGGGCGGCTGACATCGAACCCATCCCTTACATCTTCCATAAATCAGTCATCACAATGGGCCAAAGGGCCTCCAGCTCGAACTCGACCCTTGGGTCAAGCAGCTTGTTTAACCTAACCCAACCATGTACTGGGCATGTACTGCTGAATACAAATGTATATTTGAGGGATCTGCCATGACAATCATAATAATGTGGTCTGGATATACGCAAAAATCATTAAAAAATCAACTGAGTCAATTGCCCAAAAAAACAGAAAAAAAAAAACAAAAAAACCAAACAAAAAACAAAAACAATAAAATAAACAAGGAGGAAAGTGCAACCGACTGGAAGATGCCCTGAAGCCCATCTGTTAAATATATTAAATCGATAACAGCTTTTACTTTTATGGCCAGGGTCTGCCTTAAAAGCTTTGCACACTCGAAAGCGAGTCTCGGTGCAGGAGTAAGTGCAAGTTGCAAGTGCAAGTTGCAAGTGCAAGTTGCAAGTGCAGTTCGAGTGCATTCCTCATTTTTTTTTACGACTGCCAGGTACTGTACCGAGGGGTTATCAACAAAATCTATGATGGGGCTCGTAAACATGCAGACAGAAAACATAAATTGCTTCAGTTTGCTGCCATTTGGTTTATGTAAATGTTAAAAATTGTTTTTCTTCAACACTTTCAATGCGTTTTTATCAGATCCATGTAATTTTCACAAATATTCCAAACGAATTCCTATCCAAAATCGATTTTGATCAATGTGAGGCAGGACGGGGAGGGGTATCTATGAAAAGTGTACAAAGAAGTTGCTTCCTTCATCCTGTTGCACACACTTCTTCCTCATCGTAATAACCCTTAGTTTGTTTATACGTTTGTATGGGGCAAGGTAAGACAAGAATCTAGTTAAAATCTAGATTATGTAATATTTTTCCGGAGTGTAAATAAGCTAACTCGAGAGTTCATTAAAAACTAAACTAAAAACTGGATTCAACAAAACTTTATTGATTGCTTACTTTGATTTTGGGATTGGGATTTTGAGCTCAGATCACAAACTACTACCATTAAAAAGTCCCAAAATTATGGATTTCCTATCTCCACAAAATTATAATTTTTTAATCTTAATATTATGGAAAAAAAGGAAAAAATGTATTTATTGATATTAAGCGAGGTGTTAATTGGTTATAATTAAACCATATATTTGGCGTATGAAATTAAGAACGATTTTTCGTGTGGTCTGATTTATAATACTTTTTTTTTTAATTTTATTATATTCGAATCGTGTTGACTTTTAATACGAATTTAAAGTTAATTAAAAAAGTATAAGCTTGTTTGGGTAAACACATGTGTAAAAAAAAAGCCACAGAAAGTTCAGCTATCAGAAAAGTGCTCGATGGACATACAATGTATATAATTACATTACACTCAATTACATTGAACTATCTGATCGTTACTTATTTTAATGCGATTTCTTGTGTGAACTGTGAACTGTGAACTGAACCCCGTTTACATATGCACTCAAACCAATAGTGGATATTTGTTTTTAATTATGCCACATCTGATTGCATTTACACAGACAGAACAAAAAAAAAAACAAAAAAAATGGGTTCTCGCTGGCGACATGCGAAATCAAATAAAATGAAATTAAACAAAACAAAATGCAATAATAACCGCAAAAATGCAATTTAAAACAAATCTAATTCGAAGGCAGCCAGTCGCACAGTGAAACCACTGCCGAAACGAACCCTGCCAATGCACAGTGTTTTTGCCTTAAAATATAACTTGCCACACCGTGCAACAGATTTGTTGATTTAATTGTCAGATGGTCATGAAAATTGTAGAGTATCTTTTATTGTTAATTTTGGGCTATTAAATGATTAACCGATATTAATTTTTGCTGCTAAATGCTTTTCGAATTGGGAAATTACATATATTTTGTGGTTTGAAGGGCTCACTGTGCCTGTGTTCCTCGGTTGCACGCCACACGCCACACGCCACACGATGCATCGTATGCCTCGTCCCACGATAATTTTTAATTGAAAGCACGACTTTTGAGGCCTTGGCCCACAAAACAGTAGCAGCATAAATTGCATTAGTAAACTTTTAATACGAAAAATTTTCGACCGAATTTAATTAGTGCAAATAGACAAACAAGCGCGCATCCGATTAACAATAACAACAATGACAATACGACACCAACACAAACACCAACACCAACAGCAAATCCAAATTAAAATTAATAAATTAAAAAATTGGATGCTGCGTCAACTCCATCAACAATCCTTGACAGCCGGCTGACAACCAGTAACACAAATTTCCAATTGTCGGAGCGCACCAAGCCCCAAAATGCATATTATACAAATGCACACATCCACACACACACACATGTGTGTGTGTGTGTGTGCATACATATATTAATATGGATAAATGTGTGGCGACGCATAAGCACTCGAAACCAGATAACCCAAATAATGCCAAGTCACACAAAACATGACAAGTGGCAACTTGCGCAGTCACATCCTGTAATTAGGCGTGCCGTGTTCTATCTCTTGCCAATTTAACGCCATATTGAATGGGTCAAGGACTCTGCCACAATTTGTGACAAAGGTGCCAACTAACAATATGTATGTACACCATTGTTATTTATTTATTTGCCTAGGCTACCTCAAATCTTGCATCTTAAAAGCTAGTTGGTAATGCCAAATCTTAAGCCTTAAGCTGAGCAATTAGTGTTTAAATAAAATACAGTAAATATCATATTTATTTGCTGTAATTGCATTATGTTATATAGACTTGTCTGTCTGTCTCTGTGAACACCCGGATCTCACAGACTATGAGAGCCAAAGACTTGAAATATATGCACTTGGAAAAAATACACCCAAAGGATTTAGTACCGACTTATTCAGAACGTAAATAACTAAAATACTAGGTTGTGGCTGGTTTTTAACCAGGTTTTTTAATTTATTTAAAAATATATATATACGAGTATATATCTTATCTAATATATCTGTTGTTAACTGTATGTATATATTGAAGAATTCCTATTCCTATTTACATAGTTTCTAAAACTCATATAACTTAATTTGATACTCTAACGATATCACGAGGACCCCTGGCTTGCGAGCTTACTAACTTCCCACTTCCCTCTAAATTACAAAGCTTGTTTCTACATTTTCGAATAGATTCTTTCAAAACATACTTTTGCATTTATACATTTTTAGAAATATTTTTTAAATATAGAAGAAATACATCCTATTTTAAGCAAAATATTTTCTTATTTTTAGATATTATTTTCAATACAAGAAAAACTTTTAAATTCTTTCGATTTCCGTTTTATGGCGATTTCTTAAATTTCATTGCGCTCACAACAAATTTAATACGTTTTTTTACACTTTAATGTGCCGGAATAAGAAATCAGTGCAATTACATGCTTACATTTGAGTGTGTACTACTTTTTAAAGGGAAATCTGGCAATAAAACTAAAATATATTTAACACCTGGATTCAGGATATATCGTAATCGAGCTCTCTCGACGCCAGCCCTCTTGTTTACATATTTTTTGTTTGTGTACAAGTTGTTTTTTAGTGAAGTCTTTCCGGTGTCTATTGTGTCTCCTACTCTGATTCTTAGTATTTTGGTTTGGTCCATACTCGTTATAGTTATTTGTTTTCATTAGTGTGGCCGGAAGGGGGAACTTCCTACTGCAATTACAAAAAAGCCTCAATTAATATTTGCAAACAATAAATATAACTACTTTAAAGGGCACAATCTCACCTTTTAAGTATTACCTTATACAATAATTTAACTGAAGTTACAAATTAATATATACAGCTAAACATTCGAAAGATAATAAATAATAATATATTCAAATAAATTAGTAAACAAATAAACAACGAATATTCTGAAATGCATTCAACAGTTTTCACTCAAACATGAAATGAAAAGAGAGAACATCAGCGCATATCACATCAGAAAGAGTGAGACAGAGTAAGGTGACTAAAAGCTCGGAGCTATGGAGAATTATTCTGCAAGCTATAATTTCAGCATGCTTCAAGCCAACAAGTGCTTAAAATACATTGTTTATAAAATGTAGACGAACTCTAGCAGAATTTTTATGCATGACAAATGCAGCCATCTCGGAATTATCATCTATTCGCTTTTAGTACTCGTTTGCACTCGCTTGAAAAAATGAATACGTGAAACTTCAACTTAAATTCGCAGTATTTAATTTTAACCAACTTACATTTTAAAAATATGTTTTTCAATAACCAATTTATTGAGCTTTCATCCATTTCCTAATCATCTAAATTATTTTGCGTAATTTTGTTGGGCAACAAATTTTGCTACTCACGGCATTTGAGTCGTGAAGTTAACGAGTTATCGGGACTATTTCGATAGTCTTACCTTAATTCGATTGTTGTTTGCATTTTGCGCATGTTCAAATGTTATGATTAAGACGAAAAAGCATACGGTAAATACTGTTAAGTTGGCATTTGAAAAATAAGGAACACTTGATTTTAATTAGCATCGAAGTCGCATAACGATCATTTGAAGCTCGTTGTTACTGATACAATCAAAAAGGCTTCAGAAATAAAAACCTACATCATTAATTTTAGGTACTACAACTCCGGAGTTAATTTTTTTGTAAGATGATTGGCCAGATGTTGAGAAGCTTTTTAAGCGGATTTGCTTATGTTAACGCAATTTGCGCATATTTACGCAATTTGCTCATGGAGTAATAACAATGTGGTGACCATGTTAATTTACTTATGAAGCAACGGTGTGGACAACTGAGTTGTGGTAATAAAATATTAAAATATGAATTTAAAAAATTAGCAAAATTCTCTTATGCAAAAGTCATGCGAGTGAATGTAATATATGCAGCGTTATTTTTTTAATAACTATTTGAATCTCAACAGAACATATGATTGCACTTAGCAGAGTCTGTTACAGTGGAAATCTATGTAAATCACAAAAATATCGATATATAGAAGTGAAAAATGTTAAGGCAAAAATACCAAATAAATAATCGATAGACTAATTGAGACGATAAGCCCACTGACAATTCAGTTGAAAAAAATTCATTGCAGAGGGTGGACGTAAGCTTTGCATTTGACTTGTAGCCGGCATTTTACGCGCGTTCCGTTGTATTTACATCGTAAGCGACGCGCGCAACAGGGACGTAAACACGTAAACAAAACGGTAATGCGTTACATGCGATCTCTGAGCCTGCAGCCTGCAATTCATTAAAAATAGACACGCTCATCCATGCGTAATTCAATACGCACAGACACACACTATCAGACAGTGTGCGTGTGCTTGCTGTTGTTTTTATTCAAATATTTTTGTTTTCGTTTTGTCTTAGTGCAATTTTCCCCAAGTGTACTTGTGAGCGTGTTTGTGTGTGTGCGTGTGTGAGCACTGACAATGTAGAATGGTTTCAATTTGAATGGCGGGCGGCGATCTCCGAAGGTGAACCAGCTGCTCGCTTAACAAGTTTTTGGACAATATAATTATAATTCAAGTGCAAACCTTTTTGTTGTTGTTTTTTTTCTATGCGCAATGACGTCATTGGCGATCAGCAGCAGCACAACACACACACACAGATTAATATTATTGCTAATAACGATGAATCACCTTTCGACTTGATTCTCGATCGGTTCGCTTTACTATTTAACTACTGTAGCTGCAAACATGTTTGATCAAGTTCAATGCTAGCAGCCATGACGTCAGATATCATGAGCTCATGCAATATATATATATATATATATATATATATATATATGTATAAAAAGATATTTCTATGCATAGAGAAAAATGACTAAAGTTACAAACATTGTTTCCGGCATATTAACAAGCAACAAAAGCAAGAACAACAACAATCGATTGTGCTTATCAGCTGATAATGGGATAAGATAAGATAAGATTCAAATTTGTAGATACTCACCACACACACACACACATATTCACATGCAGTACGAAAATGTGCACAATGTGATAAAAGTTGTAGTTGACGACACTTTTGTTGTTTGTTTTTTGGTTACTGTTTGCGTCGCTTTTGTTTTTTGGTGGCCTTTCTATTTTTTTTTTCTTTTGATTTGAGCAATATTTACAAGCTGTCAGTTTTGTATACTTGTAGAGCAAAGCAATAAACAAAAAAAACTTGAGTATAACCGGTTGAAATTAAAAGAAAAAAACAAAACAAGCAAAAAACACAACAATAAAAAACAGGTGAGTTTTTTTTCGCTATATTCTAATTGGTAATGTTAGACAGAAGGGAAGGAGAGGAAGAGGGACGCTTTCACTTGTAGCAGAAGCCAAATATTCAAATAATTAGACGCGATTTGTGCTGAATTTGTTAGAAAACAAAAAACGCGTTGGAAACGCGCGCGTTTTTATACCATGATTCCACCGAAGGTATAATAGTATATTGGGTTTGTGGAATCTCCGACATGCTGTCTGTCCGTTTGAATGGACGCAACTTGGAATATAAACTTGGAAGTACTCTTAAGATATAAAGTATTAAGACTTGACTCCTAGATCCACTAGGGAGCTAGAAAATCGATAAGATCGATATTCGCAAATCGATAAAGATACATATCTCCCACAATTTGATGGGTACAAGCACCAATTTTGTTTGGTAGGTTGTTGGCGATGTCCTTCAAAGATCGACATGTGCCCACCTCCGACGCCTTCAGCTCCTCGGCTACAGGGCCACAGTTGCCAAACTTCGGAGAAGAGTTACAATCTTATATCTACCTCAATCTGAAAGACAAACTTGAACAGTATTTCTTGACCGCACACAACTTATGGTATCATAGTATTTCGCTGTCGGTTACGTCCAACTGCAACGTTCTCTCTTGTTCTTGTTATCGCCTTGCTCCTATTCAAATGTAGAGTGCATATCTAATTGTAAACGAAGCACATATTCCAAGTTTATCTTTTATAGTTCCAGTTAATTTACTTTATCAAAATATTTTTCCACTGTTTTTAAATTTTTACCAAAAATTGTGATGCATATATATGTAACTATATATATATATATATATTTATATTTTTTTTTTTTTTTTATATATATATCAAGCAAATTTTTCGACAGCAATTTGTGATGGAGCAAACTAGCGAAAATGCGGCTGCATGATCTCATTTTGCAAACAATTAAAAAAAAAAAAAAAAAAAAAAACAAGAACTAAAAAATAAACACTGCTTATTCGATATCGACATTAATGAATTTGTTAACTAATTGAATCCATTTCGAATTGTAAGAAAGTGAGCAAAAAAGCCATTTAAAATCTGATCTGATTGACAATAAAATGCATAGCGGACCAAATAGCTATTATGGGTACAAACAAATACAAAATCTAACCTGAATAGGAAAAACTGACTAATCTGAAAGTAATGCAAGAGAGGAAGTCGATTGCAAATGTGAAATAAGAAATATAACTCGAACACAACCCGAGTTAAATCAGAGTATTTCCTTCCAATAAACGAGTCCTGAAATTCAAAAAAATATTTGCATAATTTCAATAATTCACTTAGAGATATGGACTTGAAAGTTGGAACATATACTGGTCTGTATCCGCGTCAGACAAAGAGTCAAATCGATAATCGCAAGCAGTCACATATCTCCCACAATTTTATTGCTATAGTCACCATATTTGGTTGTTGGCGATGTCTTTTAAAGACCTCATCCTCCTATACAATTTGGAAATGGCTACATCTTTCGCAGCATTTGAGGAGCGGGTAACCACCTTTAAGTATCGATTTATTTCCTGAGTGGAATATAGCCCAGTTTAATATACATTCAAGTTTTATATACTTTCAACCCAACGTCCATTTAAAGGACGTTCACTTCCATTTTTGCTGATTTCGCATCCATTTCGCCCATTATTTTGGCTACTTTTTTCGACACCTGAACGACCATTTTTGTCCCATGTGCGGTTCATTCAACCGGGCACAGTTCGGACAATTTCGAGCGCAGTGATTTTAAAAATAATTTGAACTGTGCATTTTTCTGCTCAATGCTGTGTTGACTTTTGGTTTTTTATATTTCGTTGCTTTTTTTCTTTTTTGTTTTGTAATTTTACATGTTGAATGAGGCGCGTATGCGGAATGTGTGTGTGCCACAATTGCTGTAAATTGATATGGAATACAATATATACACAAGGCGGCGACATTGTGTATGTGTGTGTGTGTGTGTGAGTTTAACCTCATTTGCATGGTGGCAATCAAATGCAATTTGAGATTAGCAGCACATCCAGCCAAGCTTGTAGGTCGGCGTCTGGAGACTGTGAGACAGGGTGACTCAGCAGCTGTGCAACTGTGCTGCTGCTGCCTGCACAGGGTGTCGTCATTCATTGGAAAGTTGTTTAAAACCCAAAATCCACTTGGAATGCCTGCCACATGATCACACTGATTATTTTTGGTGGAAACAGTTGTTTCCAACAACCTGTATATCCATGCAACATGTTCTACATTCCAAATGCTAATAGTTTATTGTACATATGGATTCGATGCGATGTGTTGACCAATTATGACCACAACTAACAAGCTGCGCCTCCCACCCCTCCAACCCGCCAAACAACCGCACTAAAAAAGGGGTCACACTAGCAAAAGGTGCCTGTTGAAGAAACCCACCACAAACGCCCGTTTTGAGCAAAGGGAGAAAACCCCTTACTGGTGCTGGAGGAATGGGGTTGGCCCAGTTTGTTGTGGTCATAAAACTGTCGGATCGACCATTTGCCAAGTCGTCTAACGTCTGATTTATGGGTCAGAGCCCCACAAAATACAATACAATAAAAAAAAAAAAAACAAAGAAAAACGCATTGGGTCGCATGCAAGGCGCACATCAACAAAGTGCAAACCAAGTAGCCAATGTTGGTCGGCTTATTTCAACCAATGTTGCAGTATGGGAGGAAAAGAACGAACACCAGATCCAAAGGGTATATTGATTGTATGTCGATCTCTGTGCTGCAAATAAATCCAACAAATAGACCAAATATTAACTTACAATCATAAATTAGTTTGCGTGCGGGACTATTTTGTAATTTTTCCTTGGCCCAAGTATTCTGATAATAGGGTTTTTTTTAAGATATGATGCGATACTCGTTTGTCCGATGTTCATTTGCAAATAATGCGAATAGAGATCATATTTAATCTTAAAGTTCATTTTGTAACTTGTTTCGGAATGGAATTAGCCAGACTCTACCAAATTATCAAGGTATCGATGTATATATAGTTAATAACAATCTGTATTTGCTGAAGGATTTTTTACACAGTTTCTCCTATTCATGAACATTATAAAATATTAATGAAAACTGAAATCCTAACAAAAAGGTTTTCTAAACAAATTTTAAAAAAGTTGTCTTCACTATAGAAAAGTAATAAATAGCAAATGTGTATAAAAAATCAATTTTGATTTTGATTTCTATTTATTTTAATAAATGTAGATATACGTATATACATATATATAGATATATAGTCTTGGTCATTCATTTATTAATTTAACGACACTTCCCAAAGTTTTATCAACAAGATAATTTGCAATATTTCAGCACAACTTCCTTAAACCATTTACTGTATGTACATGGTCATTCTTGAGTGATGCACAGGGTATTTCCCAGTCGACTATTGCTCACGATTTCCATTTAATATGTGGCTCGCGTGCACATTCCGTTAATGCAATCATGCAAGGGGAGAATAGGTCTGGGCGGAGGGGGTGTTTTTCAGCATATTAAATAGGGGGCGACTTCTTGCAATTGCCTTTTTACTGAGACCCACGCAAAGTGTGTCACATTTCTGTGGGCCACGGGGACGGGGGGAGATATAGTTAATGGAGCTTACGCACTTTAATTGATCCGCTGGCCATCTGTGAAGCTGACGCACTGACTCATTTGCCAGCTATTTATTTGGTGACGAAATCTTTACCCCAATAAAAAAAAACCAAAAAAAACGCTAAAGATTTCAGCATCGCAGTCTGTTCTATTGTCCAGGGCATGGCGCCAACAACAATAATAGCAACAACAACAACAACAACTATATCAACATAATGATCATCATGATTATCATGATCGGCATCGCATCCGATCTGCCGCCCACTCGAAGTTTGTTTAGCTATGTGCTCAAAATTTATTAATACAAAAAGAAAACTGAAGAATTGAGTTCCATCTTCGCTGCTTTTTCAACTCAATCGACTCAATTTGGCGTGGCAAAAACTATGCGCTCACACAACAAATTATCTGACGAAAGATATGTCTATATATATATATATATATGTATATATATACATTAGGTTATCATACAAATGCGACTGAGTAAGACAAACACTTTGGTTTTTGGCACATTGCTCAATTTGCGCAACAGTTTATCATTTGGGAGGTACTCTAGAATCTAGACAGACTGTCGCTGGCGAGACAGCTTCCAAATTTTAATTTCGAATATTGTAAACAAACCAGCAGACGAGCCGAGAGGTGTGGGAGGGGTTGATAGTCGACCAGAGAGTAGGACCAGAATCGTTTTGTGGCATAGGGAAGAAACACAGAAGAAAAACGGCAACGGCAACAAGTGAGAATTGAGGAAAGACATCTGTGGCACTCGAGCTGGGGTTGGGGTCAGAGGCACCAGACCTAAGAGAGGCTAAATGTGCCATCTTAGCCAGTGGAAGCCTAGGGAAACATGTCCTATTAACATATATATATATATACATATATATATATATATATATATATATATATATATATATATATATATATATATATATATATATATATAATATATATATATATATATACTTATTATTTTCAACCGAACAAGAATCCTTGAATTCATGCAAGTAAAATTGAGAAGGAAAATTTTTTTATTTCTCTAATTCTGATTATTCATTACTTTTTTACGGATCGGATCACTATTTTATATAGCAGCCATATCGATCAAGAGATAAATTCTTTAATGTAAAGCATTGCTTTGGTTTAACAAGTTATCCCCTAACCAAACTCAACAGAAATGCATTTTATTACCCTTTTAGCATTTGGAAGAAGAAAAAAAACTATCAGCATCCGGCTATGATATAGTTTTTATAGGAACAATCTGGCTGTTTTATAAATGTATAGTCTAATTTATGAATTCTGTCTTTCTTGTTTTATATGTAATAATGTTGTGATAATTACTTGTTAAGTGGCATCATTCAATTAATTTGGCTTTTCCTTATCATTACTTCATGATCTCTCAACGATTGATGATATATATTTACAATTTTAAAATCAACAAAAACAATGCTAAATATTTCCCATAGAGGTGTGTACTATGCACAGTTAATAAATGACACCAATTTATTCTGATAGAATGTATTATTTATTAGACTCCCAGTTAGGTATCTTTGTTTTTGCCAAATTGCCCGTGAACTTTGAGTACGGCATCATGAAATCGCAGGATAGAACGAGAAGGAAAACCCGTTCAATTTGCACATTTGTATATATATGCATATATTGGAGGCACTCGGTTGGGGAATGTTTTCATTCAGTTTGGGTTAATTGAATCATTGTGCAAATGAATAGTTCGCCACCTCGAAATCGGATTCCCAATTCCACAATTCTGCTGTTTGTTTAGTCATCGGTCCATCAATAGACACCACACCGATTGCAGTAGCCAGTAGCTGACCACATCGCCATTGTCATTGCCTTTAAAATGGGAAAACAAAACGCAGGAAAATGTTACGCAATAAATGCGAACTGACGATGACGACACCGATCCAATTCGAGTGAGACTCGGTTCAGTTCTTACTCATATTTGTGTTTATTATCTTCAAACTCGTTCACACGAGTGTTTTTTGTTGTTTCAATTTATGATTGCTGTTTTCGCATATTTCTGTTTATCAGCAAACCAGTTGAGAGTATAATAACAAGAATGTAGAGATCTGACCTCGAATTACAAAATCTTGAGGCTTACTTAAAGTTCAAAATTCTTGCACTTTGAAACAGAGATATTCCAGAAATAACTTAAATATAATATGCAAATTTTCTGTCTATGTTGTTGAAATACATCTAAAAAAAAAACCGGATATCCGTTTCAGATTGTATAAAATCATATATCACAATTCATTGCCTGCTTTTTGGTCATCTTTGGGCGGTTGATCTTGAAATATAACTCCGAATAATCCCATGCTCTTGAGATAGTAGAACAATAGCAAAACAAGTTGTTGGTGTTGTACTTGAGTCAAGAGTAAACCGAACTAATTGCCCCATAATTTCAGTTAATTTGCTTAGTGTAATTAGCTGAAGCGATGCGAACGTGACACGGACTCAATTTTTGCCATGAATAATGTGCAACCCATTTACGAATGCTTACATTTTTTTTTTGGCATATACACTTGGAGAAAAACGCTTATCTGTTCTTAAAATTAGGTTATCAAGTAAAATGTATTCTTGATCTAGATACTATCAATAATCGATCGATAAAGCAGAGAGGCAATCGATAAAGAATCGATAAGAAGATAGAGAAGAAGATGCGCAGAGTAATTTAGATATATAGTAAATAGATAATGAGTATATATAATTTGATTTCGATTAACAACAAGATGCCTAACCTTAACATAATATTTAAGTTAATTCGAAATTAAACTTCGTTAAAAATTAAAACTTATTCCCAAAAAAAACTACATAAAATCAATAGTATTTTCTGAATCGCTCTGAAATTCGTTTTTTTTTTAAATTATATTTTATTGACTTACAACTGTCTTAGACTGGTAACAAGTGTGCTTAACTTTCATCCTAAACGATCAAGTATTTAGAAATTTTGATAAATTATTTTCACTCCACTAACGTTTATGCGTACCTTTTTTTTCCAGTGTATGTACATTGTAATCGTAGTTTTTACTTGGCCAGCAAATGAGTCACGTACGAGGGGGCGGCAAAGGGTAAACCAAATGGGGCGGTACGCTCGATTGAACGTTTTATGGATAATTAACAGTCAATGTTGCTGTTGTTGTTGTTGTTGTTGTTGTTGTTGTTGTTGTTGTTGTTTTTATAATGGCTGACATGTAAACAAAAGCAGACGATAAGGGGCAGCAGCGCCCCTTGTTGCACAGGAAGGCACAGCCAGATCAGTGGGGCAGAGCCTACACTCATAAAAATACTCGTACTTTGTCGCCAATGGTTAGTCACCCAATTATTCAGAAAGTCTATTTCTAAAATTGATGGTTGGGGCTTTCTAAAAACCACATTTCAGAGTGCATTTTTCTAATGTTCCTAGAAAGAATATGTCAAATTTACAGTAAATTCAATAATTCATAATTTAGCTCCTTTGTTACTTATATTATTATTCAACATTAGCATTTCCAAATATTTAAATTTCACATATACACAAATATTTTACGTAGTTCTTAAAATTCATATACCCAACTTGAAAAAACTTACGATTTCCCCGATTTGAATGACTTCCCATTGAGCTACTTGGCCTTCCTGGCCAAGAGACGAGAGCCAAAATCGATTATGATTTTTTTTTTTTTTTTGATGTGATTATTTCTTTTTGCAGTTCTACTTTTTGGCAAGAATTTTCTTATTAATAGAAAATATTTCTAAAAAATTAAAAAAAAATCACCATTTTCGATTTAGAGCGAACTTTTAAATTTTAAAAATATTAAAAAAAAAAAATAATAATAATCTAAGCCATTTTTTTCTGAGTGTCTGAATAGTAGTGTGTATGGTGTGTGTGCGTGTGTGTCTGTGTGCAGTGTGGGTGGTCAGCTATTCGCTGGCTTCCGCAGCAGCTTCCTTTACCTCTTGCCCCCTGCCGCCAAGAGCATTCGCAAGCATCTGGCCAGCGAGCGATGATTGAGCAAGTTGATTGTGGCAAGCGTGTTGCTGCCTCTTTTTTGCTTGCTACATAAAAATGTATGCAAAGATGCTTATGAGACATGCATGCATGTCTGTATGTATGTTTATACGTATATATATATATATATAAATATATATCTGCAGACCCGACCCGGTCACATTCGTGATATTTCGTGTCGTCTTCTGGTTGTTGCAAGGCTATTCTCGATTATAATTTTGTTTGTTGCTGCTGCCTTTTTATTTGCTTAATTCATTTTACTCTCCAAAATAGAAATTGTTCGTCGAATACTTGAGTTCATTCTATTGTTTATCAACAATTTTCGGCTAGCTTTTGAACTTGCTCGCTCGCTGGTGTTGTTGCTTTCTTAAGCAGTTTTTGAAACACTTTAATGTATATACAAACATACTATATATATATATATACATACATATTTATAGACTCAACTGGATTTGCATGGTAAAAATGGGGGTCATTTGAAAATTCATTGGAAAGGCTGTTTGATATATATATTTATATGTATATATATATATATAAGTGCTAACTATTCAACTTAAAATTCTCTAAAATTATAGAGAGTAAAAACTTGAAAATTTAAACTGACTTACTCACTATGCAATGCCCCATTGGTTAATGCTTATCATGCCCCATATCCGAGTATATTTTAATTCAGGGAATCCAACCGAAACCGTTGCCCAAAATAAACCGATTAAAAGTCAGAAGAACTCGATGCGAAATTTGACAGAAAATCAACTCGCTTCAGCTTCTTTGTTAATTATTATTATTAGTAATAGATTTTGAAATAATTTAGGTCACACTTCAGGAAAATTACTATTGTAATTGTATGAATTATTTATTATTTTATTTCAAACAGAAAACTCTGTTTGAATTTCTTCCCTTCCCGCTTCAATTCACGAAAACCAGAATTCAGTTTTCATTCAAGAGTCGAGCTTTCCAACCAACATGCAAAAGATTTGTCTTTCATTGCGGCTTTTCCTCCCGGCCAGATCAGCGCCCACATGTAAAACAGGAAACCGCAACTAATGGGCCTCGAGATATGTTTGCCGTTGTGTAGTGTTTTGTGTGAGTGCATCTTGTGGTTGGTTGCAGTGACTGTGTCTCTGACTGTGACTGAATGTTACTGTTACTGCGGCAGCGACTGCGACTGCGACTGCGATTGTGATTGCGATTGCGACTTTGGCCTCCATTCGCCCACTTTGTTTAGCCAGCGGCGAAATGTTGCATAGAGTTGAGTGGCAGACTCAACTTGCCGCTTTCATGGGGGCTGTATTAAGTGCACCTCCACGTAGTAGTGTGGGCTAGGATTGCATTTGCGATAGATAAACTGACAACAGGCACTGGATAAAACTTAAGCACGAAAATGATTTAAAAGTGCTTATTAACTAATTTAATATAGTTTGTGTGTTTGCCTCTGACTTTTGATAATTGTCAAAAACAACAATTGAGTTATTGTTAACAAAAAAATTCACCAGTTTAAAGCTAGTTTGCAGAGTGTCGAAGGGATTTCATAGCAGGCAGCTTGATCGCTTAGAGTTGCCAGACTGGCCGAAAAAAGTCCACTAGCAATCGTTCAGCCTCAAGCAGTCAACAGTTCAGATCAGTTTAAATACTGTTATACATAATCAATCTCTACACACTTTTGTATACATTTTACAGGGTATAACAAAGGGAAATTTACCCAAATCGTTGTCTCCCTTTCTGCATCTTCCTCTTGCAGTTTCACCTAAATATGAAATGTGTTTTGGGTCGCCGGTTAAACAACACGTTACTCTCGCTCTCTCTTTCTCCCTTCCCTATCTACCTCTCCCCCTCGCTCTGGCAAAGCGCTCACCCATAACTCCTTCCATGCTGATGGTAGGGCAAATATGTTGCCATCTCCCCATCCCCCCTCCAGCAACGTAACGCGTTACGCTTCGCCAAACATTTGCCATTGGAATTTCAATTTGATTTCGAAAGACGTCGACAACGCCCCGTCGGATCGACCCACTATATATATATATATATATATATGTATATGTGCATATCTTGTGGAATTTTACGCTTTACCTTAACAACTTTCTTTCCTCTCTGCTGCTTCTTCTTCGTCTTCTTACAGTTTACAAAAGTCGCAGCGGAAGTGAGGAAATCCATTGGGCACGGGGTGGTTTGACTTGCCGGCTAGATGCTTGGCTAGGTTGAAGGCTTGGCGCAGCTTTGGGATTGGACTTTGCATTTGCATTTCATTTGCAACTGGGTTTGGGTTTCGGTTTAGGTTTGGAATGCCCATTTTTGTACTGTGCTCTTCAAACTGTGCGCACAGTTCTTTCAATTGAAATTGCAGACGGCACATAATTTCCGGCCATGAAATTCGAGTGCACCCTTTTTTTTTATTATTATCATGATTATTGGTTGTTTTTTATGTTGTTGCTTTTAAGCAGCTGCACCAAGGGAGATGCCCTTTAATCTAATTAAAGGGGCTGGGCCTCTGACGAGGTTGACGATGAATATTATACACCAAGCGCTTAGTTGGCTTATTGCCGTGGGGACCTGGTCTCTACAATTGTCTTAATATACGAAATGTATTAAATAACTAAAACACTAAGGGGAATTTATGGATATCCCTAAAGCAATGGATGACACTTCATTTCCCTCCCTATATTTTGATATAATCAACAATCGCCGGGCATATATTTGATGAGAAGATTATTATATTTAATATGTATCTGAAATCATTACCACTTGGCGGTTAGTAAATAAAATAAGAAATGTTAAAAGATTAAAAAAATAAAAATAATAACACTTACATTTAATAAAATGACACACTAAAATTTGAAAGGAATAATAATAAGTTAAAATAATAATATGCAAAAATAAATTACACAATATATTCTGTATGATTGAACGATGTTTAATCTTAAGTTGACGGAAACTTATGTGTTGTTTCAACTTTCGATTTAGTGAGCCTCAACTTTTACTGTTTTGTTTTTGGTTTTTTGGTTCATTCGCCTTGGTTTAGTTAACTTCTTCCTTCTGTGCGCAGTTCCCCGTTCAGGAGCCCATTGGGAACTGTTTGCTTCTGTGTTGTTTACCTTATGCAAATTTCGCTGGCACGGGCCCAAAGCGGATGCCAAGCAGTCAAGAAATGGTGGGGGGGGGGGGGTGAACAGGCAGCAACCCCATTTGTGGGCAGTTTTCTGCCCTAATGCCTAAACGGGTTCAAAAAACAAAAAACAAAAAACGAGGGAGGGATGGAGTGGTGCGGTGGTGTTATTTCTTGTGCCTAGTTATGCACTTGGCGAAACAAAATTCTTATTGATTTTCTTGGCTTCGCTCTATTTTTTTTTTTTTTTTTTTTTTTTTTGGCCAGAAGCAAGTCAGTAGGTCGCTGACGCCTGCCAGGTGGTTGCTGTTGGTGGTTGCACGATGCAAGGGGCCGGATAATGGGGCGAGAGGAGCTGAAGCAGAGAATTTATGACACCAATTATTTATGAATTCGAAATTTGTTTGGCGCGTTGCCAAGAACAGAGAGTAACAGACACCCAAATAGAAAGACAGACAGACAGACGGACAGACAAACAAACAAACAAACCGTGCCAATTGGATATGGATATGGAAACTTGAATACACTCAACGAAATAAAGTAGTGCACTTCGCACGAAACTCTGATTTCAAAAACAATATTAAATCAGCTTTAATTAATAAATTAAGTTTTTAAATCTGCAGAATTATTCATACTTATTTTTGTGTTTATCAATTTTTAATTTGCTCAGGCACAATAATAACAATAATAATTTTCATTTGAGGAGAAAATGCAAGTCAGGGCTTTTCGCTAAGTGTAGGAATTGGAAACACGAACTGCAAGTCAAGTCCAAAAATATATCCTTACTGACTCCTACTTTCGTTTCAGGCCAAACAACATACTGGGCTCAAGGCCGCCCGAAAAAACAAAAAAAAAACAAAAAACAAAACAAAGGAAAGGAAAGGAAAGGAAAGGAAAACCCTCAATACGAAGAAAAATAACAAACGGATATCGCTAGGCGAAATCGGTTAATATGTCAGGGCGCAGAAGTCAGACACAGATGGCGCCTCCGCCGCCGCCGCCCAAGCCCAATAAGAGCCAGGCAAACGGCAACGGTGCCCTGCCGAATGGCACCGCCAGCAACAACAACAACAATAACAACAGTTACAACAGCAATAATAAAAGTGTCGCAGTCACAGCGGAGGCCCAAAATGCGGGCAACTTGGCTCAGAACAGCAACGCTGCCCGCAGGAGTCAGACGCCGCCGCGCACAGAGCAGGTCGTGATGACGCCACGTGGCAAGACTGCCAACAGCACCGTTATACTCATCGAGCGCAAGCTCATCGATGAGATCAACGATCGCGTCCATGTCGCTGGCGGCGATCACACCGGCATCATCATCAACAAGGACACCGTCCATGGCCAGAAGAGCGCCAGCAAAGCGGCCGCCCTCTCCCTGGAGTTTCGCGTCTTCCTCGTCAGCGCGAACACGGGAAAACATTCGCAGGAGTCGCGCACTCTGCGCTTCTGGTTCCGCGACTGGCTCACCAACGATGAGAAGCAGGCCCACATAGCCCAGGACTTTTTCAAGGAGCTCGTCAGTCCCCAGGACTTTCCCAGAGGTACCCACGCACGCACTAATATATATATATATATATATATATATATCTGATCAGTTTATCGAATTAAAATATATCTAAAAGTAGTTTTTATCAACAAAATCAACTCTGTTCAAGCTGATCAAAAAAGAGAACAACAAAAATAGATGAAGATAAATGAAAATTAATTACGAACACAATTTAAATGAGATCATAAAGCTAAAGCTTCAACTACAGAGTGCATCAATTGGATCTACATTCATATATATATATTATATAGATATATAGATGTACATATATATATATATATGTGTGTGTGCAGAGCGTGCTCTCATTTCTGTTTTTCCATTCCAGATTATGTTGGTTTTATCAAGAAGATAATGAAGCTGCTGCAGCATGGCTATTCCGAGATACAGTCCATTGAGATCGAGCTGCGTATTTTGGAGGAGACATCAGCGCCGCCCTCCCGACCGCGTAAGTCAACACTCTGCCTCTGCCACTTCTCACCCTCTCTCTCTCTCTCTCTTTTACTTTCTCTCTATCTCTATCTCTCTTTTATTTGATTTGGCTTCATCTCAATCTCCCTCTCTGTATCTTATTTGCTCTCTTGATCTGTTTATCTGATATTTGGTGTCTTTACTATATATATATATATATATATATATATATGATATGATATTTGGGGTTCGGCGTGCTGACAGCGCGAGATGGCTACATCATCTACTGCTATGGGGACTGCAATCGGAAGTTTGAGGAGGCGCTGCTGGCGCAGAAGAAAACAGGTGATGGCGACAATCTGATGAAGGCCATTTGGCTGGACATGTACACTGAGCAGCTGAGCGCCCGCCGCAAATGAATCTCTGCTCTCTGCTGATCAACTGATCTCCGCTTTTAACGCCAACTAATCCTCGCCAGCCATAATCAACGCCGCAACCACCACCACCACAACCACACCCACAAAACAAATAAGGCGGTCAGCTCTGAAAAAAAAAAAATGTTTTTTTTTTAATACTTTCGCCTTTTTGACGAGCGTTTTTTGTGGTTCTGTTTCTGTTTAACTGTTGCTGTTCATTGTTTTGTTTGTTCGTTACAAATATGTTACATATATATTGATATATATATATCTATATATTTTTTACTAACGCACGCACTTCGTCTATGGAATTAAAACAAAAAAAGAACGCACTGAGTTTGAGTACAAAATGTAAACAAAATAATAAAAAAAAATCAAAAATTAAGCGCATCTTTAATAAAAAAAAAAAATGTGTCTGTCCAGTGGCTGTTCAACTGCTCGGGGAGGTGGTGCAGTGACTGTCAAACTGTTTTTGGTTTTGAGTTGTTTTTTGTTTTGTTTGGCTTACGCCAACTGTTCATCGTGCATTGACCTTCTATGTTGCAACACAGCCAGACTTTCTGTACTCTGGAGTAGGCGCTCCACCTAAAGTGCCCCATTTGTCTGGCTGACTGCCATTAAGTTAACGCAAGCGCCGTCTGCTGCTAACCCAGCTAACACAGCCACAGCCACAGCCTAACCACGCCCATTGTTAATGGCTAACAGCTCTAGCCTGCCCCCTTACCCGGTCGCAGCCCCTTACTTACTTAAGTTAACCATTAACGCCTCTCGAAAAATACTCCATCCATTAAATGCGTCAAAGTGTTTTAAAAGAAAAACCCCACTCTCTTTTTCTCTTTATCTTTGTCTGCGCCTGTTGCAGTTTCCTTAGATGAGTCCCAATTTGAATCTCTGCCGCTGACACAGGAGAAGGTCCTTGAACTGATTGAGCAGGCCTATCCCAATCCCGTTTCGCCCGAAGATTTGGCCAAGTAAGTTTTTTGTGTGTTTGTTTTTAGCATTAATAATACCCTCTCTCTCTGTCTGTCTCTCTCCCTCACTAGGGACTATGGTTGGAGCGAGCAGGATGTGCTGTTGGTCATACAATCGCTGCAGGAGCGCAACCTGATCAAATTGATGGAGTACAACGCTTACACGCGCATCCATCACGAGGACAAGGAAATCAAGGTGGTCAAACAGATGCCGACGATAGCCTCGAATAAGCAGCCAACGATAGCGATTATAACGGCACAGTATTGCGAGAAATTGGCCGTGGATGCCATGTTGGAGAACAAGGAGACATTTGTCCGATACACAACAGTCGGTAGGTGGTGTCACATAAGTGCCCAAACCATTGGTCCCGAACCCGGCACGGAGTGCGTTTGATCTGTGAGCGTATTTAACTAATGCCTCACTCTCAATTCTCTCTTCCCTCTCTCTCTCTCTATTTCTCATTTATCTCGTTCTCTTATACGCTAACTGTTCACGGTTGAAAAAAAAAAAAACGAATGTTGAATGATTTGTTTGCTTGCCAACCTTTGCCCTCTGACCTCTCCTGCCCGCCCACGAAAACTGCAAAAATTATTAATAATCAAATGAATTAATTTTCGAACGCAAAATCAATACATAACAGATTCCGATCCCAATCTAACGAACTCACTCAGAAAATCCAAAAAGAAACGCAGATTTGGTAAGCACCCAGTCAGTCGCCGACAATTTACAAACACACACATTTACATTACAACTACCATGTTCCATGTAATCTTATTTGTGCCTCTGATGGGGTCAAGTTCAAGTCAATTTGTGCGAATCAAGTTGTCGCCACAGATCTAACAGATCACACATACTATATATATTTCACTATATACAATCAATTAATGTGTGCAAAAAAGTGAAAATCTTAAATAGCTGTTGAATTGATTAATTTTATGGGGAAATTTAATTTTTCCTATATTTAATATATAATAATATAATATATAATTTATTTAAATAATGGTTCCCAGAAAAGAAAAGCAGTTAAAGAAAAACTCAATTTTACATTCCGTAAATCAATCTGATTATTTTTTGAAATTTCATTGTTTTACAGTAAAGTAAAATCAAATTTCTTACATATTAATTCATTTCACATTTTTTTTTTTCAATATTTTTTTAAATTAAGTTTCTAAAAAAAAATCATTTACATTTAATATGAAAGCCTAGGAAATATTTTCTACACAATTTATGGCTTTGATCACCATTTTTGTATAGTAATTATAGTGGTATAGTAATTAATATATAATAATAAATTTATTACGGATTGGAAGCATTAAAAAAAAAAACCAACAAAAAAATCATGCAATTGTGAGAATACTATAATACTAGAATACTATATATATAATATTTATAGACCAGAATACAAATACTTTAATTTGTTTGACGACAACTTTTTAATGGTGCCACAAATTGTGAACTTGACCTTATATATAATGTTTCTTGTTATTATTGTTGCAAAATTGTCAATTGTTTGCTTTTGTTGGTAAAGTTTTAAGGTGTTTTGGTTTCGTTGTTAATGTTGTTGTTGTCTCTCATCGTTTATAAGAATGGGCCACTGGTTTCATTTACTTTTAACACAAGTTGTTTTTTACCTGTCATTGTTGATTGTTGTCGTCACGCACATGGGCCACAATAAACTCACAAACAGCACACACAAACACACCAACACACCAACACACACACACACACACATCTCATATGTATATGACCACAATGTTTGATGGATGAATGAATAGATGGATGGATCCATAGTTATAATGCCAGCTGACTAATGTTATGCGATATATAATCCGCAGGCGAATCGAATGTTTACACCTTGGGCAACATTGGAGCACATCGGATAGTGAGCACCAAGCTGCCATCGGTGGGCAGCACGCGGGAGGCAATGACGGCGACGGGCAATACGACAACCAGACTGCTGGGCACATTCCAAAAGGTTGACTATGTCTTCATTGTGGGCGTGGCTGGCGGCGTTCCCCACTATACGGACTACAAGAAGCATGTGCGGCTCGGCGACGTTGTCATCTCGTATGTGGACAAGCAGCGTGCGCTTATCAACAGGTGAGTCCACATTGAGGAAATCAGTAAGCAATGCTAATCTATCGTTGCATCCTGCACAGCAAGGAGAAGCCCTATGTCTATGTATACAAGAGCGGCGATGATGTCAAAACATATTTCCCCGTCAACGATTCGCTGCAGCAGATCGCGGAGAGTCTGCAGGCGAACATGGAGCTAAAGCGGCCATGGGAGACGTACTTGGGCAATGCACAGAAAACGCTTGCCCAGAAGACGGACAGCGACTTTGGGCGGCCGGACGCCAAGACGGATAAACTGTTTATGAGCATTGGCAACAACGAGGTCATCGAGGTGGCCCATCCCATTGCCGCTGATGAGATTAATGGCGTGACGCGACCGCGTCTGCATCTGGGACCGATTGGATCTGGCCGGGACCTGGTGCGCAGCGACGATCCTCGCACAAAGTTCGCCCGTAAATTTGGACTGCTTGCCACCGATGTGGAAATGAGCAGCGTGCTGGACAGCATCATCGGCAACTGTCGGGAGAGCTTCATTCTGGTCAAGGGCATCGCCGACTACAAGGACGGCATGTCGACGCGCAAATGGCAGAATTATGCATCACTCTCCGCCGCCGCAGTAGTCAAGTCCGTCATCTGTGGCATGGATGCGCCGACAAATGTTTAATTCGTTTTCAACACTCACTCAGCGCATTTAGCTATGATTTTAACTTTTCAAATAACTTCGTTTTTATTTTTATATATATCTATATATATATGTTTTTTTTTAGTTTTGTTCGAAAAGCCTGCAATGTATTTATCTTTTGTTCTCTGTGCGTTATTAACCAAAAGGGGGCCCCGACTATTATCCGGTAGGCCCCTCCAAGTAGACCAAAATGTATGCGTTGTCCTAATACCTTAAACATATATTACACATACATATGCGAAAGTAATATGTATTAAATAATTTCTTGTTATTTATTTGTTATGCTTTTGTACTACATACACATATGTACATACGTATATATGTATTTATATATGTATATGTATATGTATAAATATATATACAAATAATTTACATTTACACAATATGTATGACACAGGCACATGACGTATATTAGTATATACAATATATATTTATGTATATACATACATATTTACCTTATAAATAAATACGGCAATATTATTTTGCAAAATTAAACTACAAGTTTGTTTTAAAGTTTGAGTTTAAAGTTTAAAGGTCAAGTTGTAAAATTTTAATTGATTTTTAATCCCTTTAAATGTCAATTTCAAATGCACATTTCTCAATGAAAGTCACTATTAACTATTGATTTAATAGCGATTTGGAGATATTTATCTATCATAAGGCATACACATCTTATCCTTTCAAATTCAGACGGAGGCTAATCAAGAATACATGTTTTTCAAATTTCAACCGTGAATACCCAAAAAAAAATCGATCGCTTTCGAATTTATAATCGATAGGTTTTTTTTGGTGTGGAGTACATCTGTAAAGTGAGGAGTGGCTCTGTACTGCTTCTCGATACTGAACTTTTGAATAGTGGCACTAAGCAATCATAGTGATAGTGGCAACTAATAGTGCTACCGTCAGTGTTAAGTTATATAGTGTAACCTAAATGGTGGCAACTCTTGCGCTTTGTTTTCTTTTTATAATTATCCACTTGAAATTTTCCGGTGCAGGAAATAGAAACACTTTTGAAAACAATACTGATTGAATGCTGTCAATGAAACAACGCTGAATTCTTTAAGGAGCTATCGGCATATGAACAAATATGACTGAATACAATCGGCAAGATTTTTATTTAAACAGCATTTGTTTTAGGGAGGTGTAAATTAGCGTAAGCCAATTTCTTAGCGCCAACAATTTTTTTTTTTATTTTAAATGCCTCTGCCAGTGATCAGCAACAAGTGAGAATCTGATTCAAAAATAAACGGAAAATGAGTGCTTGTCAACATTGGTTCATGTGCACACTGCACCCATCTCTTTCTGTCACATGCGAATGAACAACAAAGATATGCCGAGTTCGAACTTAATGCAGACAACATTGCGACGAAAGTAACGCTTGTGTTAAGTTTGATTAAGAACGACTCGTTTCATTCAGTCGATTTGTGTGGTTAGCGCCGGTTGTGCTGTGCAAGTCTCCTGGTGTAGCGCGTAATAACAACAGAAAACACGTGCACACGTGCGGCTGCAACGCAACAGACAAAACGAATTTACGGTAAATAGCAATAAACCAATTTAACGCATAAAGGCGAATTAAGAATAAACGACAGGCGAAAACGAATACCAGTGTAGGTGTTGGAGAGGAGTGAGCTTGTTTAAATGTTATAAATGAGAATTAAATAAATACATTTTACAATTGTTGCAAACGACTCCTGTGCAGATTTTTGAAAGCTGCATCTCACTCCTCAGACCAAAATTGAACTCACGCACAGCATACAAATACAGATACAAATGAATACGTGTATTTCAATGCGTGAACCGGTCTTAATTGTTTCAAGTTGGGTTGTCTATACTCTGTTCCCTCGAATAACACGCAATAAATATATGTGAATGTGGAACTCACAGTTCATTTCAGTTGGACAGAAATCAAATTTAGAATATAAAAAAAAAATAAATAAATAAAAATAAAAAAATCGTTACAGAACGAAAGCAACCTTTAATATTTCTGCTAACAAGGAGGAGATTCAACAATAAAATAAAGCTTAAGTTCTTTGGACACAAAAAAAAACACCTCTCCACCTGTAAATCTCACGAAAAATTTGAATTTCCCAAAGTCTTTGTATGTATATATATACATATATATGTATATAATGTGATTATCAATTTTCAATTCGTTCAGCATATGTTGCTAATCGGCTTCATTATTAATGGTTAAAAAATATATTTTTATCAGTTGTGCCAGAGTATTTATCATGATGAAGAAGAGAGATTCCGATCGTAACATATCTTGCAACGTGTTCCAAATATGAACCGATAAATAAACAATATTGTCACTGTACAAATACGTGTATGTATCTGAGTGGAATGAGGAATAATGGAGCATTTCATACGTTCAACTGTGCCACAACATCGCTGAAACCCTGAAAACCCACTGGAGACTAATAAGAACTGTTTGCCATCCGTAACGCATAAGACGACAACCCAATCAGAATTGATAAAAGGGAATGATTACGTTGTGGAAATGTATGAAACAGGCAGAGGGGGAAGCATATTCGAACCCATATAACTTATACCAATAACCCAATTTCAGAGACTGTTGGAGCTGGAACTGGTGTATCAATTCCTCTTCTACCATATGCGGATCAGTTCTATTTCATTATGTCGATAATATGATATTTTTTCATATTGAACAAACTACGAAGGGCAAGAATTCAATTATGCATCTAAAAGCTGGTTGTCAGTTCATGTTATCTCCGAGCCGATCTGTCTAGACAAGAACTTTCTAACTTGTTATCAAATGTCTCCGCCTCAAAATTAAACTTTTTATGTTTTAATTTGACTAAATTTCTTGGCGATTTTCTACGGGTTTGTTTGGTTCTAAATTTTATTTATACGAAAAGGATACTTTAATAGATTTTTTTTAATCTATCGCTTTCACTGCATTAGTCGTTCTCTCTCACACACACTCTTCCTTGCTCGCTTTGTCTCCCAGATTACCATTCTCTCCAAATCGTTATTAACATTTTCAAAATGTAGCATTTTAATTTATCGATTTCCCCTTGTCAAAAATCATTTTGTACTCATTATTATTCAATTGTAATTTGAACAAGCAAATCATTATTAAAGACGGTCTCGGAATAAACAACAAATGTATAAATATTCCCAGGCTTTTCTGTTTATTTTTTCGTGCGTGAGAAAATTACAGACTAGGGGAAATCAATGTATATCAAATTTCGAACAAGAAACAACTGTTCTGTTTGGGATTGATGCATATATATATTATTTATTTATAGATGATCGTCAAATGGCTTTCAATACCGATTTAGATTGAGAATATGATTGAAGTGTAATTAAATTTAAACGTTAATTAATATTTGCTCTCTTGTTTACAGCGAAATGACGTCAACGGATTGTTATCTGGTGCTAGAGGATGGTACAGTGATGCCTGGCCGGTCATTCGGTGCGAAGGATACGCCGACAAGTGGCGAGGTTGTGTTCCAAACGGGCATGGTTGGTTACACGGAGGCGCTGACGGATCGCTCCTATACCGCCCAGATATTGGTTCTAACCTATCCCCTAATTGGTAACTATGGAGTGCCCGATGTTGGCGAGATGGACGCATTTGGATTGCCGGAGCACTTTGAATGGTTCAACGGTGCGGTGCAGATAGCTGGTTTAGTGGTCGGCGAAATATGTGAGACGCCCTCGCATTGGCGCTCAGTGCGTACGCTGTCCCATTGGCTGGCCGAGCACAAAGTGCCCGGCATAAGCGGCATAGATACACGCGCACTAACCAAGAAGCTACGCGAACAGGGCAGCCTCCTCGGACGCATTGTCTACGAGGAGCCGAACAAGCAACAGTTGCGTGCCCCCTTCGTCGATCCCAATGAGCGCAACCTGGCTGCGGAGTGCGCCATCCGGGAGACGATGATGTACAAGTCACCGCAGCCGAATGGTATCCGCATTGCCATCATGGATTGCGGCACGAAGCTGAACCAGCTGCGCTGTCTGTTGCAACGTGGCGCATCCGTGCAATTGCTGCCGTGGAGCGGCCAACTGCAGCCGGATCAATATGATGCGCTCTTCCTGTCCAATGGACCGGGCAATCCTGCTAGCTGTCGCCTAATTGTGGAGCATGTGAAGCGTGTCCTGCTGGCGGGCAATAAGCCCATCTTTGGCATCTGTCTGGGCCATCAGCTGCTGGCATCGGCCATTGGCTGCGACACATACAAGATGAAATACGGCAATCGTGGCCACAATCTGCCCTGCCTGCATCGCTCCACTGGACGTTGTCTGCTTACGTCACAGAATCATGGTTATGCCGTCGATCTGAAAGAATTGCCCAGCGACTGGGAGGAGCTGTTCGTCAATGCCAACGATGGCACCAACGAGGGCATTGTGCATCGCACCAAACCCTATTTCTCGGTTCAATTCCATCCGGAGCATCATGCTGGTCCCCAGGACACCGAGTTCCTCTTCGATGTCTTTCTCGATGCCATTCGCCAGCTGTCGTCGTCATCAACGTCGCCGTTAAGCGTTCCACAGTTGATAGAGCGTCGTTTGCGTGCCACACAACCAGATCCGCAGCCAAGGCCGCGCAAGGTGCTCATACTGGGCTCCGGCGGCCTATCCATTGGCCAGGCCGGTGAGTTTGACTATTCCGGATCGCAGGCGATCAAAGCGATGCGCGAGTCCCACATACAGACGGTGCTCATCAATCCCAACATTGCCACAGTGCAAACGTCCAAGGGTATGGCGGACAAGTGCTACTTTCTACCATTGACGCCCGACTACGTTGAGCAGGTGATCAAATCGGAGCGACCAAGTGGGATTCTACTCACCTTTGGCGGCCAGACCGCTCTCAATTGCGGCGTCGAACTGGAGCGTGCCGGCGTCTTTGCCAAATACAATGTCCGAATTTTGGGCACACCCATCGAATCGATTATCGCGACCGAGGATCGCAAACTGTTTGCCCAGCGTGTCAATGAGATTGGTGAACAGGTGGCGCCATCGGAGGCCGTCTGTACCGTTGCCGAGGCACTCGAGGCAGCCAATCGTCTGGGATATCCGGTAATGGCACGCGCTGCCTTCTCACTGGGTGGCCTCGGCTCCGGGTTCGCCAACAATGAGCAGGAGCTGGAGACATTGGCTCAACAGGCGCTGGCCCATTCCCGTCAGCTAATTGTGGACAAATCGCTCAAGGGCTGGAAAGAGGTCGAATACGAAGTGGTGCGCGATGCCTACGACAATTGCATAACCGTTTGCAACATGGAGAACTTTGATCCGTTGGGCATCCACACCGGAGAGAGCATTGTAGTGGCGCCATCGCAAACCCTATCGGATCGCGAATATCAAATGCTTCGCAGCACCGCCTTAAAGGTGATCCGTCACTTTGGCGTTGTCGGCGAGTGCAACATTCAGTATGCGCTGTGCCCCCACTCGGAGCAGTACTACATCATTGAGGTGAACGCTCGGCTGTCGCGGAGCTCGGCGCTCGCCAGCAAGGCGACTGGGTATCCGCTGGCTTATGTTGCCGCCAAGCTGGCGTTGGGTGAACCACTGCCAACGATACGCAACTCGGTGACGGGGAATACGACCGCCTGTTTTGAGCCCAGTCTCGATTATTGTGTGGTGAAGATACCACGCTGGGATCTGGCCAAATTTGTGCGCGTCAGCAAGCACATTGGCAGCTCCATGAAGAGCGTCGGTGAAGTGATGGCCATCGGTCGCAGCTTCGAGGAGGCATTCCAGAAGGCGTTGCGTATGGTCGATGGCGATGTCCATGGCTTTGATCCGTATCGGGCGACCGTTGACAAGGATCAGCTATCGGAGCCAACCGATCGACGGCCATTTGTATTGGCCGCTGCCCTCAAGGCGGGCATGTCCATTGAGGAGCTGCATGACTTGACGAAAATTGATCGCTGGTTCCTTCACAAGCTGCAGCACATCATTGACTTCTATGGCGAACTGGAATCGGCTGGCAATCCATTGACATCCGCCCTCCTACTCCGAGCCAAGCGTATGGGATTCGCTGACAAACAGATCGCCGCGGCCATTAAGAGCACCGAGCTGGCGGTGCGTCAGCAGCGATTGGAGCAAAACATTCGACCATTTGTCAAGCAGATCGATACCGTTGCTGGCGAGTGGCCAGCGAGCACCAATTATCTGTATAACACATATAATGCATCGGAGCACGATATCCACTTTCCGGGTGGACACACAATTGTCGTCGGCTCGGGCGTCTATCGCATTGGCTCCTCGGTGGAGTTCGATTGGTGTGCCGTCGGCTGTTTGCGGGAGTTGCGCAATCTGAAGAAATCGACCATCATGATTAACTATAATCCGGAAACGGTATCCACCGATTATGATATGTGCGATCGTTTGTACTTTGAGGAGATCAGCTTTGAGGTCGTCATGGACATCTATGAGATGGAGCGATCCGATGGCATTATACTATCGATGGGTGGCCAGCTGCCAAATAATATTGCCATGGATCTGCATCGCCAGCAGGCCAAGGTGCTGGGCACATCGCCGGAATCGATTGATTGTGCCGAGAATCGTTTCAAGTTCTCGCGCATGCTGGACAGAAGGGGCATATTGCAGCCGCTGTGGAAGGAGCTGACCAATCTCCAGTCCGCAATTGACTTCTGCCAGGAGGTGGAATATCCGTGTCTGGTGCGACCCTCCTATGTGCTATCCGGTGCGGCAATGAATGTAGCATATTCGGATCAAGATCTGGAAACATATCTGAATGCCGCCTCTGAGGTGAGTCGCGAGCATCCGGTGGTCATTTCCAAGTTCCTCACCGAAGCCAAGGAGATCGATGTGGATGCGGTTGCGGCCGATGGACAAATCCTGTGCATGGCCGTCTCCGAGCATGTGGAGAATGCTGGCGTACATTCCGGTGATGCGACACTGGTCACACCGCCGCAGGACTTGAATGCCGAAACCCTGGAGGCCATCAAGCGTATCACACGCGATCTGGCCAGCGTCCTGGATGTGACCGGTCCCTTCAACATGCAGCTCATTGCCAAAAACAACGAGCTCAAGGTAATCGAGTGCAACGTGCGCGTCTCGCGCTCCTTCCCCTTCGTATCGAAGACCCTGGATCATGATTTTGTGGCAACGGCGACCCGTGCAATTGTTGGCATGGCCGTGGAGCCCATCGATGTGCTTCACGGTGTCGGCAAGGTTGGCGTCAAGGTGGCACAGTTCAGTTTCTCCCGGTTGGCCGGCGCCGATGTCCAGCTGGGCGTTGAGATGGCGTCCACCGGTGAGGTTGCCTGCTTTGGCGACAACCACTACGAGGCCTACCTAAAGGCCATGTTGTCTACAGGCTTCCAGATACCAAAAAATGGCATCCTCCTCTCGATTGGCAGCTTCAAGGTACGTACCGCTTTCCATTTGTGTTCCCATCCAGCAATTTATAATTGAAATTTCTCACTTTTGATTTAGCACAAAATGGAGCTGTTGTCCTCCATACGGGATCTGGCCAAGATGGGCTACAAGCTGTACGCCTCAATGGGCACCGGTGACTTCTACGCGGAGCATGGCGTTGATGTGAGTACAACATATTCACAATTATACAGTTATTGTATTGAACCCAGCTAAACTAGTCTTGGTAACGATTACTTTACAAGACGACTCTTCAATTTATCGATTGGGTTACATTCTGCAAGTGTAATCGATATATATATGTACGAGTATATAGAAATATATATATTCTAAATACTACTAATTGTTGGCTTCAACATTGAAATGTCATTTGTAATTCAAATTACCAAAATTTAATCGAAACCCCCTTTTTGGAGAAACCCAATATAGCCGTTCCCCCTTTCGGGAGAGAGTATAACGCAAATACTACTTGAGTTCTAAATTTAGAGTTAATTGGTAAAAATTGGTTAGGTCAAAGTACGCTTTCATTCAACATCAAGATGCAAATGTGTATCTGAAACTATTTTTGATGAGATTTCCTTTTTGAGTTGATTTAAAAAAATAAATACTCAAAATTGGAAAGACAAAAATATAAATTGATTTGAGGATATTTATTAAATTCTTTTTAATTGCCACAAAATAATATAAATATGTGTGTTTTCTTATTTTTGTATACTCCGATATTTGTGGTATCATCAATCTCAAAATTATCGGATTCGAAATATATCGAAGTAAATAAAAAATAAAAATATAGAAACACTTGAAACATATTTGAATTATAAAAAAAAAAAAAAATATTTATTATTATTTGAATGTAACAAGAGATCCGTGATTACAATGAAAAAACTTGGGCTTATGAACAGGGCTATCTATATATAGGGTATATCTATATATAGGCATAGACATACATCGATATGTATATAGTAGTATATGGTAACCATGATTGATAGCGGACTGAAGCTTATCGGACATATGTATCTATTTTGATTGCTTTGATCTCAAAAAAAAAGATGACCTAGACTTAAAAATCAAAAAGACAAAAACGGATTTCCGTAATATTGAAATTATTCCGGTAAAAATTTGTAGGTTTTTGCAAGTGTCGTCTTAATTGAAGGCACTCTTCAGCTTTTGCGCATTGCGCTGGAGCATCTCGCGCAGATCGTCGCGCCTCGATTCCGGCGCCAGCGTTTGCATCAGCTGCTCCGTCTTGGAGCTAATCGCTTGCAGGGCAACCGGATCGATTTGCAGACGCTGCATAAGCGTGCCCAGCAATTGGCTGACCTCCTTGGCGGGACTGTTGTCTGTTCCGCTTGTTGGCACTGGTTCTGGCAACGGTTCCACTTGCGCATCGACAATCTCATTGATTGTCTGTGCGGATGAGCTCCTCCTACTCCTGCTCGTGCTTAGCGATGCAGTGCTTCCGCTCTGTAGTGGCATCATCTCACCCGTGTGCATCTGCACCACATGCTCCACAAACTTGAGCGACTTACGTCGCATGGGGCTGGAGTGGGAACTGAGGCTGGGACTCGGACTGGGACAGGGATTAGTGTTACTGTTGCTACTGCATCTGCGGGCCGTGGCCCGTTCGAAGCCGCTGGCCGCGTGGCAGAGTGCGTCCGCATAGTGCTGGGCATACTGGGTGCAGCCCAGTTGCTGATAGAGCCGGCACAGACGCTGCGACTGCTCCAAATAGAGCTGGACATGCTGGGCATTGCGAAACTCCGCTGCCTTGGCCAACATGGCCAGCATGTGGTCCAGCAGCAGCTCGAGCAGATTGGTGCGCCGCAGTATCTCAATGCCGTCGTTCAGTTGCGGTCTCCCATCCCCAGTAGCCGATGACCGGCTGGACGCTTGCGATCTCTGCGATGTCTGCGATGCTCGTGGCATCAGGAGCGGCATGTCCAGGCATGCCGTCAAAGAGTCCACGGAGACTCGTCGCTGTTCGGCGAGCTGCTCCAGTTGCTGGGCCCGCAGCATGTGTGTCTTGCGGCGCAGCTTGCCACGCGTCCGCTCCTGATGCATGCGCATGCCCAGCAGACCCTCGGCACTGCTCGCCCGCCGCTCCACCTGAACCGACAGCTGCTCCGCCTCCACCTGCTTGACGGCGGGCAACTGGGTGCGTGCAAACTTTGCCCAGCTGCGCAGCTGCAGATAGTCCGTTGTCACCAGATTGTCGAGCAGCCGTCCATAGTTGAGCTTGGGATAGAAGTCGTCCGCATGCTGGAGATTGCGCAATGCCTGCAGCAGATGGACCAGCGGCTGTTCGGCAATGCCCGCCATAATCGAGCGCAGCTCCATCAGGGCATCCTCCGGCACATGTTCGAACAGGTTGCGCCGCTCGATGAAGAAGTCGCTGAGCTGCTTCTTGGCCAGACAGTCGGCAAAGGTGCGCACAAAGCGGATCAGCTGCTCGCCCAGAAACTCATCTGGCCAATCGTTGCTGCTGTGCCGCTCGCACTGCCAGAAGAGATGGGTGCGCAGCTGCTCCACGATGTGACCCATTGCCTGGCACTTGTCGTTCATGAAGGTGCGCACCAGTGCCTTCATCAGGAGCAGCAACTTCAGCTGCATGCGGGTCAACTGCCGCTCCAGATACTGTTCCGCCTGCGGAAAGACAATGCGCCACTCCAGCTCGCGGAAGGGATTGCGCGATCGCTTGGGCGCATAACCCACTGGCACCACATGATAACCAAAGGCTTGGATCCGCTTGCGCATCACCAGCGTCGGCCATTCGTATTTGTCGCCCGTGTGCAGATTCGTCAGCTGTGGCCGGGTGCGCAAATTGAACTCAAAGGCGCAATCCGGCCAGCTGTGCGGCACATGAATGGCGGGCACCAGCTCCTCCGACGCCGTATAAATGCTGCAGCCCCGATAGCTGCCAGCGGACAGCTGCTCCTGGCTAATGCCCAGCTCTGGGGCCAACTGCTGGCGCAGCAGCTCACCAAAATAGTTCATGAATTGCTTGGAGCTTAGATAGCATTGCTGGAGCAGAGCACGACGTCGATGCTGTTCCACGCGGCACTGTCGCAATATCTGCACCGTCTCATATCCGCTCCGATTGCTCTCTGTTCGTTGCTGCTGTTGATCCTGGTCCTGCTGATCCGTTGCCTCTTCATCACTGCCGCTGTCCACTTCATCATCGTCGTCGTCGTCGTCGCTCTGCTCCAGCCAGGCGGGCAGGCAGCTGGCCAAACGGCAGACGCATTCCTCGGGCAGCACATTACGCTGCAGTGCATCCCGCTCCAGCTTGAGCGTTAGCTCCTCCATTGGCCGCTGTGTGTTCAAGCGAGCTATGTACACATGATCATAGTCACCCTCACGCCAGCCACCAGTGCCCGAGTCCAACCCCGATCTCGATCCTGATCCTGATCCTGAACTGGTGACAGTGCCATAACCAGTGCTATACCCGGAGCTACCATCTGTATAGACACCAGCGTCAATGTCACCACCCTCGTCACTGCTTGGACTGCTTGGGCTGCCCAAGACAGAGATGCGCTGCTGCTGCTGCTGCTGGGTTGGCGTCGGTTCGCGCAACTTTAGACGCACATAGCCCATCCAGCGACTCTGCTCCAGCAGCCGGACATACTGCCGGCGACAGGGTGTCGTATTGTAGTAGTCCGTCTCCAGCAGCACCTTGCACAAAGCGGCTATCGAATCATAGTTGGCATCGTCCGCCCGCGCAACATCCACGTTATCGAACACCACATAGGTCAGCATCCTCTGCAGCGGCTGGGCTTTCCCCAACTGACGCTGTGGCCCATCTCTGTGAACAAACCGACATATATATATAAAGAATGTAAAGAAGGGGAAGTCGGGAGAAGTCCCTTTCTAACCGATCTATCGCAGTGATCAGGATTAGGACTAGCTAAGATTGCAGTCACACGGGAATCTACAATTGATCATTGATCTGAAGGGAGTCTGAATCGTAACAAGGATTGTCTTACGTGGGATTGAAGAGGAGCCGCTTGGCCACTGCCGCATCGATGGCGCTGGCATGGAGGAGACTGTGCTCGGTTAGTGTCTGGGCGGAGATGCGCTGCTTGGCCAGCAGCTGCTCATCGATGGCGGTCAACTCGTGCTCAAAGTGGCCAAAGAACTGGAAGCCCAGCAGCAGTTGATTGAGGAGGAATGTGTGCAGCTGCCGCTCCAGCTGATGCCGTGTCTTGTGCTCGATGGTGCGCTGATGCTCCTCCCGCTGCTGTTCCAGGGTGCGGGCATATAACGCACTCACGCATTCGGTGGCGCTGCTACCATTGCTGCCACCACGCAGTCGCAGCTGCGGCGCCAGATTGTGGCTGCCACGCAGACTAACGCTGCCACGTGTCAATCGATTAACGCCGTTGCCGCTGCGGCAATCGCTGCCACCGCCTCCCATCCGCTGTTGTCGACGCTTGCGAGCGTTCCGCTTTTGCAACTTGGCCAATTTGCGCTGACGCTTCTCCTCCTGGCGGCGACGCAGTTGGACACGCGGCGTCGCCTCCGCCCCTGCCTGCAGCTGCCGCAACGTCTTCGCTTGCACATCGCTGTCCAGCGCCTTGGACCAGTTACAACCCATAAATAGTTGCTGTTCTCGTGGGGAATGGAGTCGAGTGGAGGATGGTTGGAATTGTGCAAGTGCGCAACTGCCGCAATTGTGTGACTGCCTCCTTTGTTTTCTGATGCCGATCGAACTGATTGAATTCTATTTCCAAGACAAGGTTAATGTCGTTGCCGTTGTTGTTGCATGTTGTCGTTGCTGCTGATAACATCATCATCATCAGCACAACTCTTCCCATGCTTCCGGAGAGAGGCCCCGTTATCAGCACTCGACCAGGTAAACACGGCAATAAAATGCAGGGACGGACAAGGGAAGGGCAAGACAACAACTGCGACTGCCTGCCGCACAGTGGACCAAGTTAGTTGGAACAATAAAATCTGGATTCTGATTCTGATCTGTACAAATATTCTTTTGTTTTTCACTCAATTCTTCATTTAAACATTATTTCCAATCAGCGTCTAAAAATAGATGCAAATTCATTTGAACAAAGTTGTTTCTGTTTCCAATCGGGCTTTTTCCCCATTAGAAATTTTGCTGATAAAGTTAATTGCTGTTTTTTTTTTAATGGACTATATTAAAATGTTTTATTTAAATCGAATAAATTATAATAAATTAAAAAAAAAAAACAATAATAAAAACCGCACGAGCTTCCCGAGGCTTTCAACTCAAATTAACAATCTGGTTTAATGATGAAACTAAAAACGGAACCGATTTCAGATCTCTGATATAAAAATGTTCCCACTTCAAAAATGGAATACCCTGCATCTAAATGTGTCCATATGAGTTTTGCATCTGTGTTCGCTAGTTTTGTAGTGTTTTGTTAATTGAAAATGGGTTTTATTTTCCAAATAGAACGAGTGATTTTTTATGTAGGTCGGTCCGTAAAGTGCGATATGGTTTATGTGGCCCGGGCAAACAGAGACACATCGATGAGGCCTAGGGGTGTGGTCGTGTCTGTCCCCTGTCCATAAAATACTTACCGATGCCCCTGTTCATTTTTATCTTATACTATTTGCAGGTGGAGTCCGTACAGTGGACGTTCGATAAGACAACTCCCGACGATATCAACGGTGAACTGCGACATTTGGCCGAGTTTCTGGCCAACAAACAGTTCGATCTGGTCATCAATCTGCCAATGCGCGGCGGCGGAGTCCGCAGGTATGCAATTGGAGTGCGTCCAGGAGGAGGATATCCTCGAAAATTCAATTCAATTTCAATTGAGTCTAAGGCCTGACCTGGCCTAGTTTGAGAAGGTTGCACTAGACAATTTATATTCTTAGGAACTACTCAGAACTTTACAGCCGAAAACAATATTAATTCGTAAATTGAGCACTTTTATTTCAATATCTGTTCATTTGTGATTTATATAGAAAAGTTAATTCGATTGCCTCTCCAAATGTTAAATAATTATGTACGAGGTATTACCCGATTTATGTAGGGATCTTTTAGCCCACTTACCCTAATAGTACATTCATTATAGATCCCAAAAAAATAAAAAAATATACATCAAATTGCTTAAGATATATCTTTTAGCAACTCTTCAATATTTTAGTAGTTCTTTTCCAGTTTGCATATGGGAGGGATATGCTGAAGTTGACAAATTTTTCTATTCTCTATTCACTATTTTTAGTCTAAATCATTTTCGATTCAATCCAAAAATCCAATGAGTATTTTCAAAAAAGTTTTTTTTTAACATTTTATTCTCTTGAACTGCCCAAAAACACAAGCCAGATACAAAATTGTCACGCATACGTTGTCCAAAATTAAACCGTTAAGTTGCAATAAATTTCATTATTTTGAAGTTTTTTTTTTAATTCAAATTCAGAAATTTTCGACTGCCACTTTATAAATAAAAATGATGTATAAAAATAATGTAATTATAGAATTATAGAAATTTATCTAATTTGAACTAACTAAAATTGAAAAGTCACTTTTTATTAGTTAGAAGAGTGCATTTTCTTTAAGTAGAAAAATTAAAGTAATGAAAAACACTTTAATTTTTCTACTTAGTAATGAAAAACACTTTAATTTTTCTACTTAATTAAAGTAATGAAAACCGCTTTAATTTTTCTACTTAAAGGAAAAATTATATTTTAGTTTGCGAGGTTTTTGTTTTTTGTGGCAAGTCCTTAAAGAATAGAGTTTTATGAGAATGCATATCTTGAAATTGTAATAATTGGTTTTTATCCAATCCAGGGTCTCTTCGTTTATGACGCATGGCTATCGGACACGTCGGCTGGCTGTGGACTATTCCATACCGCTGGTGACCGATGTGAAGTGCACAAAGCTGTTGGTGGAATCGATGCGAATCACTGGCTGCAATCCGGGCATGAAGACGCACACGGATTGCATGACATCCCGTCGGATTGTGAAGCTGCCGGGCTTCATTGATGTCCATGTGCATCTGCGAGAACCGGGTGCCACCCATAAGGAGGACTTTGCCAGCGGTACGGCAGCGGCACTCGCCGGTGGCGTCACAATGGTTTGTGCGATGCCAAACACAAATCCGGCAATTGTCGATCGCGAGACGTTTAATAAGTTCCGGGAGCTGGCCCGTCTAGGTGCCCGGTGCGATTATGCGCTCTATTTGGGCGCATCGGATACCAACTGGGAGCATGCCCACGACCTGGCAACGCAGGCGTGCGGCTTGAAGATGTACCTCAACGATACCTATGGCACATTGAGGCTGAGCGACATGGCCGCCTGGCAGCGTCACCTGGCCCGCTGGCCGAAGCGGGCACCAATCGTTTGCCATGCCGAACGCCAGAGCATGGCAGCCGTGATAATGCTGGCGCATCTGCTGGAGCGATCGGTGCACATCTGTCATGTGGCACGCAAGGAGGAGATTCAGCTGATACGTGCCGCCAAGGAGAAGGGGATGCGTGTCACCTGTGAGGTGTGTCCGCATCATTTGTTCCTCAGCACACGGGATTTGGATCGTTTGGGTGCTGGCATGGCGGAGGTGCGACCGCTGCTCTGCTCGCCGGAGGATCAGGAGGCGCTGTGGGAGCACATTGAGTGCATTGATGTCTTTGCCACGGATCATGCGCCGCACACGCTTGCCGAGAAGCAATCGACACACCCGCCACCCGGTTTCCCCGGCCTGGAGACGATATTGCCGCTGCTGTTAAATGCCGTCCACGATGGCCGGCTGACTCTGGAGGATATCAAGCGAAAGTTTTATCGCAATCCGCGCGCAATCTTCAATCTGCCCGAGCAGCCGCAGACCTATGTGGAGATCGATCTCGACGAGGAGTGGACAATTAGCAACAGTGAACTGAAGACGCGGGCGGGCTGGTCACCCTTCAATGGCACCAAGGTCAAGGGTCGCGTCCATCGTGTCGTCCTGCGCGGCGAAGTCGCCTACATCGATGGCCAGGTGCTCGTCCAGCCCGGCTACGGTCAGAATGTGCGTGCCAAGGTGTCGCAGCCTCAAAAGTCCGAGCTCGAGGGTAATGTTCTGCCCAGCGACACGGATGCCAACGATACATTTGCACGTCTCCTCACCGAGGGGACAGCGGCTCGTTCGACAACCGTTCACTTTGAGAATGAGGCCAACACTGGCACATCTCCGGCGGCGGGCAGTTTTCTGCGTCCGGTGTCGCCATCGCCACGACTCCGTCTCGACTCCTCGAGCAATGCGACACTGAAGGAATGTCTGCAGAAGCACTCGCTGCAGTCCACACCCAACCCCGTGGCGCACTGCCTGGTCGGCAAGCATGTGCTCTCCGTGGACACCTTTAACAAGGAGCGACTTTATGATCTGTTCAATTTGGCCCAGTTGCTCAAGTCGCGCGTGACAAAGGATCGGCCCGTCGACGATCTGTTGCGCGGCAAGGTTATGGCCACCATCTTCTATGAGGTGAGCACACGCACCCAGTGCAGCTTTAGTGCGGCGATGCAGCGTCTGGGCGGTCATGTCATCAACATGGATCAGGTCACCTCGTCGGTGAAGAAGGGCGAGACACTCGAGGACAGCATCAAGGTGATGGCCTGCTATGCGGATGTCATGGTACTGCGCCATCCAGAGCCCGGGGCCGTTACGGTAAATACACTTCACTCCACCTCCACCTCGATCCCAATTAAAACCAAACCCAATTTTTTTTTATTTAGCGCGCTGCTTCATTTTCGCGAAAACCCTTGATAAATGCCGGGGACGGCGTCGGTGAGCATCCGACGCAGGCGCTCCTCGACGTCTTCACCATACGCGAGGAAATCGGCACTGTCAATGGCCTGACCATCACCATGGTGGGTGACCTGAAGAATGGACGCACCGTTCATTCGCTGGCGCGCCTCCTCACCCTCTACAATATCACGCTGCAGTATGTGGCGCCACCGGGACTGGGCATGCCCGAGGCGATAATGCGCTACCTGGAGCAGCGAGGCGTCACCCAGCGCACCTTCGACAGCATCGAGGAGGCACTGCCAAGCACCGATGTCCTCTACATGACACGCATCCAACGCGAACGCTTCCAGACCGAGGACGAATACCAACGCGTAAGTGATGATTGCCAAATTGTCAAACTTTAAGTTTTTGTGCTAATTTCCGTTTCCTTTTTTTTTTGTTGCACAGTGCTGTGGCCACTTTATTGTGACGCCCAAAATGATGACGCATGCCAGCAAGCGGACGATCGTGCTGCATCCATTGCCGCGTGTTGAGGAGATAAGCCGTGACTTTGACTCGGATCCGCGGGCAGCCTACTTCCGGCAGGCCGAGTACGGAATGTACATTCGCATGGCGCTGCTGGCGATGGTCGTTGGCTGTCGCAGCGCGACGCTCTGAGTTCGTTTGCCAACCAACATCAATGGGAACCATCATTGATGCATCTTTTCTTCTTTTTTATCATTTGATAGGTATAAATACAATCGGCAAAATCAAATTGTCTGTCGACTTGACACAAACCGTGTGTTGCATTTTCTTTTGTTGCAAGTTGCGTTCGAAGTTGAACAGCTTTATTTGCAGTTGGCTGTGGTCACAAAAAATGTGACTCGTATTCGAATCATATTCAAAAATTACAGCAATAACAAAATAATCGATTATACTCGTATTATAAAAAAAAAAAAAGAAATCTTTCTCGCTTAAATTTCTAAACTCAGTCTCATGTGTTCACAAACATCACTTGCTTCACCAGCGTCGCTTTCTCCTCTTTCTCTAAAAGCGCTCAACGACAATCGCTGTGGGCCACTGATTGACCTCATTCTTATCCATGTCCATGTCCATGTCCATGTCGATGCTCTTGGCCTTGTCAGCGACACTCAGGCTTAGAGTGCTCTCCGCAAAGGCAGCATTCAGATTGCCGGCAAGTTGGGGCTGTGTCGTCTCAAAGACGCTCGTCATTGCCACAGCCGCAGCCATCGCATTGGTGTTGTTGTTGTCCTTGTTGTTGTTGCTGCTTTCGTGGCAACAACTTAGATAATTAGTCTTATACGATTCCATTCCACTTTACTTACGTTTTACGCTTGCGACATGCCACCATCGAAACGAGCACAGCCAGTATAATAATTGCAGCCAATAGGCCCGATAAACCTGCCACCATGGTCATCATGCCGTGTGGTTCCCCATCTGAGGTCACCTTTGTAACTTTGTGCGTAAGGAGGGGGAGAGGAAGAGACGGAGACAGAGAAAGAGAGAGACGTTAGTGTTCCAGTTTTACGAGTGCGCCTTGATGTCTGTCTGCTCCGTCTCCAAGCTGACTCACGAGGCGCGAGTCGACTCTGAATCTGAGGCGGAGTCTGTGTCTGTGTCTCACGGCCAAATAATCGATGTTTGTTGCTAATCGATGATTGGGTGAATGCTGGCATTTTGAGTTGATTTTTGCGGCTGTGTTTGGTTTACCCTGAGGGAGGCATCGCCTGCATCAAAGCACTTCCGGCCAGAAACTGGACCGGATCACTTTCTATGCCGGAAGCGAGATACACTTACTTGAATCTTCGACGACAAAGCGTTTACTGTTGGGCAACGCCGATGCCGGCATATAAGTATCCGATTCCATTTCAAATTTCAGTTTCTGTTCCGATTCTAATAAAAAAAAAAAATGAATTAAAAAACAAACCAAAAACAATATAAACAAATAAAAAGACCGTGAAACACCTGTCTAAATATTGCTTGGCTGCACCAACAAAGGCAGTTGCATGGCGCAGCCACAAACTATAACTAAACGATAACAACAACAATAATTATAATGATCATAATAATAACAGTTTTTTTTTTTTTTTTTGTTTCATTAGCCATCTCTCTAGTTCATTGAATATTAACCCAGTTGCAGCAACACACGCTTGCCACAGCCACGCTCGACTTCACCCAACTGTTGCTCAATCTCTGTTAGTTTTTCTGCCTCTATCTATCTCTCTCTCTCTCTCTCTCTCTCTCTTTATCTCTCACTCTCTCTCTCTCACACTCCTTATCTCTAACTATCTCTGTCTCTTTCCAATACTTTAGGCGACTACGCAGTATGTTAATTAATTGATTTGGTCACCGATTCAATCTGGTCTTATAACCACATCGGAAACAACAACAAAACCACTGATTTATTTGCCATTAATTAATATATAAAATTTAATTGTTAAATGCTTGCTCTTCATCGGTCTGGCAACGGAATTGAATTCGCAAAAGTTGCGTCTTGCAACAAACAACAAGCGAATAGTAAAAACTACAGTGAATCGAGTAAAAATAACAATTCTGTTTAATATAATCTTGTATTTATTTAAGTGCTTATCAATAGACTTCAACAAAACTAACGTACAATAAATAAATAAACATTATATTTTTAATATTTTTGTGGCAGCTTTGATGAAATTTTTGTGAAATCTAGAACAATGATAATGGTGCACAATCAAAAAATCTGGTTTGCTACAAATTTATGGTCCTTCTAAACAATAGAATGTTTTTTTACACGTGCTTTTTGTTTTGTGAAAACTACAATCAAAATTTTGCATATTGTCGATCTAATTTGGCAACAAATTGCCTAACCTGTTTGCTATCATTGATTGTTGACCGACTCTGCAACACTTCAGATACAAAAAGTGGAAAAGATAGCAACAAATTCAAAGTCGCTCAATGAAAAGCGAAATTCTACTCAAAATGTACAATAAAAATTAATTGCTAGTTTGCATAAAAGTCAATGGACGATTTAGAGAGCTCTCTACACACACACATATATACATATATATATATATATATATATATATATATATATATATTTATATATATACATCGTAGAATGGGAAAAATACGGAACCCAAAGAGATACTTTACCAACAGTAGATCATGAGCTGAATAATGTTAGCAACTTTACTGACTTTTTTAATGTTATTTGCATGATTTGCATTTAAATAAAAAAACTATCGAAATACGTTTGATACGTATATAAATAGATTCATAGATGCATATGTAACTTTTATGTGTACATAAATATACATATGTACAGCTATATACATACATATAAGTAAATGTATAACGCGATATCATCCCCAACAGCTAATCACCGATCCGAGAATGGCAATGGGGAATAGGGAATTTGCATGGGTTGCGCATCGCTTCTCTGAACTTCCTACTATTACTACTTCCTGTCAGGAGGAGGAGGAGAATGAGGTGGAGGGGGTGGCGTGTGGGAGTGGGCTGCATGTCGTTGGCAAAAAAAAAAAAAAAATGCGAGCACGAGTTTTACAGCTAGAACAACGATTGCGATTATAATAATTTTAATTTATTTAATCAGTTGTGTTTGCAGTGATTTGCAAGTTAATTGCACAAATTATTATTTATAAATAACAACTGAACGTGATAAAAGTGGGATATAGTATATTGATCACATGTGCGATATACATATACATAAATATATATGTATATATATATACATATATTTAGATTTGTTTTTACCTGGAACAATTGTCATAAATATGCTTAAATTACTTAATTGCCTATTGCTGAATATGGAGATAGATTACAGACTACAGATAAACCAATAATCCGATATTGCAATGGAAATGGAAGTGTTTACTACAAATATGTTAGATGTTAGCCGTAAAACATGCTAATTTGCTAAGACAAAGGTTATAAAAAATAAAAATAAACCAAAAACAAAAGTTTGTTTGAAAATCAACTTTGGTTTCGCACACACGATAATCAATTTGAATTTGCTGCCCAATTCTGGAATTTCAATTTGATTTTAGATTACACGGATAGTGATTCTAGATTAAACAGAGTCTGCTTTTGGCTTTCTTGCTACACATTTTAATTACTTGCTACATAAGTGAGTGACTTGCGAAATTGTCGCCGATTTACTTAAATTTGAGAGCAACAACAAAACGGGAAATATTTTAAATTAGTAAAAAATAAAAAAAAAAATAAACTAAAAAATCACACGAATCATTTATGAAAGTACCGTTACACACACAAGCACAGGACACTTACACTGTTTACGTTAACTAACTGTTAACTGGTCTTATCTACTTGAGATTTTGGGATCTTTTCTGAAACCCGTTAGAAAACTGTGAACTGACGTCGACGACACTCGGCGTGCGACTAATGCTGCCTACGTAAAGCCGAAACGTATCTTTCGATTGCGCCAAAACAACGCGACGCGACGCGACTCGACGACGCAACGCAGACGCAGACGCAGACGTCGACGTTGCAGCCCACAGCGACTGTGGCTTTTGCACGACGGCATCGGAATTGGAATTCAAATTGGAATTGAAATTGGAATTGGAATTGCGAATAGAATTCGAATTCGAATTTGAATTTGAAGTGCAGGCAGTCGTTGGGACTCGAACTCGACTCAAACTCAACTCTGCAACGATGTTTTTACTTTAATGAGCTTACATCCAACTGAAGTGTGACAAATTGCAATGTAATTAGAGCTTATGTTCAGACATGAAAGTGATGCGAAAATTCAATGTCAAACAGCGAACACACACACACACACACATACACACACACACACACACACATACACACACACACACACACACATCGATTCATACATGCACATTAGTCATCGATGCTCGATGACGATGAGTGTGAATAACAAGAGTTTCCAATTTCGATTTCCAGTCAAATGATAAGCACCCAAAATGAGCCGGAACGAGCTGAACACACAAACAGCATAAAAATAGACAGTGTTTCTGAAATTCCTCAATTCACCATCTCCGCCTCCACCTCCGCCTCCGCCTCCGTCGTCGTGTTCGCAACAAATGTTTGTTTTTTTCTCCAACTTATTTTCCCTGATTTCACTAATTGACATTCCAGTGAGTCGACAACAATTGCAAACTGTTGCAGCTGCAAGTGTCTAATCTTCAGAGCCAACACTTTTGCGACTGAAGCAATTTGTACATGTCTCTTTGTGGTTGATTTTTATTTAGCTGTACTCACAGCAGACCATGTTCAAAAACCTTTCCAATTTGGCCGTAAATTACACGTCTCCAATCCCATATTGTTTAACTCACAAACACAGTCTTAAGAATTGTATTGATGAATCTGATCGGATCACTATAGCATATAGCAATCGGACGAAAGACAAGTTCCTTAATAAGATATCCAAACAAAGCTTGACCAATATACTCGTTCCAGTGTTCACCACATTTGGGTTAATAACCAAAGCTTTTTTTAATAAAAAAAAAGAATTGCGTTGCTCATTTCCATTTCTTTTTATTTATAATTACTTGATTTAAAGTGAAAGACTTTTTTCTTTCATGCCAATCAGACGGAAATTGTACTCTTTACGTTTTGTAACTTTCGCTCAAGCTTAAGTACATCAATTCATTTTCAAAGTAAGTGAATCAGTGAAAAGCAAAAGCCGAATTTCCAAAAAAAAAAAAAATTAGCATTTTGACAGCAAAAATTTGCTGCCAAAGATGAAAATATTTTTATACTTTTATGATCTATAGGCTTAAATATCGCATGCGTTATAAGCATTTAAAATTGTTTTTAAACTCTGTCCGTCAAACTGTCTATTCGTCTAAGGACTTAAACTTCGTCATAGTCGTCTTTGCTCGGCTCAGACAAATTATTAAAATTGAGTTGCTATTATTACTGGGGATTTAAGGATAGAATGGATAAGAACGGTAATCGCAAATAGGTAAAATTACATTTATTTCACAGTTTTAAAGCTAGTGTAAACAAATTTGTTGGCGACAGTCGTTAGATCCCTCCTCCCCTGAAAATCGGAAGTAAGTCACAAAATTTGAATAGAGAATAGAGGATTACTGGTTACTCTTTAAGAGACACGATGGTGACTATTCAATTGTCGTTGTTGACAAGCCCACCCCACAAGAAGAAGGTTATTTGTTGTGCCTTTAAAATTGCCATTTAAAGGTAAACAATAAATGTTTACAGTTCTATTCGACTCTCTATTGTCTAAACAATGGAAGTGCGGCATGAGTTTTGTTTAAGGGGCATCGGGTTTGCATATCAAGCTCGGACTTAGTGCAAGCTAATGTCAATTAAAATTCGTATGTAACAGCTGATTGCCAACTGGATTGTATAACCAGCACATTGTGCAATTTTACAATTGAAAGTGAATCTATTCACAAAGTTAAATGAACAACGTAAATTTTATCCCTGTTTGTGTCATGACATCTGCTTATTAGCTACAGCTTACTCTGACGCTGCTATCATTAAGTGTGATATAAAAATAACTTCGTTGTGTATTTATTGAGTTGCTTATTTTTAGTTTGAAATCTAAGTCAATTATAATCGAAATACTTATCGGGTCTCATACATGGATTTGAGGTACATATGCATGTATTTCCGTATATATTTTATTACACCAGCGAACAAATATATAAAATATATATTTTAAAATTTATAATTTATAATATGTATTTACAACGTAGTCAATTGTATCACTTAGTGGCAAAATATTAAAAAAGTGGTTTTTGTTGTTTGCCAATTTGAAGGGCTTCTTTGGCTAAAAATAACCGTTCTTTTTTCTTTTTCTTAAATAGTTAACAAATATTAAAGTTAAAAAATAATATCTATATTTTCAAAACAAGAAATAAGCTCAAGTATTCTTGAGGTCATAGATATTCATTAGGGGCAGCTATTTATCTCGTTGTATTTTCACAATATTCACATTTGTGTGTATATATGCATATGTATATTTGTATATATTTATTTTCCTATGTAGTTATAATGAAAGTCGCATCCACAATTCAAGTTAATGCGTAATAAACGGCACAGGCATCTGTTTTGGCCAATTGTATATATATCGATTCAGCCAAATAGGAAAATGTATACTAATATTATACATTTACACACATAATATATATATATATATATACATATATACATATATGTATACTCAGTGCAAACCTTTTTAGTTTGCGATAACGATTGAAAATGTATTTCACTTCTGTTTTCGGAAAATTTAAGTGCAAACTGCATTTGTTAGCGCTGTTTTATACAGTCTTTTGGTACTGATTGCACTCACTGCTGACACTTGTTTGTTATTGTTGGCTTTAAATAGCACACAACAAATTTGACAGACACTTTAAATGAGTAACACTTGTAATTTTAATTAAAATTTAAACACATAGACTCGGCACACAGCTGTTTCGCTCTATGTGCTATTGTGTTTAATAAAATATATAATAATGACACAGCAATTTACAAAATATGTTCAAATAAATATGTTCAAACAATAACGGCAATATATAAGATATATGCGGTTTTCGAACCGACTCGAGTCGGTCTACGAACACTGAAAACTGAAAACAGAAAACTGAAAACTGAAAACTGCCTGCCTCCGTCTCGAAGGCATCGACACCAATGAACAGGCCGAAAAATATAAAAACACAAACATTTCGTACAAACGTTTTTCGAATTTGTTTATTTTTATTTTGCTTTTCTTTGTTGCTCTTTATAAATAACTAAAAAAAAAAAAAAACATACAAGTATATGGTATATTTTCAGTATATACAAGTCTCTTGTGGCGACACTAGAAGAGAAAGTGACAACAAAAATAAATATTCTGAGGCATCCATTGAAATAAATATTGTTCTCTTAATAAAAACAATATTCAAATAAACGAGATTCAAATTAACGGTACTTCCAAAATTACAGTTCCTTAGACCAGTTGAACTGTGCTTATGGTGGCTGCTATAAAAGAACCTTCCCGTAACTATATCCTGAGATACTTTTGGTCAGAAATATTAATGCTTTTCCAACTTATGAATTATTTTAAAGTAAATATGTGTTTTTGTAATTGAAATCCAATTCTTTTGGTTTTTACATAAATTTCACAAGATCGCTTTACGAATTGCAGCTTTAATTAAGTTATCAATAATCAGTAATATGTAATCGATATATGTACGAGTATGTGCATCACTTCCGCATAGCAGGCATCAATTTAACTGTTGCGCATGCGTCTCCGCTGCACGTGCAAAATCGTGACAATATTGGCAAATTGCCAATTGCCGATAACTGTGAGAATCAACAGAATGATATATATATATATATATATATATATGTGTGTGAGTGTGTGTGGGTGTGTGTATGTATGCACAGACGAATGCCAATGGTTTCAATTGTTACAGCATTCGGAAGCACTTCGAGCTACCTTTCGTTGACGTCAACGGCCGGAGGTATTGCGATATTGTGTGGCCACCAATAATAGCAACAATAATAGCAACGGCAACGGCAACAGCAACGGCAACAGCAACAGCAGCTGCAGCATCTGCGAAAACACAATAATTGATTTGATAACAGCCATGTTAATTTCATTGTCAAATCGCTTGCCCCCACTCCCACTAAATTTCAATTGACGTTGCGCCTGATAAATTACACTAATCGCTGCGATGTCGCCGGCGGCAACATCAATCTTTTTTGTGTGTCTCGCTCAGTCTTCGCCTGCGACGCTGTTTGCAGCTGTCTCGCTTGCACTCAGCACGTTTTGAGAGCTCAATAGACATGAAAGTAAAACGAAGCTTAAGTGCCGCAAACACACAAACATACGTATGTACATACATACAGACATACGTGTATGTACTTGTTTCTAGACCCGATACGACTTCAAATGCTCTAACATAATTAATCTTTATACTATTCGCATAGATATAACTAATATGATCTTAAGTCGGTCGTGGTCCGAGAATTATTTTCCGGTTTTTTTGAAAGGTTTCACTAGCAGATATACTTTTTATACTATGATACTATGTGCAATGTCCGTCATGCTGTCCGTCCGTCTGTCCGTCTGTATGAGCGCGCGTTTCTCCAAAACCCTTATAGATAGAGACTTGAAACTTGGAACATATACTGGAGTACCCTCAAAAGTTAAAGTGTCAAGGTTTTAGTCCTACGTTCACTACGGAGCTAGAAAATCGATAAAATCGATATCTTCGATATCTTCCGTAATTTAAGAACTACATGTATGTATGTGTATGGACATGTTTTTAGCCAGCCAGTTAGGATCAATTCGGGTCAGTTCGGGTCAGTTCAGGCTTGTGAATCAAAACGTGCGCTGCTTTCATTTTTTTTTTTTTTTTTTTTTTAAACAAGTGCACTTGCAGATCTGCTCCCATTTTGGTGCAAACAATATTCAAATATATATTTAACATAAATATACATATTTAACACACATATAATTTATTTATGTTTATTTCTGTGTTGGTTGTTATTGTTGTGGTAGTTGTTATTTTGAATGTTTAGCGTTTAAATTGTGGAAATAGCGAGGCGACCAGGCTGATGACCAGATTGCGCTTGGCCTTGATCACATCCTGAGACCATTGGGAGTGTCTCCCCTTAAAGCTATTGCAACGATTCACATAGTAACAGTAAGGCGCCCCCGGTTTTCTCTGAACAATAGCTGCCGATGGTCCGCCAAGATTATCAGAAGCATTATTAGCCCTAATCTTGTTCTTAATGAAGGCGGCGCTCCGTTTCACGTACATATCGGTAGCTGGCACAGCGACGAATTTGACTGCCTCGTCGACTGTGGCAGCCATGTCAACCTGAGCAGCATCGACAACATCTGCAGCGACTTCATCAGCAGGGGATGTACTGCGTGGCATCTTCAATCCCAAGTCTTGATTCTGGCTAAAATTGATAGTTCACAAAGGCTGAACACGTGGTCTCTCCAAGAAATACCAAAGAATTAATTAAGAATCAACTTACATGAATTGAATACACGATGTGCACTATATTTTGTTGAGCTTGAACTGATTTAGTTTAGCAAATCGGGTGGTTTTATTTTTGATTTCCGATTTGAAACTTTTTTTGCTTCAAATAATAATTTAATATTCGTTTGACAACAGACAGTGCTACCAGATCAACAGGAAACTTTTACGACAACAAAAATCGGACTACTAACATAACGAGTAGTCTCGAATCGGACTGTCCACTGTCATAATGTCCTACTGTCCTACTGTCCTATTGTATTATTCTACTGCTTACTGTTGTTTGATAACAGAGTGCAATTTGTGGCATTCAGTGCTACTCTTTACTCCGTGCTTCGTGCCCAATAAAATTTATGTGAGCTGCCGTCGCAAATCCTTTTAACATTCATTTTAATTCAATATCTTTGTTTTTATACCCTTAACCCATTAAAAATGGGTAAAAACGGTATAATGGTTTTGTGCAAATGTATTTAACAGGCAGAAGGAAGCACCTCCGACCCCATAAAGTGTATATATTCTTGATCAAGATCAACAGCCGAGTCGATATAGCCCTGTCCGTCCGTCTGTATGAACGCGCGGATCTCAGAGACTATAAGACTAAAAGCTAGCGACTTTAAATTTGGAATATAAGTTCTCGTGTACCAGGCGCAGATCCAGTTTGCCTTATTTGATCGATAGCTGCCTCAGTTTCTGAATTATCGATACATTTCGATTTCCGTTATCAATAAATTCCACAATTTAAAAGACAAAGGCTTCTATTGTATACATAATATGCATAGACATATGGCGTGGGAGGGGGGGGGGGGGGGGTGCAGGACAGCTGTCCTCTGCCCATGTATAGTATGTGTGTACTCCAAATCAATATTGAAGACAAGTGCCTTTAATCGAATTTCGCGGAGTGTATATATGATTGATCGAAATCTGAGCGTTGGACATCAGCTGAGCAAGTCTACAGCGAATCATCGCTGCCCTTCTTTCGTTTATTTATTCCAAGGAACTTCAACCAGGATGTTGGCTTCGAGGCGCGAACCGTCGCCGGGATTGCTTGACTGCTGCCTGCCTGGCCTACAGTTGTGCTGGCATCCTTTACACTTGCAGCATTTTCATGCGCCATTGAGTTATTGCTGGCATTGACCAGCTTTACGTAGTCCTTAAAAGCGGCGTTTGTGGTGTTGGTATTGGAGTTGGCGTTGTTTGTGGTCTGAATGGTCACATTCGATGGCAGCGGTGTCGGCGCAAGACTGAAGTGTGGCGACTCAAATGCACTGCTCCGCCGGCGATGACCGCCGCCAAACAGTTTACCCACGTACGTCATGCACATGTCGCAAGGTAAATTAAGTTTGCCCTACAGAAATTTAGATCTTTTGTTCTTAAATACAGTCTCTGGGTGTGTGAGTTTAAATTTGAGCTGTTTGACAAGCCAAGCTCCTGAACGATGACACTGGCTGCTGCGACTGGCACAAACAACCTAAAAAAAGTGAAGTTTACATTATTGGCAAAACTTAAAAATCTCCTTCATATATAGAGTGGTAACCCGTGTCAAATCTGGGGATGCAATCACGCATCATTGGGGATTACTGCATCCTGGACGAGCTGGTTGACGATGATGATAATGAATTGGAATCCGAAGACGTTGTAGTACCTTAATATTCTTCAAATCTAACTAAGTTGTTTAATAAAAGACATATATTACAGTTGCCATTAAAAATTGTAAATTCAAGGCAGGTAACTTAAGTAGTCTTAACTAAAACATAGAAAAGAGCGTTTAGTGCTCAAACTTAAACTTAAGAAGTCTCAATTCAAATATAAATATAAATATAAATATAAATATAAATATAAATATAAATATAAATATAAATATAAATATAAATATAAATATAAATATAAATATAAATATAAATATAAATATAAATATAAATATAAATATAAATATAAATATAAATATAAATATAAATATAAATATAAATATAAATATAAATATAAATATAAATATAAATATAAATATAAATATAAATATAAATATAAATATAAATATAAATATAAATATAAATATAAATATAAATATAAATATAAATATAAATATAAATATAAATATAAATATAAATATAAATATAAATATAAATATAAATATAAATATAAATATAAATATAAATATAAATATAAATATAAATATAAATATAAATATAAATATAAATATAAATATAAATAATTAAAGGTTAAGCTTAAGCAGCTTATTTAATAGGAAGTGGGTAGGTTGGCTCTATATTGAAGAAGAAACACAAAAGTAAATTCTGTTTATTAAAGTAAAAAAAAAAAAACAGATTTGTTAATTTAGTAATAAGATGGAGAGCGAAAGCTGACATAGAATTGAATTTAATTGATGACTGATTAAAAACGACTAAATGGCACTTAAGTGTAACATGCTGTCATCGTTTATTTGTTTTTCACTTATCGCAAAACTTTAAGTGGATTTTAGTAATCAATAAAAGTTTAGACATTTTGTAGAGCTTATGTAAAAGCAATCGCCTAACAGTTACCCAGTCGCATTTAAAATGTCCTTTGGAAAGCACTTTGTTTACGCTTGCATGTCGTATCTGATGGCATTCTGTGGAGTTGCAGGATTCTACATTGACGCTCGCTCGGGAAAATTAATAAAATCGCGTTTCTTGTGCTATTATTGTCGAATTTGTAGCCTGATTCTTTTGTTTGCTGTTCCATGGAACATAAGAACGTTCGTCATGCAACCCCCAGTTTTTCAAACCGAATATAAACTGATGACTTTCTGCATTATCACATATACTGTACCAATGGCGCTTGTCGTATGCAGTTGTATATTTGCAGCACAACGATGGCAGCAGAGGATATTCCGTATGATTAGAAGTCTCTTGAAAATGGACAAACTTGAAATCGAGTCTAACTATGGCGAAACAGCAGCAGAACTTAAGATTGTACGCACCATTTTCTGGATACGAGCATTGTTATTAGTGCCAAAGGCTGTATTATTTGTCATTGGGTTATACCTTACAGACAGAGGATTTATATTACTTTTCTTAAATTTGTTGTCAAGAATTCTGAGGAATGGCATGGATTTCCTAATATTTAGCCTGATCTGGAAGATTAGCTATACCTTCTTGAAATTACAAGTTGCCTTGAAGCATTTGTTTGGTAATCCGATCCCAAGATCAAAGCCTGCGCTGAAAATTCAGAATTTGTATCGGATGTACTACAAACTCATACGTATGGTTAATGAAATAAACTTTTTTTTCAAGTATCCACTGGCTTTTGAAATGCTCATTCGAATTTACATGTTTTGCATAACTGGATTTCTAGTAGTTCAAATATTGATTGGAAAAAACGTGCCAATTTTTGGTCACACTCCTAATTGGTTGGTTGTACTTTTCGGTCTTACGGAAATATTCGAATTTTATTTCCTTGCCAATATTTCCCAAATAACTGGTAGGCTTCATGAGCGTACACTCAACATTTTGCGATACCCTTACCACAACAATCATCCACTGGAACGAAATGTGAGTACGAAAAAATCAATATCTTATTCTATTCATATTCTCATAAATTACTTGCTTTCAGAATGAATGGCTTGCTTTACAGATAAAATGCCAAAATAAAAATGTGCGCATCTTAAACGCATTTAACTTGAATCTTCAGCTGTTCTTATTAGTTATAACTAACGTCAGTCTCCAAATCATATATGTGGTACAGAGCGATTACAAAAGTTTGCAGATTTGAGGACAAATTTGAAAGAATCAACGGAATTCAATATTTAGCCATTTTTACATGAATTTATTTTGTAAGTGAATTTATGTAATCTAATCAATCAGTTAAGAAATATAAGCTTCAATGTATTTACTTTAAGCACGACTAGTCACGCTAAGAATGTTGTTTTGAAAACACTTTGCTTATTGCATAAAATATGTAGCTGTTTGCATTGTATGCTCTAGAAAATTAATAAAATCGCTTTTCATGTTTTATTATTGTGGATTATTAATATGGTATTTTATACAACATAAATATATGACTCTCTCTGTTTTCACATAGCCCATATCCATTTAGGGCTCCGGATCTTCTTTACGACAACATTGTATGCGGTGACCCTTGGGTTCACGTCAGTCCCCTCGCAGATTTCCCGAAAGCAAGTAGGTTTTCGCCTTTTGATCTTGTGCTTCAGGTTCAGGATCAGGCTCGAGTTCATCAATCCCACTGGCACAGTCAGGATGGCACCAGGCACATTGAGCGCGCTTTCTCGCCAGTAAGTACACTTTTCTTAACAGGCTTATGACGTCATTCCACCAGTATCAGGGTGTTTCAGATCTGCTTGGCTTTATCTTAGGTATAGATAGGTCGCAAACATCCAAAACTCATTGCAGTCATCGCTGTGTTATCGTCTGATATTCCGGTATATGAAAATATCCTCATCTCGACCATTTCCTTTCCATTTGGGACTGGTTCGTTTGGGTCGCGGACGTCTTTGCTTTCTTCCATAGATCTCGAAGTGGATCGCTTGTTGATTACAAATGTGAACCTTGTTATGCATAACGAGCTGCATCATAGAGTTATACACGCTATGACAAAATTTCGCTTCTGTTCATCATTGTTACGTTACTTTACAACAATTGCACAATTAATTAATTTTCAAACTCTGCCGACTCGGCCAAATTTCTACGGCAACACGCAAGATTTTTCAATATGAAAATGTTAGGTCAATGTTAAACTTAACTAATGTTAACTCATCTGTAACCTTAACAGTGCATACACATTTGCGACTGTTAACACATTACACTTAACTCCATGTTATTTCTTCTGTTAATTTTGTTTTGCTTTCCTCGTGTGACCGTTTGCTTCGCTACTGGCGCCTTTTTACCGTCGTCTGTCTGCTTCTCTCGAATTTCGCCACTGCTGTAACGGCTTCTCTCGTCGACTCTAATACAGACAGCCTTCTCTTCGCTGTACCAGATTTTGCCTACAAGCCTCAGCTGTTTGCCTTTAGTCGCCTGTACACGCACGCCTTTTCTTCTCCACTCTTTAGCGTCGCCTTCCTTGGCTGTTTCGTCGCTTCCTCGATTCGATGTCTCGACGCTTGTAATGGGAATTTCACTAACAGTGCTTAAGTCCAAATCCACGTTTATTATTATTTGTATTATGATTGGGTTTCTTAAATAGTACATATTCATTTTACTATAACTTATGCGATTATACAACTTTGATGAGTTCTTTGTGTAATTTAAATGTGCGTACGTTTCTAGCGAGATCTCGGCACCTAATGATCGCAGAACTCACCATTCTCTCTCGTCTGCCTCTCAGTGTCTACTCGTCATTTAATAACGGTGACCTCGTTGGGTTTCTCTCTGTTCTTGTTTCTCTGTGTCTATACCCATTCATACATAGATATGTACATATATTCTTTTGAATATCTGCAACTAAAAACATTCCGAAAAGCTATGTAAATATGGTTAAGAAAAAACGCAGAAAATTTTATATATGCGAAAAACAAAAGGGGATTTGAAAGGTCTTTTAGATATATACAGCTTAATCAAATTTAAAACAGAGTATTCTATAATAATAAAAAGATATTCTTGATCAAAAAAGTATATTGTGATCAGCATAAAGAACTCGCAAAGGATAGCCCCAAAAAATAGTTAGTGATAAGCAGCTCAGTTAATAGGAAGTGGGTAGGTTGGCTCTATATTGAAGAAGAAACACAAAAGTAAATTCTGTTTATTAAAGTAAAAAAAAAAAAACAGATTTGTTAATTTAGTAATAAGATGGAGAGCGAAAGCTGACATAGAATTGAATTTAATTTGATGACTGATTAAAAACGACTAAATGGCACTTAAGTGTAACATGCTGTCATCGTTTATTTGTTTTTCACTTATCGCAAAACTTTAAGTGGATTTTAGTAATCAATAAAAGTTTAGACATTTTGTAGAGCTTATGTAAAAGCAATCGCCTAACAGTTACCCAGTCGCATTTAAAATGTCCTTTGGAAAGCACTTTGTTTACGCTTGCATGTCGTATCTGATGGCATTCTGTGGAGTTGCAGGATTCTACATTGACGCTCGCTCGGGAAAATTAATAAAATCGCGTTTCTTGTGCTATTATTGTCGAATTTGTAGCCTGATTCTTTTATTCGCTATTCCATGGCAAATAAGAACGTTCGTCATGCAATCCCCAGTTTTTCAAACCGAATATAAACTGATGACTTTCTGCATTATCACATATCCTGTAACAATGGTGCTTGTCGTATGCAGTTGTATATTTGCAGCACAACGATGGCAGCAGAGGATATTCCGTATGATTAGAAGTCTCTTGAAAATGGACAAACTTGAAATCGAGTCTAACTATGGCGAAACAGCAGCAGAACTTAAAATTGTACGCACCATTTTCTGGATACGAGCATTGTTATTAGTGCCAAAGGCTGTATTAATTGTCATGGGGTTATACCTTGCAGACAGAGAATTTATATTACTTTTCTCAAATTTGTTGGCAAAATTTCTGAGGAATGGCATGGATTTCCTAATATTTAGCCTGATCTGGAAGATTTGCTTTACCTTCTTGAAATTACAAGTTGCCTTGAAGCATTTGTTTGGTAATCCGATTCCAAGATCAAAGCCTGCGCTGAAAATTCAGAATTTGTATCGGATGTACTACAAACTCATACGTATGGTTAATGAAATAAACTTTTTTTTCAAGTATCCACTGGCTTTTCAAATGCTCATTCGAATTTACATTTTTTGCATAACTGGATTTCTAGTAGTTCAAATACAGATTGGAAAAAACGTGCCAATTTTTGGTCGCACTCCTAATTGGATGATGGTACTTTTCGGTCTTACGGAAATATTCGAATTTTATTTCCTTGCCAATATTTCCCAAATAACTGGTAGGCTTCATGAGCGTACACTCAACATTTTGCGATACCCTTACCACAACAATCATCCACTGGAACGAAATGTGAGTACGAAAAAATCAATATCTTATTCTATTCATATTCTCATAAATTACTTGCTTTCAGAATGAATGGCTTGCTTTACAGATAAAATGCCAAAATAAAAATGTGCGCATCTTAAACGCATTTAACTTGAATCTTCAGCTGTTCTTATTAGTTATAACTAATGTCAGTCTCCAAATCATATATGTGGTACAGAGCGATTACAAAAGTTTGCAGATTTGAGGACAAATTTGAAGGAATTCAATATTTAGCCATTTTTACATGAATTTATTTTGTAAGTGAATTTATGTAATCTAATCAATCAGTTAAGAAATATAAGCTTCAATGTATTTACTTTAAGCACGACTAGTCACGCTAAGAATGTTGTTTTGAAAACACTTTGCTTATTGCATAAAATATGTAGCTGTTTGCATTGTATGCTCTAGAAAATTAATAAAATCGCTTTTCATGTTTTATTATTGTGGATTATTAATATGGTATTTTATACAACATAAATATATGACTCTCTCTGTTTTCACATAGCCCATATCCATTTAGGGCTCCGGATCTTCTTTACGACAACATTGTATGCGGTGACCCTTGGGTTCACGTCAGTCCCCTCGCAGATTTCCCGAAAGCAAGTAGGTTTTCGCCTTTTGATCTTGTGCTTCAGGTTCAGGATCAGGCTCGAGTTCATCAATCCCACTGGCACAGTCAGGATGGCACCAGGCACATTGAGCGCGCTTTCTCGCCAGTAAGTACACTTTTCTTAACAGGCTTATGACGTCATTCCACCAGTATCAGGGTGTTTCAGATCTGCTTGGCTTTATCTTAGGTATAGATAGGTCGCAAGCATCCAAAACTCATTGCAGTCATCGCTGTGTTATCGTCTGATATTCCGGTATATGAAAATATCCTCATCTCGACCATTTCCTTTCCATTTGGGACTGGTTCGTTTGGGTCGCGGACGTCTTTGCTTTCTTCCATAGATCTCGAAGTGGATCGCTTGTTGATTACAAATGTGAACCTTGTTATGCATAACGAGCTGCATCATAGAGTTATACACGCTATGACAAAATTTCGCTTCTGTTCATCATTGTTACGTTACTTTACAACAATTGCACAATTAATTAATTTTCAAACTCTGCAGACTCGGCCAAATTTCTACGGCAACACGCAAGATTTTTCAATATGAAAATGTTAGGTCAATGTTAAACTTAACTAATGTTAACTCATCTGTAACCTTAACAGTGCATACACATTTGCGACTGTTAACACATTACACTTAACTCCATGTTATTTCTTCTGTTAATTTTGTTTTGCTTTCCTCGTGTGACCGTTTGCTTCGCTACTGGCGCCTTTTTACCGTCGTCTGTCTGCTTCTCTCGAATTTCGCCACTGCTGTAACGGCTTCTCTCGTCGACTCTAATACAGACAGCCTTCTCTTCGCTGTACCAGATTTTGCCTACAAGCCTCAGCTGTTTGCCTTTAGTCGCCTGTACACGCACGCCTTTTCTTCTCCACTCTTTAGCGTCGCCTTCCTTGGCTGTTTCGTCGCTTCCTCGATTCGATGTCTCGACGCTTGTAATGGGAATTTCACTAACAGTGCTTAAGTCCAAATCCACGTTTATTATTATTTGTATTATGATTGGGTTTCTTAAATAGTACATATTCATTTTACTATAACTTATGCGATTATACAACTTTGATGAGTTCTTTGTGTAATTTAAATGTGCGTACGTTTCTAGCGAGATCTCGGCACCTAATGATCGCAGAACTCACCATTCTCTCTCGTCTGCCTCTCAGTGTCTACTCGTCATTTAATAACGGTGACCTCGTTGGGTTTCTCTCTGTTCTTGTTTCTCTGTGTCTATACCCATTCATACATAGATATGTACATATATTCTTTTGAATATCTGCAACTAAAAACATTCCGAAAAGCTATGTAAATATGGTTAAGAAAAAACGCAGAAAATTTTATATATGCGAAAAACAAAAGGGGATTTGAAAGGTCTTTTAGATATATACAGCTTAATCAAATTTAAAACAGAGTATTCTATAATAATCAAAAGATATTCTTGATCAAAAAAGTATATTGTGATCAGCATAAAGAACTCGCAAAGGATAGCCCCAAAAAATAGTTAGTGATAAGCAGCTCAGTTAATAGGAAGTGGGTAGGTTGGCTCTATATTGAAGAAGAAACACAAAAGTAAATTCTGTTTATTAAAGTAAAAAAAAAAAAACAGATTTGTTAATTTAGTAATAAGATGGAGAGCGAAAGCTGACATAGAATTGAATTTAATTTGATGACTGATTAAAAACGACTAAATGGCACTTAAGTGTAACATGCTGTCATCGTTTATTTGTTTTTCACTTATCGCAAAACTTTAAGTGGATTTTAGTAATCAATAAAAGTTTAGACATTTTGTAGAGCTTATGTAAAAGCAATCGCCTAACAGTTACCCAGTCGCATTTAAAATGTCCTTTGGAAAGCACTTTGTTTACGCTTGCATGTCGTATCTGATGGCATTCTGTGGAGTTGCAGGATTCTACATTGACGCTCGCTCGGGAAAATTAATAAAATCGCGTTTCTTGTGCTATTATTTTCGAATTTGTAGCCTGATTCTTTTATTTGCTATTCCATGGCAAATAAGAACGTTCGTCATGCAATCCCCAGTTTTTCAAACCGAATATAAACTGATGACTTTCTGCATTATCACATATCCTGTACCAATGGCGCTTGTCTTATGCAGTTGTATATTTGCAGCACAACGATGGCAGCAGAGGATATTCCGTATGATTGGAAGTCTCTTGAAAATGGACAAACTTGAAATCGAGTCTAACTATGGCGAAACAGCAGCAGAACTTAAGATTGTACGCACCATTTTCTGGATACGAGCATTGTTATTAGTGCCAAAGGCTGTATTATTTGTCATTGGGTTATACCTTGCAGACAAAGGATTTATATTACTTTTCTTAAATTTGTTGTCAAGAATTCTGAGGAATGGCATGGATTTCCTAATATTTAGCCTGATCTGGAAGATTAGCTATACCTTCTTGAAATTACAAGTTGCCTTGAAGCATTTGTTTGGTAATCCGATCCCAAGATCAAAGCCTGCGCTGAAAATTCAGAATTTGTATCGGATGTACTACAAACTCATACGTATGGTTAATGAAATAAACTTTTTTTTCAAGTATCCACTGGCTTTTCAAATGCTCATTCGAATTTACATTTTTTGCACAACTGGATTTCTAGTAGTTCAAATACAGATTGGAAAAAACGTGCCAATTTTTGGTCGCACTCCTAATTGGATGATGGTACTTTTCGGTCTTACGGAAATATTCGAATTTTATTTCCTTGCCAATATTTCCCAAATAACTGGTAGGCTTCATGAGCGTACACTCAACATTTTGCGATACCCTTACCACAACAATCATCCACTGGAACGAAATGTGAGTACGAAAAAATCAATATCTTATTCTATTCATATTCTCATAAATTACTTGCTTTCAGAATGAATGGCTTGCTTTACAGATAAAATGCCAAAATAAAAATGTGCGCATCTTAAACGCATTTAACTTGAATCTTCAGCTGTTCTTATTAGTTATAACTAACGTCAGTCTCCAAATCATATATGTGGTACAGAGCGATTACAAAAGTTTGCAGATTTGAGGACAAATTTGAAAGAATCAACGGAATTCAATATTTAGCCATTTTTACATGAATTTATTTTGTAAGTGAATTTATGTAATCTAATCAATCAGTTAAGAAATATAAGCTTCAATGTATTTACTTTAAGCACGACTAGTCACGCTAAGAATGTTGTTTTGAAAACACTTTGCTTATTGCATAAAATATGTAGCTGTTTGCATTGTATGCTCTAGAAAATTAATAAAATCGCTTTTCATGTGTTATTATTGTGGATTATTAATATGGTATTTTATACAACATAAATATATGACTCTCTGTTTTCACATAGCCCATATCCATTTAGGGCTCCGGATCTTCTTTACGACAACATTGTACGCGGTGACCCTTGGGTTAACGTCAGTCCCCTCGCAGATTGTTTTGCTTATTAGAGTGAAAGACCATCTTTCAGCCTTACGACACGTAAAGTGCCTCCCGTCGTCTGCAAGGTTTATGTCGATCGCCGCAAAGTCTTCTTGGTGGTGTTTGGATAGCCAAACATATCACCCTTTCTGACACAATCCAGATGTAGATTATTTAGTTCATAGTTCATAAATTTAAATGTCAGCAGGAACGTAATTACTTTCTTGTTTTAATTTATAATTAAAGTTCTTAATGACAGTTGTTTGTTGTCCAGAGAAATTGAAATTCAAGCCAGCTGTTTAACTTAATAAGAGAACACAACCACTTTACGATACCCTTACCCAATTGATGATCAACTGGAACGAAATGTGAGTGTTATTCACATTTTATTGCTTATTAATTAATTTGATAATAACAAAATAGATATAAATGGCAAGCGATGTAATAATAATCACGTACACTGAAAGGTGATCCCAAGAGCAAAATTATAAGACGACGACGTTGTTTAAGGATCGAGCATAGACTGCTGCCGAATTGCTTCCGCAGGTTTATTGAAAACTTCTAAATTATCTTACAGCTAGATACAATTATTCTTATCCTACTTAGGACATTATCTAGTTACATGTTTTCTGCTGCAAATGCGTCTAGACTCATTCTCCTATCAGTTCGGAGAACTCTTATCGCGGACGGTTTTACTACGGTCACTATGGGTGCCGCGTACGTGTCTGGTCAAGTCTTTACAAACATATCTTCGCGATAAGAATCCTCCTTGGTTATCTTAACATTGTAAGATTGAACACTTATTATTCATAGCTAAATAAGTTATAATTGAAAGATATGAATCTTACAGCGCTTCAAGAATTAATATACAGTTTGTAGTTATTACGAACATTCTATTTCACATTATAGAAAACTTTGTAAAACTTAAATGTTATTTGATTCGTATATGGCATATAGAAACCAATGGTTCAAATTTTGTAAGTGCAATGCCCGATTATTGGTAGCCTTTAATCAGTTACAGAATATTAACATCAATGATTTTTCCTAAAGCTTATCTACATTTTGTATTTGCTGCATTTGCTACGAAAATGTTTAGTGGAAAGCACTTTCCTTGATACCGTTTTGTGGAATTTTCGTGTGAACACGAGAAAATTTATTAAGCTGCAAGTCTTCAGGTATTTTTGTAGATTATTTTGCCTATTTATTTCCATAAATGATAATAAGTTATTGGTGATATCGATGTTTTATATACTTATGTCTTTTGATAACTACCAGTTTTGCTAGTAATTTGCCAGAAGTTTTCGTTTAAGCAACTCGATAATTTTCCCTTGCACAATTCTGGTTTTTGTTAAGAAAATTTGTAATGAAAATTAAATCGTATTGATTTTTAGAAATTTTTTGACGCCAATGGTTACGCGACCTTATATTTAAAAAAAAAAAAACAACCAAAGTAATATAAACATTTTAGATGATTTATAAATTGATGTAAATTAGTTTGAAAAATTTGTATCAAACTCTAACCTTGCAGTAGAGAGAGAAAATTTCATTACTACTTTTTGTGAATTTTAGAGAAGATTTTCACTTAAATGTTTTTTTCTATTATTAAGAAATATATTTCTGAAAAATATAACAGAAGCCTTTCAAGGTTTGGGAAACATTTTTTTCTATATTCGATTATAATAAATTATGTTTAATTTGGACAAACATGAATATACTAACTTGGCCACTGAGGAGAATAAAGAAAATATCTATGTATATGTATAAAATCAGCTGCATCTTTATTTTTTTCCAAACAATAAATTTCCCCATAAAGATTTGCCTATTTTAAGCATAATGTTATTTAGATTTAAAAGAGCTGACAATAGAGGGTTTGACAACCACAGTACGCCGGCGCAGCTGGCGCAGCTGGCGCAGCTGGCACTGCTTGGGGGCAGCCAGCTCTATTTATAGACGCGCTACATCTGCTCTTTGTAATGCAGAATGCAACCGTGGACTGAGTGTGCGCCTTAGTGTCTCACCGACTAGTGTCTAGCAACGATGGCTTCCTTTGGGGTACGCGGCATGAGCCAGCCGCTTGGTATTAAGATTTGCTGCTGTCGCGTCTTCACCTGCATCAATTTTGGTTTTGCGCTCTCGCGATCGGGACTCATGAAACTCATGCAGCTGGGTCTGGCAATGTTGTGCGAGGGCCTGCTGATCAAATATGGTGTACCATATGCTGACTCCATTGGCCAGGCGCTGACCAGTTTCTTGGCCACAACTGGACATTGTTTCACCACAACAGCCATACTGCTGATATGCTACTGCTTCTCGGATAAGTCTTATGGTCTTATTCGACAGTCCCTATTTGTAAGTACACATGACAAATACATACATACTATGTACATCTCTCATTGCGTTCAAAATAATCTTTGACATTGTACAGGAGGCGCTGTTCAATGCAATGGCAAGCTGCATGTACTTCAGTTCGGCCAGCTATATGGGATTTGCCTGCGTCGTCTGGTTGCATCCTCAGTTTCTGGTTCGTCCCGGATTCTGGGCATATCCAGCCATGACTGCCACTTACGTAAGCCTATAGTCCTCTAGTGGTATAAGGAAATATATATATATATATATAATATTCTCTTTCCTACATACTCTGCAGTACATGGGCTATGCGGCAGGACTTCTACATGCCATCGACGCCTTTCTCGCCTTCAAGCATTTTCGTGGCCATCGCTAGACATCGTTATGATGGTATCATGGATTTGTAAACACCATATTTAATATTTGTTACCCTATTGGACTTAAAATAAATATAAGTAAATGTATACTTTTAGATACTTGCAACTAAAATCATTCTTAAAAGCTTTGTAATATGTTTAAGATACGAATTTCGGAAAAATTTTTATATGCGAATAATAAAAGATGATTAAAGGGCTTCTCTTAATTTTTATATACATATCAACCGCAAAAAAAAAACATTAATTAATAACCTCTAAAAGTAACTAAAGAATTTACATAATATTTACTTAAACTTAATTAAGCGCCTTTCTCTTTTATATATTAATAATATAAATAAATTTATATATATAGTATCTAATCTAATTTATTTTGGCTCAACACATTAGTAAGATTTTGAAACGCTGCCAGTTCTAAGATCTTTCCAGGTTCCAGAAGACACATAACCCATATAGTAATAACAATTTAAATATAGTTTTTGGATACATTTATGCAATTAGGTACGATAAATACATAATGTGAGTAATAATAAAAATAAGTACAAAAAGCATTTAAAGTGTATGCATGTGTGTATATTTAAATGGACTGGTTTGTTTGATTTGGGCTTGTTTTGCATTGTGTTTGACTTGCAGCCGATAAGGCACCATGTGCGACAGCCAACTGATTGAGGGACTCCAATCATCATTATGCCATTTTATTGGCTGCTTTGAATTTCCTAGAAAATGTAAAAGTTTAAAACAAATTTAATAACTGAAGTAGGCGGAATCGAGCAGATTGTGATTTACTTTAGCGCCTGGCTTGTCTCGAAGTCGGCCTTGAGGAGTCCAATGCGCACCCAGCGTGGACGCTCGTGAATCGCCTTGTGTATTAGAAACTTGAGACCCAACAGCAGATGCTCAAAGACAACAAACGATAGATCCGGCATTGAAGGCACCCAGTGTGTAAAGAATTGTCTGAAGTAAAGTTTAGTATGTGTTAGAAACAAAGAAATTAACCAAAACCAAAGGTATTCAAACAAGACTGCTACTCACTTGACATTCGGCTGGAGAAAGAGCAGGCCACAGTTGCTCATCAGCGACATGACCGAGAGCAGCTCAAAAGCCAGCTGCCAAGCGCCAATATTTTTAGCGCGACGTCCAAAGGGGCGCTTGAATATGTTGCACAGCTTAAATATGTCAATGTGCACGGCAAATACATTGTTGACTAGAGCGCCGATGGCGGCGAATGGCGCAACGGCAGCAAAGAGCACCACGTAGCCAAACTGAATGCACACCTGCAGATAATCCTCGTAGGTGGAATGATAGGAATCCAGGCCAGACTCATAGAATGACTGCTCGTACCGTGGCTTATTGCCAACCGCACTCAATTTGTCTGGGTCCAATTCTGTGTGGCGATATTTGGCGTACATCTGGCGCAGCACGGCCATCAGGGGAATGCCAATTTCCTGAGCTATACAAACCAGCTGAAAGATGAGCAGCTGCATCATCAGCTGGTATTTGAGTTGCTTGAGATCCTGCAGCACGAACGCAATATAAAACTGTGAAAAGAAATTGTTAACAATCTCGAATATCATCAGCTTATTGACCCGATGCCGTTCGTACTGCGAACGTGTTCGATGATTCTCCAGATTGGTAAGGAATGTGGCCAGCTTCTCGTACGCCCACGAAAAGATCGCAATCAGCATGGACTGCACGATGACGGGGATGTAAAGCAGCCACGAGTCTGCACCGAAATCCGCCAACACTTCGGCCTCGATTTTGAACTGATATAGAGCAAACCAGGCGGCAGCCACCACACAGCCCAGCACCACCGGATACGAAATGCAATACATTTGCAGGTACGTGTAGCGCATCGGATAATGCAGTGACATTTTTCCAGTTATAGGATCCGGCTTCAGTTGACCTTGATAGGCGGCACGCGGTTTATCCAAGCTGCTCATCTCAATGGTGCCCCAACGATACGAATAGCCAGCGCACTTACGCTTCCACAATTCCAGAAAGATCTAAAGAAACGTTGCCACTGAGCAAATCACCTTCAAAATTGTGTCTCAGCTCGATCACACTCACTGTCGTCCAGATCACATAGAAGCTGCATACCAGTGACAGATTGAGATTCATCAAGCATTGCAGCAGGCCAAAGACCGCAGGGAACACAAGCGCCTTCGTGTAGAACTCAATAAAGCCAAAATAAAGGCCTATGCTGGAGCCAAAGTAGTTGCGTATATCTTCAATGGGCAACGTGGTACGTTTGAGATTCAGTTTAAATCGATCCAGATATAGCTGTAATATATACATATATTCGATTAGAATAAAGGACAACAAAAGAGATACACACAAGTGCATCTTCGCCAAAGAATTGTGTATCGATACTCCATTAAAGTGTATATCAAATGCAAATCAGCTTCAATATTATTTGCATTTAGCTTTAGAAATATACTGAAGACACGTAGCATTTGCATACATAACAAATGAATGGAATTCGAATGGAATTTTGAAACACTATTTTGGATACAATTACATACAATATCATGCAATGGGAACATGTCCTCGATGTAACCTTTCTGTATGTACGATCTAATTTGAGGCTCAATAACATCTTTGATCAGTACGGGGATCTCGCAAAACTTGAGTATCTGCTCTTTGCTCATGCCCGGCAGCAGGAAGTCAGAGACGCAGCCATGATTGAACTTTTGCATGCTGCCCGTTGTGGTCCTTTTTTCCAGTTCTGCCGCATCGGCCAGACGCAACAGTGTATCCAGGTTGGCCGTCAGATATAAATACTTTTCGGTTTTGCTACAACACAATTGTCGAGTATAATAATAATGAGAAAGACCGATAGATAGAGAGACAGACAGAGAAGGAGAGAGAGAGAGAGTATACTTACCTAACAATTTCCAGTGTCGTTTGTATGCCAAACTCCTGAATGATCTTGACCACATCCTGGCAGTGACTCGGTTTGGCCTTCTCCGTGAATATGATGACAATATACGTCTGCAACAATTGTACAATGCATGTGAATATAAATATTATTTATTTGGATTTTATCGCACACGAAAACGCAAACCTTGTCAAGCGTTTCCGGTTCATCGTCGCAACTGTCGTCGAGGCTGCCAAATTGTGAGCGCTGCCTTTGAAGGGCCTCAAGTTTAAGACTGCGCTGACGGCGGAACAATTGATTTTCGATGATGTTTCGAGTGCGTGGACCTGCATCATATTTAGATATAGTAATAGACATATTCATAAACGTAAACATATAAATATATATAAAAATATATGGACATATTACTCACTCTTGGCGTCTTCAGACATTATTTATGAGTCGAGTCGTCGTCGCTGAGTGCTGCTGCAGATGCGAATAACAATGACCGAATTTTGACAAAGCGGCAAATAAGTGTCTCTCTATATAGAATCATATACGTACAAAAACATAGATAGGTATATGTATGTACATAATAGTATACTCTCTATTGCTGCAAGCACATGCACGTGTGTGTGTGTAGAAATATTGTGTTTGTCGGCAATGGCAGCAAGAAAAATGCTTTAATAACGCCAAAAGATTTCAAAACATGGCCAGCGAGAGCGCCAGAGATTGTGGCTATTTTAATATTTCTCTGGTTTTTGCCGGTTTATCTCGTTGTTGTTGTGCTTTCGCATTCATATGTACATACATATTTTTTTGTTTTTTGGCTTGTGCTGTTGGCTTGTTGTCCCCCTCATTCATGCTGACGTCACAGAGCCACACAAAACAGCTGATAAACAGACTGTTGCTCGAGTTTAACGGACGGTATTCTGATCCCAATAAAATGCAAATCGGTTAGCATAATGTTTTTGTTAGTGGTTAAATACTGGATGAAAACTCATTGGCTTCAAATATATATTCTTCACAGGAAAATAAACACAAGCAAACAACTCGCGGAAAAAAAAAATGAAATCGACACTAAAACTGTGTGGAATTTATGAACAGCTGTTCGACTTTTGTTTGTCCCGCGCAAAGTAAATAGCTGGCATATATTTGAACGAGTCTTTGAAAATCAGAAGCAACTGCAGCTGCGTACTGGCCTTATGGCTATTGATTTCGAAACGATAAATCGATTATTTTTCTTCCTCTTTTTTAAATATTTAATAAGCACTATCTGTGCAACAAGTTTAGCTATTTCTTGACTTTTCCGAGCTTTTGCCAATTTTTCAATATGCTCTGCTACAAAGATAACATTTATACACACATACATTAATTTAGTAACTATGAAATATGCAATTCTTAGGTGAGACAGTTAGAAGACGACTTGCTAAACTACTACTTCCAAATCACAGTGACATTCGTATCCTTCTCAATGTCCTTCTCGATAGTGTACGGGGAGAGTCCTGTCTTGCAACAGATCTCATCGAAACTGATGAGGCCCGTGTACATCTTCTGCCTGGCCGATGGCACCGAGCCGGTGAATACCGGATATTTGTGTATGCAGCGAATGAATTTGTGCTGCAGCCCAAAAATTACCATTTTACGCTCATCGATATTGTGATGTTGCGGGCACAAACGCTGGCAGATGGCACGCAAGGTGACGCCGTGCGTCATCGATGCATAGAACTGAAAGATCCTCTGTACACTGGGCAACAATTTGTCCGGCTGCAGTGCTACATATTTTCGACAGGCATTGCTCAGCGCCGCACTCTGGATGAGATGCTTGAGGTTCTGTGTCATATACACATTGCTATACTTCAGTATGGGCAGCAGCTGGACGACGCCATAGTAGACCAGGTTCTGTATGCAAGACTTCACCAGATCCGTCTCCACATCCGCTTCGGCGGCGATTCGTGCTACATGATTGATCCCATTTATGTACGGTAAGATCTATGCGGAAATGGAAACAAATTAATAAACCGAATATTCAATATCCAGGTTAGATTTATTGATTTACCTGCTGTGTGGTCAGGTCCCAGTTCTCTAGCGGCGTATCACGGAGATTGGCCAGCAATAGGGGCACCATATGATCCTTGACCGGTGGAGGATCCGGCTTATGCATGACAATCTTCAGATATATGGTGTTATCGCCCTCGACAATGGTCGCCACTTTGCGATCGTTCAGATCCCGCAGCACTGTTTCAAAGATGTGCTGCAGGCGCAGTTTGTCGTCCTCGCGCGACAGGAAGCACGACTCCTCCTCCATCATGATGAGATACTCGGAGAGCTTCTTCACCACGGGCTCATATTGCACGGATCGGGAACGCGAATCGCAGACGAAGCACAAATTAAAGATAAACTCATTGCGAGTATACTTCTGCTGATCCTGTATGCCAACGGGATAACCAACGATTTTCACATCCATCACATTCACCGTCAGATTGCAGCGTTGCAGCGGCGGCTTTGGTATAATATAAACGTTGATCGCATCAAACACCTCCTTTGAGATGTAATTCTCCGGCACCTGTGAAATGGAAATCTCTTTACTTTTCATTCTCTGCAGCTTACTGCGCTTACCTGGCAACTGATTTTGAAGCCCGCCGTGGTGTCAAATTCACCCAGAAAAATGCAGCGGATTTTGCCTTCAGTGCTTCCGCCGCCACTGACGCCGCCGCTGTTGCTGCTGGCAACGGGCCCGCCCTCATTTGTGTGGGAGTGCATAATTTTGAGGTGCACCCGTCTACACAATCACCGCATTTTTCAAATCTGTACTACGTTTGTGAACTTTTGCCGGAATCGCAATATCTTTCCATTTGCGATTGATTGAGAGCAGAGGTTATACGGAGCTTACGCTCTCTCTCTCTCGCTGCGCAATACGTCACAGCCTCAGACATATTTTCTGCGAACAAGCGAATAATAAATGGGCTTAGCAAACTCAAACGTTAAAAAAACCGGAACGAACATAATGTACACATAGGTATTCCATTACAGAATTTTTCTAATCAGATTTGCTGATTGGAATCTCGTTGCAGGTGTCGAATAATACGGCAACGACTCACTCCAATCAGTGTTGCAAGAAGTACAGACCGATTGCCGGTCGGCACACCGATTACTTAGTGCCTGTTCGATAATTTCTTACATGCTAAATTTACTGCCAGTCTAATTTGCATAGTTGAAATAAGTAATAAATAATTTAATAAATGACGAACGAAACCGCAAATGTTGCTGAGCGACTCAAGGTGGGTCCGCGCGACAATGTCACCTACCCCATAGTGATGAAATATTGCGGTCACTGCACAATGCCAATAGAGGTGAGATGACTGAAAATTTATCTTCAATTAAAAATTATTAAACGATTTGTCTTCATTATTTATTAATTTGCAGTACTGTGAATACTATCCGGAGTACGAGAAGTGCAAGGAGTGGCTGGAGCGCAATCTGCCCGATGATTTCGAGCGACTGAAAATCGAGGAAGAGCAAGCTGCCGCCGATGGCACAGACGACGACAAGAAGCGCCAGAAGCGCGGCGGCAAAGGATTACTACGTGTCAAAAAGAAGGAGGATGTCCCAAAGCGGATCTGTGTCTCACGTGCTGCCCGCGGCAAAAAGAAGTCTGTTACGGTCGTCACCGGACTGAGCACATTTGGTAAGTGTTCTTCACATCCACATGCACAAAACCAACTTGTAATTAATTGTTTCTTCTTGTGGCTCACAGATATTGATCTCAAAGTGGCTGCCAAATTTTTTGGCACGAAGTTCGCTTGCGGCTCCTCCGTCACTGGCGACGATGAAATTGTTATTCAGGGCGACGTTAAGGATGAGCTCTTCGATGTCATTCCCGACAAATGGGCAGAAATCGATGAAGATGTCATCGAGGATCTGGGCGATCAGAAGCGCTAATCAAAAAAAGTCAAATCTTTCGCTGCTTACTTACAAAAATTGTGCTTCTTTTATACAAAACTCACATGCACTAATTTAAAATAATATAATAAAATCAAATCAAAAAAATCACTGCTGCTGCTGCTGATGGGCCTCTTCCTGCTGCAAACCATTCTGATCGCCACCAATGAAATGGAAGTGCTTGTGCGTCAGCTCAATGATGGCTTCGTTATCTTCGTCGGTCAGCGGCACTTTGTTGTCATCAATCAGCTAAACAAAACACGCACACACAATTATAACTAATGCTGGAGCAGAGTAGGACTAATGCTCACCAGCTGTGTGTGCAGCGCACTTGTTGGCGGATCATTAACCATTTGGAGCATCTCGTGTGGCCTCAATCTATAGGGGCCCAGCTCACGTAGATAACTCTTGATAGAGTCGCTTGTCTGCGTCTTGCAAGGCGACTCCTCTAGATACTGCAGAGCCTGTTGCAATAAACACACACACATACAGATATATCTTTATAATTATTACTATTATTATTATTATTACTTCGTAGGTAACCGTGGCCAAGTTGCGCATGCCAAATTTCTTTTTGGTGCTCTTTATCGTTTGCAGAATATTCATTACCTCCAGATTTGTAATGTACGCATATGTGGCATTGACACTACACGAAATAGTCGTAATATCACGTTAAAGTAAGAATTAAGCTCAATATTTAAAACATTACTTACGTTTCCATTTTATTATTTAGCTATTTGTAAACGACCGATTTCAGTCAAAACAAGTAGCATCGAGTAGAAATTTCGGTATCGATTTGTACCGAGTACAATAATTTTGGCGCCAACAAACGCAATTAAGTATTTTGATATTGTTACAAACTGTTGAGCTCCGTAATACTTTTGCGAATAGTACGTTAATTTTATTGCTCTTGCGTTTCAATCAGCAAAGCAATTATTTTCCGACATTTGTCACGCAGCATTCAGCATTCGATGCATACGCTCACAGAAACAATTATCGATATATCAATATATCAAGTAAGTTTGCTGTACTCCTTCGAATTGAAATTGTCGGCGCTGCCTAGGCTTCTCTCTTCATAAATTGCTTAGACTATAATTTAATTTGAACACAATTTGCAAAAATGGGCATAGCAGAGACAGAGAAAAGCACTCCAGGCGGCCTATTCGATATAAAAGCCAAACAACGCGCCGTCCTAAAACGTCGATCCGTGCAGATAGCCAGCTGCCATGTGCAAAGCAAATGGACGCCTTGCACAAATCTGCAGCGACAGTGGAATCGCCGGCGATTGCGTCGCCTGTTCGCGGCGGACAAGCCGAAGGTCGTAAGGGGATATTCAAGTGTCCATCTCGATCGATACGATCTGGTGTATCGAACCTTTCCCCGATATACTCTGCTGCCAATGATTGTGATATTGGTCCTCAGCTGCTGCATCACATTGTACCAGAACGAGGCGACCGTGTCGCAGTTCGTGCAGCGCTACTCCAGCCAATATCAGGCCATTGTCCATAACAAGCTTAATTACTGCGATCGCAGCCATTCGATGAGCAACATTTTTGACAATATTCGCCGCGATGTTATCAATCAGGAAGCGGCGCTCAAACAACTGGAACAGGCACTGGCCAATCATTCAGCATTTCAGTCTATTGCCCTGGTGGGCACGTCGGGTGTTGGCAAAAGCTGGACAATGCGACTGCTGCTCGAACAGTATCCATGGAAGGAGAACGTGCAGAGCATTGCGTGGAACGACTTCGATCTGATTGGGGAGCAGGCAAGTTATCAGAAAGTGCTGGGCATGCTTCGCAACTTGGCGCACTGCGGTCGCAATCTGTTAATTATTGACAACATGGCCGTCTTCGATTTGGAATATGTGGCATTAATAAACAATTTGGTGCGGGTGCAGGGTGACGTGGCCATAGTGGGAGACAACAATCTGGATCTAAAGCACCTGACAATTATCTATGTGTTCAATCTGAATGCTAGAATGCTGCCAGATGCACACTATGGCCAGCGGCTGGAATTGGTACAGAAGGTGCCAAATACGACGGTGATAACCTATCGTTCATTTGACCGCAGCGATCTGGAGAGATGTGTGCGACACGAGGTACAAATGATCGATTATCGCTTGGAGGAGCGATTTGTTCAAGAAATTGTCAACACAGCCAATGTAATCGAATCCGGATGCAAGACGGTGCTTGCCAAAGCTTTGGTCTATGGGCAACCGAACGGACGAGAGGATTATGGAAACAAAACATTGACTAAACCTATTGCCAATGATGACGAGAAGCAAGACTGTAAAATCAAAGTGTAATATATAAGCATAGTATTAAAATAATTCGACTGTTATAGTTAATGCCTAGACAAGGAAACAAAAAACATTTAATTAATAAGTTTATAGATATAGCTCATCTAAATTGACAAAGCAACATAGTTATGTTGTTGTGAACATTCCAAAAAATGTAGAATTGTTAAAATAAATGATAACCGACTCAACTATGTATTTAGTCGAGCTCACTCGACTTCAGCACTCTTAACTGTTGTATACATTTGTAACTATGAAAATTGTAAATAGACAAACGAATTCTATAAAGTGCGTAGTGGTGCCGTTATTATAATTTGATACCGATTTTCTGAAATATATTATTATAAAGGCGACTTTTTCTTACGACTCATTGAAGTAATTAAAAAGAGGACAAGTGTTGAAAAAAAGTTTGTGTTTTTATTGTATAAGGTAGTAGTAGGTAGCATATAAATTTATATAACATACGATATACATACATATATGTAAAAAAGAGATAGCTAGCTTAAATACTTTTACTTCCACATACGCGTTCGCTTTCGATTTCACTTTCGCTTTCGCCTTCATTTCTCCCCGCTTCCGCTTTCGCTTTCACTCTCCGCTTCCGCGTATTCTTTTTATGTGTTGTCGAACTAATCTCACTTGACAATACACTAGTGTCTCTGTGTGTTTGCGTGTGTGAAGTGTGCTTGTGTGGGGAATATGGGTGTGTACATGTGTGTGTGTGTGTGTCTGTGTGTGTGTGTGTGTGTATGTGTGTGTGGAGAAGGCACCTCTAGAAACCTGCAACGCCGCCACGTTTGCGATAATCGGCATTTGCGTAGATACCCGTTGCATTGCGTGCAATCGCACAGACAACGGAGTCTGTGGTGGTTTTCAAGGCCAGCAGATTGTGGCCCCGCTGTCGGAGCATCTGCAGCAGCGACTCCGAATACTTTCCATCCTCATACTCGAGGGAATCGGGGAACAGCTGGCTGTAGAAGCGCGGCGCATCGACAGCCGCCTTCAGATCCTGACCGAGCCACAAATATCGAGCAGCCACCTCGACAATAGCTGCCAGTATTTTACTGCCACCAGCCGCACCAATTGCCAGTCGGATGTTGCCCTCTTGATCCGTCAATAACATCGGCGACTGGGAGGACATCGGACGCTTGAGCATATCAATTATGTTTGCCGGCGACGCTGGCAGCTTGAATTGATTATTGCCCTTCAAGGCAAAGTCAGACATGCAATCGTTCAATATAATCCCAGTGCGTGGTCCAATCAAGCCGGAACCAAAACTGAAGGAGAAATATAGGAAAAATAAGTTTAAATACCGGTTTACATCTGTACTTTTGAGAAGTGTCTCTTATTCAAAAAGTAGAGATATTTCAGATATAATTTTGGAGATAGATGAAAGGCAAAAGTTTGAACTTTAAATAATACTTTTCGAAAATATAGAAATTAGTTATACTATCCAAATAAAAACTATTTAGATTTGCAATTAACGGGCATCTATTTTGTGTTGAGTATGTAAAATGATAAACAAGTTGGTTTTACCAGCAGTACTTACTAGTAATTGATGGAACTGGTTACGGATACGGCATCGCCATTCGGTGCTATCACTGAGAGGGCTGAAGTGCCATATGGGTCTGCCTCGTAGCTAGAGTGTGCACCGTATTCTTGGGGCCCACTGAGGACATAACTGTCGTTGATCTTCGCCCTTTGCTCGGCAGCAGAATCGGGATTGTTCAGCTGGCTGACCAATTCGCGCGCGTCTATAAACCGGGGATCACCAAGCTCGGGGCGGCGGGCGAATCCAAATTTGAGTGCCTCGGTAATGCGATGTATGGTGCGGGCATAGGATTCATCGTCGGCCATATCGGCACGGGTAAAGTTGTAGCCCTCCAGAATGCTAAGTATGTGCGAGACGACAGATCCACTGCTGACCGGCGGTAGAGCATAGAGAGTGTCTTTTCCCAATGCCGATGTTATGGATAGACGCATTTCGGCTGTGTACGCTCCCAAATCGTCTAGCGTTATAATGCTACCCAGCTCGTTCAGATCCTCAGCCAGCATTTTGGCCACAGTGCCATTGTAGAAGTCCATCGGTCCATTGTCGGACAGCAATTTATATGTGTTGCACAGTTTCGCCGGTGGCTTCAGTAAGTCTCCCTCCACGTGCTGTTCACCGGTTTCAGCATTTAGGAAAACGACCCTGCGAAAATTTTCTTTTAATTTTAATTCCTTAAAAAATCGAAATAAATATATGTATATATTATTTTGGCCATAACTACTTAACAACAACATTATCCAGCAATGACAATTTTAATTTATTAATTAATCGAAGTGTTACTTTACTTTATGGTCTCTGCTTGCACTTACTGATAGTGGGGATTATCTTTGATATGAGACCACGTTCTGCGCACAGAATTCTCCTGGTGTTTGGACATATGGTAGCCCGTCTCGCAGATCTTTAGAGATGGTGCAACGAGATCCTGCCAGGGCAGCTTGCCAAATTTCTGGTGCGCCCTATGATAGCCCATCACCTCGCCGGGCACCGCAATGCTCAGTGGTCCAATCAAGGAGCCATTTATATTACCATCAAACATGTTCTGGTTGGCTGCATAGGGTGATACAACGTGTGCATCTATGTAGTGGCATTGTCCTGTTTCATGCTCATAGATGTTCATCAGGAGGCCGCCGCCTATTCCCGTGCTCTGTGGGGTAAGGAGGCCGTTGCACAGCATTGTGGCAATTGTTGCATCCACAGCGCTGCCATTACGTGCCAATATATCGCTGCGAACGAGTGAATATAATAAATAATTCCGATTTTTTGCTCAGACTCAGATTTATGATGAGCAACGAAAAGAAATTAAGTTGAAATTAAATGTGATCGGAGCTAGAGGAAAAATACGGTTTTTGTTCTGTTTTTTTTTTAGAAAATATTAAATACTGAAACACTCAGAAATACATAAAAAATATACACATTTTATTGTAGAACTACAAATAAAAATTTGGATGTTTCAAGAAACACATTTATTTTTTTTTGCTAATCAATTTATTTCATTTGTTCCCTGGTCTGATAATAATGCTTGGTCAGATTGGGTTCTATCTGGATTTCGTCAATCCTTGCGGATTTACGAAACTATGAAAGCTATAATATTTGATCTTTCAAATTTGGAATATACTTCAAGCAGATCAAATTAATTTCTTTTTTTTTTTAAATTAATTTTAAAGTCCGATTTTGATATATAATATAACTTGATCAGCTGCATAAACTTCATTAAGATCGGCCAATAAAGTGAATGTGTAAAAGTTGTTAAATTTGGTAATATAAAGCTGAGCTAACGGTAGATCGGACTCGAGCTCACTCCAACACCACTTTGACTTATTTTATTTCAATTAAATTGTAATATTAATTGTAACCAGGAATTTGAATCGCAATTCAGAATCAAAATCGTGATCAGAGCCCAAATAAATAAATACATGATATATATATATATATATATATATATATATATTATATATATATATATATATATAAATATATATATATATATATATATATATATATAATAGCTACCTGCCAATCTGACTGCATGGCTGCACATCCGAGCAGACGGCTGCATGCTCGAAGACGCCCAGTTTGGAACTGAATTCCTTGTTGTTGTCCACTTGCGTTGGTGGTGACGGTGGTGGCGTTGTCGGGGATGTGGATGCGGCGATAGCGGGACCAGCACTCTCTTCAACTGTTGTTGTTGCTGCTGCTGTTGTTGTTGTTGTTGATTCTGTGCCTTCGTTGTGCTCCGGTTGCTCATCTGTTGAAGTAAATGTTATGAATGTGTGGCTTGTGCTTGGTGGTGTTGTTGTTGTTGTTGTAGTAGTTGTTGTGCTTTCGTTTGTTCTTATTGTTGTTGTTGTTGTTGTTGTTGTTGGTGTGCTAGTTGTGCTAGTTGTTCTTATTGTTGCTGCTATTGTTGTGGCTGGTGCTGTTGGTTGTAAAGGGGATTCTGACGATGAATCTGATCCTTCTGCAGCAGTATCGGTTGCTGCAGTACTGCTGCCAGCAATTGTTGCTGTTGCTGCTGTTGCTGTTGCTGTTGCTGCTGTTGCGGCTGTTGCAACTGTGCTGTTGTTGGCTCGCAGGGGCGTTGACTTTGGCCAGTCTTTTGTTGTTGGTGTTGTTGTTGTCGGTGCAATTATTGTTGTTGTTATTTAGCAAGTTAAGGTGTAAGAGTTTTGTTGTCAATACATTTTTGGTGCCACAATAGAAGAAATTTAACATTACGAATACTAGGTGCCAGAGTGCAGGATTGTTGTGAATCGGGTGACTGAAGAGACATGCAAAGCTCGTGTGCAACATTTGTTCATCGTGTGGTGTACATATGTACTGTATATTGACATATATGTATGTGTGTGCGTGTGCGTGTGGGTGTGGGTGTGTGTGTATAGTGATATTAGTTGCCATTGTATAAGTGAGTGGTTAGAGATGTGAATGTTTTTTTGTTGGCCACTTTGTCAATTGGTACCGTTTACCACTTACCACTGAAGCACAGGCTGATGATCACATAGCTAATCAGGGCGATGCCAATGAAACAGATCAACACAATTGTCAGCTTCTTCATCCAGGCCAACACATTCGCACGCCTTGATCATACAAAGATATAGAAATATTTTTGAAATATTCGTAACTTTTCAAATGTCTGCAAAATGTTCTCAAAATTAACAAATATTCTCAAAAATGGCATTAGCCCAAGTTTAAATGCCCCAAAAAGTATGCATCATTTATTTCGTAGTCGTCAGACGAATTTCCTAACATTTTCTTTCCTATATTTATCGCGATTTTCTATTACCTATGAAAGAGCATTTCCTGGTATCTAATCTTATTTACGATCTTTCGAATTTTTAGGTGCAAAAAATTTAAAATTTGTTTCCCACAAAACAAAAAAAAAACCTAATAAAAAAGTAAAAAATTAATTTATTAGGAAATTGAGTTTCAATTACACTTCTTATGGAAGATTCCCAACAAGTTACAGGACTGAATGTAACTTCCTTTTCTCAATATTTGCACTATATAATTTTAAGATTTGTATTTTCGGCAGATTTGTGGACAGCACAATTTTCGAGTGAGTTTCCTTATTTTTTTTTTATTATACTTACATTTGTTCGCGTCGCGCCTCCTCGGCAGCGGCGGTGTCCTGTATCAGTTCGCCACCATTCTTCTCATCGTCATCCAGTCCACTGGACGATTTGAGTGGAATTTTATTCATGGCATCATCGTTGCTGTGGTGCACCATCTTATGTGCATCCGCTGTAGCTGCGCTGCTACTGTTGCTGCTGCTGCAAGTTCTGCAATGGAACAATTGAATACGAATTTATAGAATGATCAATGGTGCGTGTGTGTGTGCAACTGTTGCTCTTCCGCACTGCTCGCAAATATGCAACAGATTTTCCACGCGTCCCAAAACCAACTGAACAGCCGACAATCGACGCGCCGTCATGCGGCATCAATAACGGCGTAGCCCATCTGCTGCACACACTGCCCTCTGCCTTATGCAACCTGCCCTCTGCCTGCGTCATTGGCAACAGCGACGTCAGCAGCTTTGATGGCCGACTTTGATGGCAGGATGTGGCAGTCGTCGTTGTCGTTGCGGTTGCATGTCTGTGAGCGGGTCGCTCAACCAGTTTTCATATTCTACACTCAGATCAAAGTATGCCCTAGAATTTTTGTTTTTCTTTCTTTGTAATTTCGAATTTCGAAATAGCATAGAAAATGTTTGTCTTTCATCAACAATCCCAACATTTTGAAATATAAGATATACAATTTATTAATATTTTCCATAATATATTTCTGAAATGCATCGAATCAGAAAAGTTTCGAAATCACTACTCTAATTTTAGGTTAGACAAAAATAAGGCAATCTGCGATTTTCAATTTTTTTGAGTGCACTTTCCATGGTGCAGCTCGCTTGTGCTGTGTGCGTGTGCAACAAATGGGTCACAGACGCTGAAGGCGTTGCAAACGACGCTGACGTCGACACAGGACACGGGACACGGGACACCGGACACAGGACACAGGAGACGGGGCAGCGCTGCTTTGTAACTAACTGTCATGTAGGGCATTTTCTTGCGAATTGCTGCTGCCCATAACGATAATAGAGGGTTGTGATTGGCAACCTCAGCGGGGGGAGGTGTGGCAGTGCCTAGGTTGTTGACTGTGAATTGGGTTAACTGCATTCGTGTTCGCTGTAAAACATGGCCACCAAATCGGTGGTACAACATCAAGCAGCACTTTTGCCCTCACATGACCCGGGCAACATTGTCATTATTGGGAATATACTCTACAAAATGACCAGTCACGACTTGTGAAATATTTATTACTTTAAAAAATATTTTTTGAAGTGCTACGGTTTTCTGATAAATCTGAATCGAAAATCAAGATATTTATTAAGTTTTGATTTTTTTGCACTAACTTTTAATATTAAAATAATTATTAAAAATAGAAGGTTTAAAGTAAGTAACCAATATAACAGCTAGTTGACAAATAAATTATATTCATAATCAGGTCGACGAGTTTGGGGCAAATTAAATTTGAAAGATATATATGATATTCTCATTTACAATCAATTATATCATTCTTAAATTAGGCATATTTTTGCTACATTTTAGAAACATTTATCTAAAAAAAAGTGTTTTTTTGAAATCATAGTAAGGTATGGTATTCTTGTCGTCATTCTTTGCTAACTATTAAACTCAAAATCACAATTTCTAAACCAGGGAGATAAATAACAGACCGATGTTACGAGTCGAAACGCCTAGTGTAATTGCTTTGATTAGAATATAAAGAAATGAATTAATTTGCATATAGTATGTATACTACAAGTACAACAATTGTAGTTCAACAATGTTCTAATGTTGTTTGACTTTTGACTGGAGGTCTTATCCGTTATGTATCTAGATGCTAGATGAATAACAGCAAGTTAATTGCTTTATCGCGATCGAACAGATTAAGCGATTATAGCGTGTACTCAGTATACATGCACACATACATACACACATACATACATACATATGTATGTATGTACATATGTGTACTGTGTTTGTCCAGATATTGCATGTAGTAGGTAATGTTTAGTGGGTCGCTCGAGAATTCTGCGGCTTCTGCCTGGCCAGGCTATTTGTGCTATTTTTGGGTCAACTGCATTTAATTTCATTTCATTTTCGTTAAATGGCTGCCTGGGCAACAGCAACAAAAGAGCAACAACAACAACAACAACAAAAATAATGGCAGGCAACAGGCGGCAGCGACACCACAAAAAAAAAACAACAAAGAATGCTGTAGTCGAGTGAGCTCGACTACGATATACCCTGAATACAATTGTTAAATATATTCTAGTTTTATGGGTTTCCCTTTAAAATAATTTGCACCAAAATATGGGCACTCTTTTTGTGGAATAGGGGAATAGGGAGTTTTTTCTTACTCTGTACTCCCATAAGAAAAGAGTGCACATGCAGAAGTGAACATTTGGGTGCAAATCATCTTAAAGGAACGCACTCGACTACAGCATTCTTACTTGTTATGCTTCAGCTGCTGATAGCAATTAGATCGATATGAGAATATGTTTTCGACTATAACTTGGGTATTTCTTATCCGATTTTGATCAAATTTGGGCAGTAATATGCATATGCGTATTATGTATTAATTTGAAGATTATGTCTTTAAAATTGTGGCATTTATTGCAATCGGAATCGAAATATATCGATATTCGAGAAACGGAGACAGTTATCGATCAAATAAAGCAAACTTGATCTGCGTCGGTTATACGAGAACCTAGAACCGCATGTTTATACAAACGGACGGACGGACGGACGGACAGACGGATATGGCTATATCGACTCGGCAGTTGATCCTGATCAAGATTATACAATCGTCGGAGATGCTTCCTTCTGCCTGTTACATACATTTACACAAAACTATCATACCCTTTTCATACATTTTTAATGGGTTGGGGGTATAAAAAAAAGAAGAAAAGCGAAGCAACCGCTACAATTACTTTGTGGCATATGGATTGCAATTTGGGTTTACGACCCCGTCGCCACCCGCGTTGGGCTATTAAAAATTAAAGAAAAGAGAGGGGCTTTTACAGTGGGGCTCGGGTCTAGAGGAAAATTGCATAGCTCTGGGTACGATCAATCTATTCCCGGTAGTGTCGGCGATGGGCAACGTTGATAGGAACTTCGAATGGAATTTGCTTGCTATCTTTGGGCGACTCTGTGCCGCATTTGCATGCAGCTAACGAGAATTGCGTTGTCTTTTTGGCAAACACTAATTACTCCATTACACTATCTCAATCTCCATATGCATATCTCTCTCCCTCTCTTTCTCTGCCTGTATGTCTGTCCCTGTCTGCGTATGGTTCGTGCGCAGCGCCCCAAACCAAATTTGGCAAACCAATTCCAATTCCGAATTTAAAATCAAAATTCTCACTCTTGATACCATGTCCCCATGTCCATGGCCAGCGGAATTGCTGTCATAACGATGATACAATGATGAGCTTGGTGATTCGAGTAATGTACATGTGGTATGTACGTGAGTGGCGTTATCAATTGCCAAGCGAATGATGGCCATGATAGGTGTGCCCCGTTGTGGTTGTCCCATTACTCCACATGGTATATATAATTATAATTTGATTTATACCGGACGCTTTCATCTAAGCCGCTTTCATCACAGTCGCATCCTTTATAGACCTCAACCGATTGACAAGCAATGATCGGTCAAAAATAGAAGGTTGACATAATACAAAATTACAAAACAAAAACTTTTATTCATTATTATTTTATTTTTTCATAATATCAGGGAATAAAGGGAATATACACATCGGATATATTCGTTAATGGCTATCACTTCACAAGTGTTGCACTGCTGATCTCTGACATGGGGCTTAGGCTGGCAGGGAGGGGGTGCTTTTAAGCTCCAATGGGGTCAGCTATATCTATATATATATATGAGACTATCGTACAAATAGACTACTCTTATGTACACAGAGTCGAAACACATAAATTTAGTAACAGCAACAAGAATAACATATGCAAATTACAATTGTTCGTTCGATGGTTGTTTTTTTTTCTTTATTATTATTATTTTTCACACTTGTTGCACAAAAATAAAATGGATGGCATTGCAGTTCCATAAACGTAAGTATGTCATGCAACCAGTGGGTCATCTATCGTCTGGAAGGCCTGCATTGTCTAAGGTCGCAGCTCAATTGAGTATTTTTTGTATAATTTTTTGGGAAATGTTGTGCGTTGGTCAACGCCACTTGACTTGCCCAGACTTGTGCTTCCGCCTCGTACATATCCGTTCCTCCACCTCCTCCACCTCCTCCTCCTCCTCCTCCTCCTCTTGCCCCTGCCCATACACTCCCTGTTAGGCCCTCCCTTTGTTGTATTTGATTTATTTGCGCCGTTTGTTTGTTTTCATGCATTTTAATGTATTTCTGTCAAATTGCTTATTTAATTGCCCCCAAACTCGAATTGATTTGGGTATCCACTCGTGGCTTTATGATCTATGGCCAATGGGCATGCCGTGTGTGCTTATAGCGACCTTCGATTCTTATAGCAATACTATGCCCGATCGAAGCTTGAAAACTTGTCAAATGTTTGCACATTTAATTAGGCAAAAACTATGCGTGTTGAGCGCCAGTTTCTCTTTAAATATAATTAGGTTTACTATAAATGATAACAAACAATTGAAGGCGAAGCTATTGCGATTCCCCCATTTATGAATATGGTTTTTGATCTCTGCTGAATCGGATAATCGTAAGTGGCAGACCCCCAATGAAAGCTAAAATACACATTGATAACTCATTCAAATTCGATTTGGATCATTAACTATATATAAGCAAGTGTATTTGTTCTTCTTGAAGTTTTAAAAATATTTCAATATTATTTATTTGCTTATATATTTTTTCCTATTCATAATCTAAGCTCTTGATGTTAGAATGCCATGTACATACATGTATATATAGTATTTCCGAAATTCCTGGATTAACGTGCCTCGATATCGGGTCAAGTTTATCTCTTTTATTATTTGCGAAAAACATATTCAATCAACTTATTAGATGTAATCAAAAACTTGACATAATACGTACAAATAAAGATTTACAAAGCAATTGAATAATCAGACAGTGGAAAACCCCTTTATATGCATACAGAAAATACACTGACAGAAATTTAAGGAATGAAATCATAAATTTTTAAGAAATCTGTGAAAATCTCAACAAACAATGAACATTTTCAAATAATGTTTCTAGAACGCTCAGAAGATAAACGTAGCTTTTGGAGTGGGTTCAACTCGAGATCAATGTTCCCAAGCACCCTGAACAAGCTACTCCTTCACAAAGATAGAGTGAGCGAGACGGGGAGAGACAGAGTGAGACAAAGAGCCTGCATTGATCGGAGAGATTTGCGTGCCAGCAGTTTTCAGCGTGTTTTCGCATTTTGACACATTCGCAATTCGTGACAGTGCAAATTGAGGGAGCCCAAAGTTCAGGGCCGTTTGACAAATACCCATATTGTGTCGTCCATATATATGAGATAGATAGATAGATGGGGGCAGACATATACAGATACACAGATACAGACACACACTGAGGTACAGCAGCTTATTAGAGACTCTGTGTGTTATATATTTAGAGAATGCCTTAGATTATTGTACGACTCAAATGTTGATTAAGTTGTCAGAAATCAACGCTGTCGCTGGCCAATGCCGATATCATATACATATGTGATCCCCGAAAGCCACCGGAGATGCCGTTTAGCTGTAACTACTGTTGATTTAACTGTGTTGCTATTGTTGTTGTTGTTGTTGTTGTTGTTGTTGCTGCCTGACTAGTTTCAAGTTCTTCAAGTTTGCCTCGATGCAGCTGGCGCGACAGTCTATGGCTATTAAGTGCCTGCCATCCAAAAGTGTATCCGAGATTTGAGCTAACAATTGACACTAAAGTTGCTGTCAGTCGCTTGCTGTTGCTTCTGCTTCTGCTTCTGCTGTTGCTTCTGCTGTTGCTGTTGCTGTTGTGTTAGTGTTGCTGTTAGTGTGTATAATGACTTTAAAAATACACACACACTCACACCCACACAGACAGCTTGATAAGAGCAGATTGGATTCTCGAAACAAATAGCTAGCATAGTGATAGCAAACAGTTGTCCCTCAGCTTGAGAAACGGACATGTTGCTGTCGTGACACCAACAGCAGTACCAGCTCCAGCACCAGCACCAGCACCAGCACCAGCAACATTTGCATTGCCGAGACAATGAGGATGTCGCAGCAGGGCCTTATCACTTGGACATTGCCGGCAATAGTTAGACCAAGCGGCGACCGCTGCTCGTTAAGATAGCAACACAGCAACAACAACAGCAACAACAACAGCAACAACAACAACAACAGCAACAACAGCAACAGCAGCACCAACAGCAGCAACAGCAACAACAGATAAACCGAATAAATTGATGCTGTGTCAAATTAGCAATAGAAAGATCAAGTCAACTGCTGGTCACACATATTTATGTATATAAATACACATATGTATAATCAAGCATATATATACTATATAGTATATACTTATCATTTTTGTTGTTTAACTGAACTGAACTTCTTTAGAGTAGTACGAAATGGTATCTAGTGTATGTATGTATGTCTGTACATATACATATATACGAGTAAGACTGATTAACTGGGATTACTCATATCGAGTTCCAAGCTGATCTTAAAGCAAGTGTTGAATTACTAAACTACGAAAATTATTCTTTTTTGCCCGGTGTGAAAAAGTATTGAATAACTTGTTGAAGGTTAAAGGCCGAAATTTGTTTACAATTTTATTTGACATTTAATTGCGTAGCTTTTTAGTTGACCTGCTTGCTGCACAATTGTTAATAATGAAATCTGTTATTTATAAACAAATTGAAACTACGCAATGTTCAAGAATATGATTTCATAATTCAACAAAAGGCAACATTTTAATTGCAACAAAAATACCGCAAGTTGTTTTCAGATGTTTACAAACATTTCTCTGTAAATGGATCAATTTATGTAGATGTATTTTTTTTTTTTTTTTTGAAAGCTTAAGTCAATTAACCGAACTTCTCCAAAAATGGAGTATTTTAAATGTAATATTTAACTGATTTTCTATAATGTTGTCGAAATATAACTTTCGGATAGACAAAAACCCAATATTTGTCTAAATAAATGTTAACGAGAAACTTGCTTAACAAATAAAGCCCAAATGGCTTCTACGGAGACTAGCTTTTATACATATATCCCAAAAGACGATTCCCCTCCCTCTTCCGTCACTCCTGAATTTTGTCTACATTTTCGCTTCTTAATGCTTCAGACAATTTTCAATGCATCTCAGCGAGAATCTCAAGAAGTGATTCTCTGTCATCTCCCATTTGCCGGTTTAGCGTCATTTTTCTTTCTTTGGCGTCTAGCATTTATATATATATATATATATATATATATATATATATATATATACATATACGAGTATGTACATACATATATATAAATATAAATTTTTTTCATATTCGTTTGTATTTTGAATTGTTTTTTTTTTTGTATTTTTGGTTATTTATTTATTGGCAGCAGCAGGCGAAAGACAACAAGTGTTAGCCAAATGAAACTGAAACAATTTTTGTTGCCTGTTGCTTGTGGGCAAGTGGAAATAAGGGGATTGCCCAGCACACCAGATGGACTACCCTCATGGGCAATGCGTATTTGTTCATTTTTTACTTGGACTTGGACTTGTTGTCATTTGTTGTTGCTGTTGTTGCTATTGTTGGTGCTGCTGTTGCTATTGTCGGTGCTGCTGTTGCTGCTGTTGCTGTTGTTGCTGTTGTTGCTGTTGTTGTTGCTGTTGTTGCTGTTTGCCCGCCAACGTTTGTCGCTATTTTTGTTGAACGTGCGTTTTAGGTGGGCGGACCTGGCGTCTAGTCGTACGCCGATGCCGCTGCCGATGCTGGTGTTGATGTTGATGTTGCCAGCGTCGATGTTAACGCAATGCTTTAAGCCATAGAGAACAAACTGACTACCAACATAATCGCATCGCACGCAACAGCAACAGCAACAGCAACAAACATTTGCATTCGCTTTTACGAGACGCACACGCACAAAAAATATAACAATAAAAAATCAAGAAACAAAAAATCACCAACAAAAATAAATAAATAAGTTATAATAATATGATACACAAAAGTATATACTATGTATGTATATAAATATGTGTATATATATAAAAATACATATACATAAAGCGACAAATTACGCTTTTGTTGTCACCTCTTTTTGAAAAAAATGCGATCTTTTTTTTTGCACTGGAAAAACGAACAACAACAAAAAAACGCGCGCGCGTTTTCCAAACGCACAAATAATTTGAAATTCGAATATTTCTTTTTTTGTTTGGCTATTATTTATTATTGGTAATTAATTTATATGTGTACTCGTAATACACGTGAATAGTGCCGTTATTTGGTTGTCTATATAGATGCGATTATGATCAGATAATGCTCTATAATTTATTTTTTTTTTTTTTGTTAGTCGCGTGTCTCGTCGCAGCGCCGGCTGCTGGTCAACTGAATTAAGAACGGGACGCGTTGTGGCCGCGACTGCGGCGAAGGCAGCGGCGACGCCGACAGCGACGGCGGCGGCGGCGATTGCGGCTCGTCTGGCCGAGGCACTTCGTCAGACGCTGCTGCTGTGTTATTCATATTGTTGTTGTTGCAGTGCAAATTGCTGCTGCTGCTGCTGTTGTTGTTGTTGTTGTTGTTGTTGTTGTTGCTGTCGTGCGGAAATCACAAAATTTAGTCGCTCCCAATGGACATAGGCCGTGATTGTGACACCGAGCCGAGCCGAGCCAAATCGCGTTGTATCAAAATTACACTCAGAGAAAAAATTGTTATCTACCCTACACACATTAATAAACACATTTTTTTATAAATTCATTTCCAAACTGATGAAATAAATGTCCAAAAACTAGATAAGTTTGCTCTCAATCAAAAATGCGAAAAAATGTCATAAAACTTTATTTATACTTTTCAAATATAATTTCAGACTTTCTTATTATAAGTTTTCAAATTTCGAAACTCCAAAATTGAGATTATTTAAAGTTTCCACAATCTAGGGCTAATTTTTTTTTTTTTTTTTTGCATGTTAGGGCGTGTGTGTGTGTGTGTGTGTGTGTGTGTGTGCGGCAGCCATGGGGCGTCTAAACTGAGCTGCGCCACCGACCCGGCCATTAAAAGCAATTTGTTGACAGTGACACACAAAAATGGATACATAAAGTGAAGCGACAAGTTGATAAACTGATGACAAAAACCAGGCCCATTTACTGACCCAGCACCTACCCTGTCCCTACCCTGTCCCTGCCAATGTCCAAGTCCCTTGGCCAAGCCCCCGACCAGATGCTCGGCATTTCCATTACATCATCATATTGATTCAAAGCTGTACAAAAAAAAACAATACGATTCGCGTGTTTTGAGATAAAAACTCCACAAATTTACAGTTAAGCTTCGTAAGAATTATAAATATATTCGATTTATCGTAAATCCGATATCGTAATCTGATTTCAAATGACAGCAGTGGAGTACTTTTTGTACTCAAAGACGCTTTAAATTTTGAATATAATTCTAAAATGAAATTTGCTTAAATTTGTTCGAAAACCTTTTTCGTTTCCCCAGAAATATTTGAATCCATAGTTGCTTTAATATATATTTACTCACTTTTTATATAGCTATTATTCTTCGAATAAAAAACGGCTTAAAAAACATATCTGAAATTTGCTACAAGGTCGCAATAAACAGCGCATTTGCAAGGCAGATCAAAGCTGCAGTGTTGTGCTTTTCAGCATCCGGGGCATTACTGAGATCATGACCGATGACGTTGGTGATTTTTTTTTTTTTTTTTTTTTTTTTTTGATCGTCCGTATTCGCATCCGGCGCAACAGTAGCTTATCCATTGCTGGTGGGCGTGCTCAGATTTCCACTGCGTCGCTGTTGTGATAAGACACAAACCCGTTGTCGGAGACGGAACTTGGAGCCGGAGCCGGAGCGGAGCCGAAGCGGTACACATAAACATGTCGATGCCGTGCGAGCATCGTGCAAACATTGAAATGTGTGTCAACAAATTGCTCAAATTGTCAACAAGAGCAGCAGCAGCAACAGTTGCAACCGTTGGAGATGCGACAAGCTCTACTCAAAAAAAAAACAACGAGGCGGGATTAGCTGCGTGGGTGGTTCGGGGTCACACACACAGACACACACTCACACTTCTGTCTGCTTTATGCTAATAACTGTAATTTCACACTCATTAAAATTATGACTATTTGTCTGCGTGTCAATAAATCAATGAAGATGCAGCCAGCATCCGACCCAAAGACCAGCTACCGGATAACTACTATTCAAGGCAGCGACTTGTTGTCACCAAACCAATTGAAACATATTTGGATAGTGGCTCATCCCTTGTGGGCTGCTGCCATATGCCAGTGGGTAGCGGTTGCCTAATGCCAACTGGGCTCGGTCTCAATCTTAGTCCAATGGATATTAATAAACGCAACAAAATTTGCATTTTTTAATAGCATATTTTTGTTGCATACAACTGCTCATAAAATAATTGTAATGTTATCCACAACTGATTCCAAATATATATATATATATAGCTATATATAATTATTGTTGCAATATATAATTTAAGAAGTCGGATGAGATTCGTTAAATTAAGGATGATTTGCCAGATTTGGAGAGCAGACACTTTGGCAACAAGTTAACAAATCGAATACAGCAAAGTTTGTTGGCTCAAATCTTTTGTCTATATGTTTATGGTAAATGTTGAGACAAAATTCATTCTTTACAGATTCTATATATTTATTGTAGGCGTTGCCGACGCGTTGGTGGCTGTTGGCCTTTTTGCTATTGCTAGTGACGGTGACGTTGGAGCGGTGACGTCACCAATAAACAACTGCAAAAACCCGTATGTGTGTGTGTGTGTGTGTGTGTGTGTGTGTGTGTGTGGGTGTGTGTGTGTGTGTGTGTGTGGGTGCTGCCCTTGGCCGCACAAGCATAGTTAGACGATAAAAGATTTGCCAGACTGTTGACGATATGAAAGGGAATTACGCAATTGAACTTGTCGCTGAGCTAATTGCGGTAAATGCATCGAGCAACAACTTCATTGAGGCATTCAACAGTTTTCCGGCGACTTGAGACTTTGTGTGACACCATAAACATAAATAACGTATTATAAATCGGCCGCGCCCCTTTCGCCCCAAGAGGCATCTGTCAGTCAGCGTTCCATAAGTGTCAGTGTGTGTGTGTGTGTTTGTGTGTGTGTGTGTGTGTGTGTGTGTGTGTGTGTGTGTGTGTGGCCGCACTTAGAATTCACATTAATTAGTTGAAGAAAAATTTTTAAAGTGCTCCACTTTTGCTCGCTGTTGTTGCTTCTGTTGCGCTTTCATGTGGCCCGTTTGCCACGATTCCCGTTTCCCGTTGCCCGTTGCCCGTTTCCCGCCGCTCGCTCATGCCCCATGTTTATCATCCTGCAACTATTTTCAGTTGTATCTGACACACATTGGCGGCAAAAGGCATTCACACATTTGTTTACAAAAACGAAAAACCGCGCATCTTCTACTGAGCTAGTGTGAGCCAACGTTGCCGCATCACCCTCGATACACTTAGAGAAAATATTGTGATAAATTTATCTTCCTCCAGAGGTTGAGAGATTTTCCTATTATTTCCTTATTTGATCTATTACTTCTCATTTTATCTCCCTCCTTAACTATTTAGTTTTCTTATACTACCTTATATCGTTTAATTTTTGGTCTGATTTACTTACTATATAGTTTATTTTATTTTTTTCCCTTTCTATTTAAATTAAGTTATTCTTTTAATTTTAATTTATGGCTTTCATTTTCATTATTTTTTTTTGTGAACTGTTTTTCGTTCACAATCATTAGATAAATAATTACACATAAACCCTAAAATTTAAAAAAAAAAATAATTAATTAATAAATATTAAGACTAAGATTTGTTCAAGGTAGAAACACTTGCCCACATTCGAAAATCCCAATGTTTATTTTTATAGCTTAGGAACATCTTTGATATTCAAGGAACATATATTTGTTTATTTAAAAGTTAATTTACTGTGAACATAATGTTTTTAGCGCCGAAAGTAAATACATTTCCTGGATTCTACGTAAATAAATAGTCTTGTTTGTTTTTTTAGAGTGTACCCTTCCTATTCCCATTCTCGTTGGAACTTACATTTGTTTGTCTTTGCGCACTTTGATGGATTATCTGTGGTTTATTGAATGGCACTCTTGGCCACAAGTGGATGCTTTATGGCCCCGACAGCAAGAGGCAAACAAGTGAGAAGAAGCAAACGCAAGCAACAAGGTTGCCCCTTACCAAAACAGTTACTTTTGTATCTTGTATCTAAGGGTATTTTGAGTAAAAGCCAGCGTTAATGAATCTACTTATTTCTTTTTTTATTTCGCACTCAATAACCTGACGTAATCTTCAATCTAATGGCTTCAGCCAAGTTATATATTTATTTACTGACCCTAACTTGCATCAGCATTTTATTTAAGGGGCTGTAGATAATGTTCCACGCACTATCTGCAAATAATATTCGAATAATATTCGAAATTTGGATTCTGGCACAAGGAAACAAGTATATACAATTTTTCTGAACAATATGTAATGCCATAAAAAAGTATTTTCAAATCGCCAAATAAATTTGTTTATGTTTATTTTTATGTTCATGAGAGTTTATGCTAAGAAATATGCAATATTTACTTGTACTAATAATAATATTTGAGGTCATAACATTATGAATACAGAAATGCAATTTTTGTTTTCTCAATTTTAAATTTTCAATTTTCATTTCATTATTCGGAATTTTATTTTGTGCGCACTTCTTTTAATTTCCCCATTGTTTTGCAGGTGTTGATTTCAAGCAGTGCAGAATTCTCGTATAAACATAAGTAAGTAGTTCCGCTTTCAGGCCTATTGTAAGTACTTACGTTTGCAGCGATGCAAGATTTGTGGCTGAGGCGCCAACGCCGCATGTCGTGGAATGCATTTGCCAACTTTTGTTGTTGTTATCGTTCTGCCGGCGATTTGTTGCTTTTGCTATAGTTGCAACAGTTGTTGCAAATCCAATGACTGTACAACAGCTGCACACACTTTATGCGAATGCACGCAACAACAACAACAGTGCCAAAACAACACAGAAACAAACACAAAAAAATAACACACACACACACACACACACACGCGCACACACAGTAAATCAAGAAGAAGATGACCAGAACTATAGAAAATAAGTACGTGTGAATTCAACGCGCAGGCGGCACAAGAGAATAAAAAAAAGATGCAAGATTGATGAATGAGTCTGCGATATGATATGATATGTAACGACTGGATTGGGGACGGAGGAGGAGGGCTGCCAGGTGAGGTGGCCAATTCTTAGTTACGGTGCTCAAGTTTCAGATTAAGCGAATTCACAGCTCGGCGCACGACGTTCAATGCCTGACTGAATTCCCATTTCCGCTGAGGATGCTCGGAGACCACCAAACCGGCAGCGACGCAGCGTCGCAGCTGCTTAAGCAGCGTGTACCAGCGTCAGCAACTCCCATCGACATCCACCTCCACGTCCACCTCCACGTCCACCTCCACCCACGTGGAGGCTGGCTGACCATCATTGTTGTTTTTATTGTTGTTGTTATTGCTCTGCTTCTTATTGCTTAGCATAAACATACAAAAAGAAACAAAAAGAAGAAGAAGGAAATTAAATGCCGCAGCGCTCTGCTCGTGGTTTACTTGTGTGTGTGTGCAATTTCATTGCCTCTACAGACACACACACGCACACACACGCAGACACACGCACACACGCACACACATGTCATTGTGTTCAATTTCAACTTAGCTGAAACACATTATCAAAGAGAGATTTCGACTGAAGTTAGTTGCGTTCTAGGAATGCGATAAATACTGCAACATACTCATAATTATACGAATTTACTGCTATTCTGTTAACTATTTTGCCATATCTAAATAATATTTGAATTCTAAAAATTAAAAAAAAATATAAAATGAAGAATGAACGAAAAATTCAGATAGGAAATGTGTTAATCATAATAAATAACATAAAATAGCATATACAAATGAGTACATATTGTACATGCACAGTTAAGATTTTAAGTCAAATATGATTTTTAATTGAATTGATTTATATTTCGAATTGAGATCAAATTTCAAGTCACGGTAAATTTCATGCCATTAAGTGTTAGTGTACTATTATAAATATATTAATTAATAATAATACAAAATAAATATACAAATTCAATAATTTAAATAAAATTTCGATCAATATATACATATACTTATATATTTTTAATTGAATTGATTTATATTACAATTGAGATCAAATTTCAAGTCACAATAAATTTCTTGCAATTAAATTGTCGTATATAGTAGCGGTACTATAATAAATATATTAATTAAATATAAAATTCAATATTTTAAATCAAATTTCGATTAATATTTACGTATACATATGACAGCAATAAATATTCCTAATCTGCTAATATGAACAATATTCAGAATGCACTCAATCTCATATTGAATAATGACAAATAGTGGTTCTCAATATTTGGGCGAATGATCCAATTATCTATTATAATTTTGGGAGCTAACCTTTTTATGTGGTGTGGAGCATCTGGCAAGCGTTGACGGATGTCTCTCGTGATTTGTCGGGCACGTCAAAAGCCCATTCCAGAGTTCCTCCACCACATGTCGTTGTTGTAGTTGTTTTTTACGGCTGCTGCTGGATGCTGCTGCGATGTAAATGAATCACAGCCAACGAAAATATAAAATTGGGGAAAAAAAAACTACATAAAACGAATGATTAAAAGGCCAGCCCACAATCACAGACACACAACACACACACTCTCACACACACACACACACACACACACACACACACACACACACACACACGCACACACACACATAATGATTTGGACCTGATTGTTGATTGTTGCCACGCCACTTGTTTGTTTACATTCGCAGAAATGCTGCTGCTGCTGCCACAACCTGCCTGCGCTGGGATCGCGTATACGCCACGTATGATGACGACGCACTGGGCCCGTCCCAGTAAACTGGGTGCGAATTGAGATTTTCCAGCTGGCAATTAAAGAAATCATGCGGAATAGCCCACAAAAACTATGCCTCTGCCCAATTCCATGCCTCTGATTCAAGTAGTCTGTGCATATATATATATATATATATATATATTTGTGTGTGTGTGTGTGACGTGTGTACACTAAAAAAAAACACTATTAAAGCTTAAGCACAACATCAAGTCCGATTGACCGTATAATTTGTTCTTAAGCATTCCTAATAAATATGAACCAAACTATTCAAAAACAATTTTAATATCGAAATTCTTAAATTATGCGCAAATTTCCCATTTTAAGGAATTCTCAAATTAAAAAATATGTATGAAAGATTCTAGTTTTTAATTAAAAGAAATTAATTTTTGAATCGAACTGATTTCGTTTTATTTTATTATGATTCACTTAGAAAGTTGACGGATTAACTAAATATCTTACTCTAAGTTATCAAGATCTACATTCAATAATTATTATTATATGAACTTGGTTAAAATAAATACAATCGTTATTTGAGAACACAAATAATTGATTCGAACTGAATTTATTATTCCACGATTGCATTTTGAATGACTTCATTTAAAACTACATTTAAAACTAAATATCAAACTTTAAATAATCAAGTTCCCAACTTATCTAGACAAATCTCAATAAGAGCAAACTTACGTAACTTAGACTTTTAGACTTATTTTAAGATATTATTAGAATTTTACTTGTACTTGATTTGAGTAAAAAAATGCTCGACTTTTTTTTGCGAGTGTATGATTTGAGCAAAGGAAAACGCGTGGAGGCAAGTGCAAGTGGCTGGCATTTGGCCACTTTTCCACTTGGCCACTTCTCCACTTGGCCACTTCTCCACTTGGCCACTTCTCCACTTGGCCACTTCTCCACTTGGCTACTTGGCCACTTGACATTGACGGGTCGACTGCGACTTGTGACACTTGCTCAATTAACGGACTCAGACGCGCCTGGGTCATAAAATTGTATATTGCCCATGTTGCTTACAACGTTGCGTGTGAATGTGTCTCAAACATGGTTACACACAGATTGGAAAAGAAACGCACTTTGCTTCCATTCCAAGTGGCCGCCCGGGGTGACATCAGTGCGACGCATTTAGCCAACATTTAGCCAGTTGCCATTTTCGGCTTTCCATTAATTTACAGTTGACACACATATCCAAAAAATCTGAAAACCAGCAATAAATGCGAATCCAATGCAATTATTCGGCAAACGAATTTTAAATACGCTTAATAATAATTAAATAATTACTTTTTTTTTTGCTTTTTTTTTGTTTTTTTTTCAAGTTTTTAGTTAGTGGTTAAGCCTAACTATTATTACTTTATTCGCCATTTCTATTGGAATATATATTAAAATTACTGCAAATACATATATAATGCTAAATGTTGGATTTTTTTTTTTTTTTTTTTTTGATCAGAATTTACCAATTAAATTTTAATTAAATTATTTTTCTTAACGTATGTTTTTGGGACATTCTAAATGTAAAAATACACAAAATGCAGAGATTCGATTATTTTAAAGTGTTTTCGAATTAAAATCTCACAATAAATAGTATGCTTGAGTAACAGAAAAACTCACATATATTTTTATAAAGTAAATACCCTATTATATGGATTAGAAACTGGAAACTAGTTGTTCGACTTCCAAGGGTTGTTTTGCGTTTTTCGGATATATTTTCAATACTGTACATATTGAATTGCAAGCCGGATTACAAAGTAATCAAGCTCTGGATAGCAACTGCAGGCACAGAGAAACTTTTTGATTTTTTCTTGGATTTTTTGTTTTTTTTTTTTTTTGAGCAATTGAAATTGAAGTCGCGTGTCGATTGGTGATTAGCGATTAGCGCCATTAAATACCTGACTTCAAATTGTTTAGTGTGGGGCGCAGCGCTTCCGGCGGCAACCGCATCCCCCACCCGCCTGCCGTCTCTTCGTTGCCACTTGGCCAACTCCATTTAATGACAGCGTTCATTGGCCTCTTAGTGTGCCTTGGTTTATTTATTCAGCTTGCGTCCACGTCCGTTGCACTTGTAGGGTCATAAAATGTGTCTAAACAATAACAACAACAACAAACATCCTAGTCCAGATAGGGATAGACAAGAGGATCCGGCATGCCGCGCAACACTTGCCACAGACTTTGCTTGTTTCGCTTCATGGTGCCAGCGATGACTTTATCCGACAGCTGACTGTACGGAGGCGGACGAGGATGTAATCGGACGAAACGGCGACGTCGTTGCCGACGCACAGGAGGTAACCAAAGAAGATTCGCCTGCCTGCGCTTACGGCGCTCCCGGAGAGCGCGGGAGGCGCAATACGGACGGATTGTCACATAGTAGACGATCTCGATCACCGAGAAGATGCTGAAGCCCATGAAGAGACCGAGTATTCCGCCAGTATTCGCTACAAAAGAGAAATTAGTCAGAAACAGAAACAGAAGCTAGACAGAGCAAAAGTCAGTATAGAGAAACGAACGGACACTTGAAAACGGACTCTGGATCTTCCAGCTGGAGTCATCTAACTTGTGTTTTTGTGCACTTACAGAGGAACTCGGTGAAGCCAAACATTTCGGACTTGGTGGTGCTCCGAAAATTGTTGTGGAGATAGTAAAAGTGGAGTATGGATAGGTCGCTGTCATCGCCGTTACGACTCGAATTGAATAAATGCTCGGGCAGATCCTCTGCGCTCTTATAGATGGGGCCCCCTCTAATTGGTGAGCTGGACATGGCGTACTTGTAGTTGAGCTCAAAGCAGCCCGGCCAACAGTTCTCACAGGATAGCTCCCCTCTCGATGACTCTATTTCGGTCTGGACGCGATTCGTGCAATTGTTGTCATTGGGTCCGCAAATGCGAGCCAGTGGATCGATTCGGGGCAGATAGTAGAGGACACATCTGCAGTTGCGCAGCAGCAGCTTCGCCTCGCACTCCAGCTCACAGTTCTTGCGTGAATAGGTCCGATAAAAGGTCAAATCATTCTCATCTGAGAACAGGCAGCGACGCACCGATTTCTTAATCGATCGAATGCTTGGAGTTGCATCCTCGTAGACGGGCTCAACCGATATTCTGGCCTCACGGCCAGCACCGACCACAAATCCGTAATTGCTCACCTTAGGCAGCTCGGCAGGATTATGCACCAGCACCTAGATTTAAAGCATTATTTATGTGTTTAATCAATTATACTCTTTTCGCAAAATCCTTCAAAATTTTCAATTATTCTTAAATTTAGAATTTTCCATTCTCGTAGCTTGCCTTAACTTAAATATTATAATTTCTACAAAATCATAAATTTAAACATAAACTTTAAATCCACGGTATATTTTTTGTATTATTGCAGAAGTTATATTTCTTTAGAAAAAAAAAGCAAAAGAAGATTTCTAAAAAATTAGCTTTTAAAAATCTTAATTAGTGTTTGGTATTTTCATAAAAATGCTTCATAAAAAGAAAATTTATCTAAAAAAAAAAATAAAAGTAAAATCTAAGATGTAGTGTGTAAGTGTAAAATATCTTTCTTTAAAAAAAGTATTATTTCTGATAGTACCTAATTTTTTTCTGATTTTATACCTTGAAACCATTGCCCATGGACTTGGTGCAGTAATATTCCTCCGTTGAGGTATTCAACACCACAGTTAATCCCATGCGGCTGCCTGTACCGCCCGACATTCTGGGATAATAATAAGCTGGCAGTATTTTTTCATAGCCACGTTCCGGGGTCCAATCAATGGGTTCGTAGGGTGAATACTCCATTGCCGGCTGTATGCGCACATCATCCGTATAATTGCGAAACAGATAGATGGGATCCAGTGCATTAAAGGTGCAGCACAATCCATCGTCGGTCAATATCGAATTGAAGATCATCGAACAGGTCTCCCTGTGGGACCCAAAACTGCAGTGCAAAAGCATCTCATCGCAGGGCTGTGCCACCTCCACCAATAGGGCCTTGAAGTACTTCCAGGTGCCAACATATGTGATGGTTTGGTCATCACCCTTGTTGCACAAACTCATCAGCAGCGTGTAATTATTGCTGTATCTGCTTATTAAAAAAGGCAGAACATAATATAATAATAATAATCAATGAATCGATCTATAACAATGAATCGATCTATAACATTTAAAATACATGTAACGAGTAGTTACAGTGCTGTTATGTTGAAACGCCAGTTAACAGATGGTTTACAGATAGTTAACAGCAACATTATCAATAGTCGAGTAGGATCAGTAGAGGAAGGATCAGAGAGTCGTCTAAAGGAAGTCGTCAAAGTCCCGAGTGCCATAAATTGTAAAGTTGTCGGTTCGTCGTGGAATCAGGACGTTAATTATAAAGTCGTACTTTACTTTGTTAATCTAATGCTCTGACTTTAATATTATATTTGACTATTATATTATTAATAAATTGGACATAATCAGTCCAACATACATATCAGAAAATTAACATACATATATCCATTTACGATTTTTGATTAAAAAATATTTTATTTTCCAAGACAATATTTTATTTTCAAAACAAAAACGTTTTCTTCAAAACTTGATTCAAAGCGTTTATTTTAGAACTCAATCTAAGAATATTATTTATTTGAATGTTGACCATAGTTACTTATGATACAGTTTGTTTTTTTCTCTATATCATTTATACAAATTTTCAAGAGAAGAAACAGTACTTATTTACAGTTGGATATGTGGACTAACCCAGTTTTTGGACTCACCGTGAAATGCGCTGGACGCGACTGCGCAACGCCTGGTTGAGATTGCAAATGGTGATGGCTGGAAAGGGCATGTTGCTAGTCAGTAGCTGCTTGGCGCTCGTCGAGATGATGATCGGCGAGGCACTCCACTTGATGTAGATGTTTGAAATGAAGAAGCCCGACAGGATAACGACCAGCACAAAGGATATGCCAAAGAAGACGCTGCACAGCCATCAAGTAACATATACATATATAATTATTTTTTAAACATACACACACTCATCAAAAAGGTATTTCCTACTCGAATCAAGAACAACCATCATCCAAATGCCACCTATCATAATTAAACTTTATCTCAGATTTTGTATCCTGGAAGTGAATTGTATAACTATATTTTAAAGATGCCTCTTTTTATCCAACCCTCAGTTTTGAATTTTTCTAAATAAAGCTTGTATTATTTCCGTTTACCGGTTTAGATTTATTTCTCAAAGAAATAGAGCTTAGAGTATTGTATTATCTTCAGTTCCGGACTAAAGTTTCATCTTTAGTATATATGTTTTATGTAATATTTCGATGTTTAGAGAGAGTCTTGATTTTAAAGTTATTTATATAATGTTGAGGACGTTCGTCTTCGTTATTTTCAAAGTGAAGTTTATTCTCAGGAATCAACTTATAATGGCATTTAGTTGTCGGCTTAAGATAGACACTCTTACTTGTTTTAATCATAAAGTTCTTGACTTTGGATCGCTCTAATAACTTTTTCTTATATATGTACATTGAGTTCGATTCAGATACTGATTACATAATTTACAAATATCAATTTTCAGCTTGAATTTAAATATACATATTTTATGTATCATTTAAAATGTTCCCATTTTGATGGCAGTTATTTTTCTGACTACATACTTATTGACACATACCGCTCGGATATCGTAATCCGCTCCTCGGCTAAATACTTGAGGCCATGCAGCGAGCTATTCCGTAGATAAGACTTGATGCTCTTCTTGCCCGATTCAAGGCTGCACAGCGTCTGCTCCTCATCAATGGAATCATCACTGTGACTGTGACTGTGACTGTGACAGTGATGCTCCTTATTGGTCACCAGGTGGCTGGTTTTTGCTTTGCTATCCCCTTGAATTTTCATGATTGAACTAACAGAAAAGCATGTCACGCAAGTCCCATTTATACGAGTTCCTCGAGCACACTTCGATCCAAATCGGAGCAGACCATCAGCTTTGAGCATATTGACCTTAAGCAAATATGACCGCAAATGTCTGCCAAATTGAATTGCCGGAATGCAGTGGCAAATGACGGTTAATGCGCTTTACCGAACTGTGCGTGGGCGTGGCAGGGGCAATGTTTGCCAACAGCAAAAAGGATTCACATGCACGGCGAATTACGCAATTGCATCAGGGGGACATTTTGACCATGTCCCACGGCATGCTGGTGCTGGTGCTGGTGCTGGTGCTGGTGCTGGTTTCATTTCCATCCAGTTGTAACAGCAGCCAGCCGCATTTCTCAGTTTTCAGTTCACGGCCAAATTGGTGCCTGCAACTCTATAAAAATAATCGAGGGCACAAAATACGAGTACATCATGGCATAAACAAAAGCCAGCCAAAAGCCTCTAAACAACAAAACAAATCGAATTCAAAGGCACAACCAGCAAAACAAATGAATAAATTATGTACTCAAATCAAGGACAAACGTTGTTAAAATCCACATCAAATTGCTGTTTCGGAATATCTTAAGTACAATTGAGGTTATTTTAAAGTAGTTGTTTACCTAAAGCATTTCCATATTAATCAATAACCTAAGATATTTCGTTAGTTTTGTAGAAATCAAATTTTGTAAATCATTAAAACTGATTTAATGTGCATCAAGAATTTTTGTTCTTACAAGAAATGCTAGATTTTTTCATTTATTTTAAGTACAAATATGTTAAAAGTAATAGTTAATATTACCAGCAATAAAGAAGGCTCTAGATACCCCATACCCATGTCATTATAAGTCATGGTTAAATAATTTATGTCTTACGTAATCAAACCAATTTGTCGAAAAATGCGCATAGACTAATGTGTGAGTGTATGTCGATGTATGTGTATGTATGTAATAATGTATGTATGTGTGTTTATATATACATAAATACAATATATTTCTCTCCGTTTCTCTTAACCGATCTGAATTAAATTTATAGAATTAGTCAATGTTATGCCAAAGTAAAGTAAGATTTGTATTAATGTTCTCAAAGCTGGGGGATCTACCGATACAAGGTTTTACAGTCTCTGCTAGATAGACTCGGCTGTTGATTGTAATTAAGAATATAAATAAATAATGGGGACGGAAATGCTGAATATCTCTTAGCACGTATATATTTGTGATATATGTACTATATATCTTTGAACTGATTCAACATTCAAATAAAATTTGGGGTAAATAACAATTATTGATTGATGGGAAATCACTATTTTTTATTTTTCATATAGTTTTTTCTTTCTTCATTTTTTTTGCATTAAAATATATATTTATTTATATAGTATATACATTCAGAAAAAATATGGCATTGAAACACTTATTTTTTCTTCATTTCATGAAAATAGTTTCTATTATTTTTTATCTTACAATCGCTTTGCACATTCATTAAAAATTCCTAAACAACTAGAAAATATATGCATAAAAATAAAATGAGTAAAAACAGTTAAGGAAAAATAATGGCTGCGAAAATTGATGTGTGTATAAATAATGAACTAGTTGTTGAACTTGAAGTAATCAACATTGAGATCGAGAATAGCGGCATTGGGCGTCTCCTTCATGCTGAGCGCCTCGACGGCATTATCGCTAACATGATCATAATGCGGCAACATTGCGCCCGCACCGTGGTCAACTGTGGGCTGTGCCACAGCCACCGGTGGCTGCATAAGATCGCTGACATTGCGCAACAGACTTTCCTCGGATGGTGGCAGCAACTTGCCGCCGGCAGACAAATTTAGTCGCTGAGCAGCCTCATCCGTGAGCGTGTCATCCAGCGACATGCTGAGGCCCGGATAATCGACCATATTGCGAGCACAACTGGACACAGCGCTGCTGTGCAACGACTGCTGTAGTTCTGGTTCCGGTGTCGGCGCCTGCGCCGATTCCATAGCCGACATGTCCAGCGCATACTGACCCTCGGGTATGCCCAGAACGCGTGCGATGCGCGCATTCACAAAATGCACTCCGGATGTGTTGCGAATGAGACGCGTGCTACGCAGCTGCAGCTGCTCCACAAAGTCAGTTAGCTCATGCAAAAAGAGATCAGCGCGCTGCTCCTCGCTGAGATGACTGTGCCGCTGTAGCTGCGCCGTGAGAAGTCCAAACAGTGTAGGTACAATTATCTGCTGTTGTTGCTGCTGCTGTTGCTGCTGCTGTAGTTGTTGTTGCTGTTGTTGTTGTTGCAGTTGTTGTTGTTGTTGTTGCAGTTGTTGTTGTTGTTGTTGCTGCTGTTGTTGTTGTTGTTGGTGCTGTTGTTGTTGTTGTTGCTGCTGTTGTTGTTGCTGCTGTTGTTGTTGCTGCTGTTGTTGTTGCTGCTGTTGTTGTTGCTGCTGTTGTTGTTGCTGCTGTTGTTGTTGCTGCTGTTGTTGTTGCTGCTGTTGTTGTTGCTGCAGTTGTTGTTGCTGCTGTTGTTGTTGCCTTTGTTGTTCTTGCTGTTGTTGTTGCTGTTGTTGGTGATGAACGGCAATGGCGCTGGGCATATGCTCAGGATACTTGACGTAGTGGCGCTGCATACGACGACCCAGAAATATCTTGTTGCAGCCCGGACAAATTGCATTCAGCGGCACGGCGCGCTCCTTGTGTGCTTTAACTGCTGGCGACTCTAGAGTGTGCGCTGTTGCCGGCGCCCGATAGTCCTTGTCCCTCAGCTCCGCTACAAGCATCTCTAGCATTTCCGATGAATTTGGTGTTGCTGCTTCAGTTGCAACGGGCGCTGTTGCCGGCTGTGGCAATGCAGGGCGTATAATGCGTCCGGAGCGCGTGCGTGGCATCGAGTCCACATTTAAGGCGGACACCGGTTCACCCATTGATTGCCCAATGACACCATTTGGCGCTATAGCCGCTATGTCTACTGTTGCCGTACGTTTTCGTGCACGGCTCACTTTAAAGGCGGACGATGAACGACAGCAATTACTGCCGGATGCCGGATACATGCCCATACCAATGGGATCCATGCAGCGATAGATGGTCTTCTGATTGGTCAATGCATCGGTGCGGATTACCTCATTCCGTTTGCTGGAAGTCAAAAGGTATATTCAAAAGGTATATTCATGATAAATTAAGTTGTTCATATGTGGTATAAGTGGCACTCACCGATCGATAACGATGTGGTCCTCCTTGGCAAGGCGATACAGATTGTAGGCCAGCCTGGCCAATGAATCGCAATCCTTGTTTGCCACATTAACTAGCTCGGTGGCAGCGGCCTCGGCATCAAATGTATAACATTCCGGTAGATCGGTCGCTGGCACTGCGGGCGGCAACAGATCAACGCAATTCAGCAGTGACGGATGAAAGTCGCCGCTATTGCAGCTATTGTTGCTATTATTGTTGTTGCTGTTGTTGTTATTAATGTTATTTTGCTGCTGCTGCTGCTGCTCGGCTGCGGCCGCTTGCAACTGGATCACGGCGCTGTCCAGTTGCTCATCGGGCAATTCGAGTGCGAATCCAAGCAGAGCATCTTTGTGAAAGTTACAGCTGGTGGTGTTTGGCTCGCCACTGGCGCCGTTAAGCGGCATCAGTAGATTTTTCATTGCCGGCCGCCAGTATTCGATGTTTTATGCAAATGTCACGTTGTGTGGTTAATTGGAGAGTTGTAAACAACAACAAAATATTGTAACTCAAATTTATCATTTGCATCCATCGATAGACAGTACAAACTATCGAATAAGGTGCACATCGTACCAAGATTTAAGTATCGATTGCAGTTCGATTGCAGATGAGTATATTTTGGTCAGCAATCGATTTTGTTATTACATCGCTATTATTAATATTTGCTAAACTTGCGGCGAAATTTGCAACTTCAATTTATTTAAACAAACTCCAAACACTTATTTGTATCCGGATATACAATTTTAATCGGCGTTTATTTATTTGCTGTCAAAACGACAATCCCCCACCTTCCCCATCCTTTTAACCGTTGGCGACGCACAACCGCTTGCGAACTATTTCTTTTTTTTTTTACCCCGTGCATGTAGGTCAAGATGTCGAAAAATAAACTAAACCTAGTGCTGCCGCCGGTAAATGTAGATGCAGCTGTTGCCACCACACAAGTAGCACGAACGCCGCCATTCAAAACGCCATCAGGAACAGAGTAAATATGATTTATAATTTTATATATGTGTGCAACATATATGCATATATGTGTTACATTTGAAGATCCCCCCCAAATAAAAATGTTTGGTTGGAAAACCCAAAAAAAATATAAATGTTCATATTGTTCTTGTTGTTATTATTGCTGACCAAATGACGCACACACAAATATAAACATTCACACACAAATACGCACACACGCACACTTGCAAACATATGTATATGTAGATATACACATTAGTCGCTCAAAAATTACGAACGTTCAATTTCTTTACTGTTCCCAATATGCGAATAATTCAAATTTCTGCCCTTTAAATACAATTTGTAATCTATGCGTTATACAACATTTTAAATATGTTAAATATGATGTTTTCTGTTGCTCAATGTTCTATGGCTTTCCCAAAATGTTTTCTTCAAAACTTTAAGTTTAACTAATGAGTGTTATACGTCTTACAATGGCCACATCTTTATTCCTTTCTTAATTAAAAATTGCTAAATAATAACCAAGCGACCACTATACTATACTGTATGTGCGTGTGTGTGTGTGTGTGTGTGTATGTGTGTGTGCGTGTGGCATACCCACAAACGTCGCAACCAGAGCAATCCAAATGTCCACAAAAATGTTGCTACTTTTCGTTTTGTACTGCAAAAATTCATTAAAAAGTTAAATTAAAGAACACACAGCTTGCTGGGAAAGCCAAAAGCATCGAGCATCGATGCATTAACCGAAACGCTGGAAGGCCTGGACATGGACGACACCGAACGCAAGCGAATCAAAGTGTTCCTCAGTCAGAAGGAGAAGATCGGCGAACTGTCCGAAGAGGATCTGGAAAAGTTGGGTGAACTCGGCTCCGGTAATGGCGGTGTTGTGATGAAAGTGCGGCACACCCTCACAAATCTGATAATGGCGCGGAAACTCATCCATCTAGAGGTGAAACCAGCGATCAAAAAGCAAATCCTACGCGAGCTAAAAGTCCTTCACGAATGCAATTTTGCGCACATTGTTGGCTTCTATGGTGCCTTCTACAGTGATGGCGAGATAAGCATTTGTATGGAATACATGGACGGCGGCTCCCTCGATCTCATCCTTAAGCGAGCCGGCCGCATACCTGAATCGATACTCGGGCGCATCACGCTGGCTGTGCTGAAGGGACTCAGCTATCTCCGCGACAAGCATGCAATCATCCATCGAGATGTTAAGCCAAGCAATATACTCGTCAATAGCAGCGGCGAGATCAAAATCTGTGATTTTGGCGTTTCGGGTCAGCTTATTGACTCGATGGCCAACTCATTTGTCGGCACACGCAGCTACATGTCGGTCAGTTACCTTATCCCAATTCTCATTGTGGCCAAAATTACTACAACAGTGGTCGCTCCAAATTTAGAACTATTTATAAATTCTATTATTCAATCACTCATCAACAAATATTGTTCATTCATATCAACACAACTCCACAACAAAAGTTATAATCCGATCCACAACTTTATGCAATATTTCTTTCGCTTAAATCGATTTAACTACTTGATTTTTAGTTTTTTAAAATTTAACTAAAACAAAACAATTTTATTTGGAAATGCTTTTTATAATCATTGTCGTGTTACTATCTCCTGGCTTATGGTATCTCTCTTAAATCTTTTCGATCTCTTCTAAATACCATCAGATACTATCCATATCTGAGTAAACCTAAAAGTTTTTAACTGTGGACACACACTAACAGATCGCATCCCATGATTTCGCTTAACTATTGTTTATTTAATTCTTTACGTTTGTACTTATTGTTAACAAGTTCAAGGAACTCGCGATACGACGGCTGCTAAATAATGCAATGTGTTAATTATGAATGTTATGTACAAATATTTTTGCAGCCGGAACGATTGCAGGGCACACACTATTCGGTACAATCAGACATTTGGTCTTTGGGCCTGTCGCTAGTTGAGATGGCAATCGGAATGTATCCAATCCCGCCGCCGGAAGCCTCTGCCCTGGAGACCATATTTGCTGAGAATGCCAATGAAGATGGCAGCCAAGCGACGCTGGAACCAAAAGTGATGGCAATATTCGAGCTGCTCGACTATATTGTTAACGAGCCGCCCCCTAAGCTGGAACACAAGATATTCTCCAACGAGTTCAAGGACTTTGTCGACATATGCCTCAAAAAGCAGCCGGACGAGCGTGCCGATCTCAAAACATTGTTGGTTCGTAAATATGATGCTTGCCTTTGTTACTCGCTCGCTCGCTCGCTATATATATTGCTATATAAATAAATATTTTCCTTTGGCAGAGCCATGCATGGATACGCAAGGCGGAGGTGGAAGATGTCGACATATCGGGATGGGTGTGCAAGACAATGGATTTGCCCCCATCGACGCCAAAACGCAATACCTCGCCCAACTAATTGGCATTCCTTTATTTCACGCGCATGCACCCAATACATAGACTAAACGTTGTTGTATATGTGTGTGCTATATTATACTTGTTGTAACAATTTGCTCCTCCCCGTCCTCCTCACCATACTCTTTGTTATTCTTCTTTCTTGTTATTCTATATCTGGCTTTTAAACTCAATCAATCAAGCAAAAAACGCACAAAGAGAACAAATTAAATACAATTAATATTTAAAAGAGTCGAAATTGAGTTTTCAATTCACAAATTGCATATTTTCGAAATGGTTTGGACTGTAATATTAGTAGCAGTTCTGGAGTTTTATGTCATTCGTTGTAGTATCTAGAAAACTCGATCATTCGTTGTCTGACGATAGAACTATAACAACAAAATTATCGAACTTTTATCTTAAAGAAAAAAATTATAATTTTTTGTGTGAAAATGTCGAACGTACTGAAGATATTTCGATTGGGTCATAGCATGTTGGCCAATATCCGTTTAGCCCAGATGCAACGCCGAATCTCAATTGCTGCACTTCAAATGCAAAATCTTAAAGGTAAAGCCCTGCAGAAGACATTGCCACAAGAAGAGCAGAAGCTAACTCCAATTGAATTAACACAATCACAACGCAATTTGGTCGAGTTTGTTACGGGCGAAATCGTGGAAGAGCGTCGCGTGCAATTGCACCTGGAATCGCCATTCATGATCGATGGTTTTACCACACATTTCGCTGGTTCCAAGGTGGAGCTTATTAAGGAATCACGCGGTGAGCGTATAAACATATTTTTCAATGTCAGCAAGAGTGTGCCACGCCGCAATGATGAGACAGGCGAACTGGCTCCAGTGCGGAGCGTTCCCAAGTTTGAGGTGCTAATCAAAAGAAATGAATTGCTGCTATCCATATTTTGTATATTCAAGCCATCCGCCTTTGAAAATTTAGATATGGATTTCGAGTTCGAATCATTAGATCAGCAAGCACAAGAGAATTATGTATATGAGATACAGGACCTATCATTGTATAATAAGGGCTGGGACGATGGTTGCTTTACCATGGACGCATCCCTCATCGATGACAAACTGCAAATGTTGATCCTTGAAATGCTTGAAGAGAAGGGCATCACCCATGAGTTTGCCAGAAAGCTATCCGATATGGCAACTGCTCGCGAGCATGCCTTGTACATTGATTTCTTGGAAAATCTGTCCAAGTTCACTGTGGGCATACCCAAGTCAATAAAGAAAGCTGCAAACAAAGCATAATAACAAATACACTATGTACATGTTTATATATTTAATGCGTTCTAAATAAATGCACATGTTATTCGGAGCAATCGTAATTTCAAAGGTTTCTTAACTACGCGCATTGCTAAACGCTTTCGACCATGTGGCAACGCCGCGTGCAAAAACCCCACTTAACTGCAGCTGTCGAGCTTTGGTTGGCAACGCCGCAACCTGTGACGACAGCAAGCAAAATGAAAACACCAAGCACTGTTATTGTGCTTAGGTTGTTATTGGTCTACTGCTAAGTGCCAAAAAAACAAACAAATTGTATACGTGAATAGGCTGTAGTTAATATTTTGATAAGTGCAAGTGTGTGTCTGTGCGTTGATTATTATGCATAGTCACGGATACAGTTTCTGTACGCAATTGGCAGTGATTATGAACGTATTTCCTGTGTAATTGCAATTGTAGTGAATGCAAAAACAAAGCATTCACAGCGCAGCCGATGCGGACGCTGTAAACGTTCTTTGTCTGCGCTACGCCGACGCCAACGCCAGCGTGTGTACTTTGTATGGTGTATGGCAACGTGCGTTGCTGTAAAATTCGCAGTTGCTTGTGGACATCGAGCGGGCGACGAAACACGACGTTAACAGTGATGTCGACGTTGGGCTCTTTTAGTTGTAGTTGCTGTTTGTGAATGTGTGTGAGTGTGTGTGTGTGTGAATGCGAAAATGTCCAAGAGTGTGAGTGCGTGCGTGTATTTCTGTGTGTGTGTGGAAGTGTAACTAAACAAAGCAACAGCTTACCACGCGCCATAACAACAACAAGAAGCCAACAGTCAGTCAAACTAGGCACTGCAACGCAGACGTGTGCGTCGTCGCAAGTAAGCAAGAAAGTTGCTGATGCTGCTGCACACATACAGTAAGGTGCAACAACAACAAGAAGGAGATGCACTAAGAACAGAAAGCAGCTAAATAACAAAAGAAGAAATTAAGGCAGCTAATTAATAATTATTATTTACTAACCGTTTCAATTCGGAATTACAAATACAACAACAAAAACAACGAGAATAACTACAAAATGTCATCTGTGAACGTGAACCAAAAAGAGAGTCCCAGTCGAGACTCGACAGCTTCCACATCGGGCCACATATCGATGATGGCGGAGAATACGCTGGAGTCTTTGTCGAGGGATTATAGTCTGGGCAGCCTCAATTCTGCTGGCAGCCAGGATGAGTTCTTTCGCTGTCGCGATCATGCGGACAGCGTATTGAAGTGTATGCAACGCTATATGGACAGCCAGCAGCTGTGCGATGTGGTTCTCATCGCTGGCATTGATGGCAAACGGTAAGTGGACGACGAAGCACACACGCAGGTTAATGTACACAAAGAAATGAAAGTAGTTGCAATGCGCAAAAGCAATTTTCTTCACACACCCCACTCCACCACACACTCTGCTCCCATTTGCCGCCCTAGCCGCTGGCAACGTATTTGGCTCATTAGCAAAGCATCATCCGGCATATGAACGCCGCCATCCGTCTGACCTTCACTTTAGCGCACTTCACTCGGTTCTTTGTCTCTGTGTCGCATTCGTACACCAGTTCTACAACAGCAACACCAGCAGCAGCAGCAGCACCCGCAGCGACTGCGGTCGAAGCAGCAACGCGATTCGAACAGTAAACACAGTAAAATTGCGTTTTTCTGCATATTCTCTCTCTCTCTCTCCCTGTTTGGCTCTCCATTTGATCGGCTGCGAGAGAAATAGTGAATTGGAGCGTAGAGCGAGAATTATGATTTGTGCTTGGCACAGTGGTTCATAGATAACAGGTTTTGTGCACATGACGTTCAAGCTTCATAACATTTGCATCCCATCTGGTCATATTGTGATTAACATATCAATATGTACATTTATTATATACAGTGTCTCACAGTTAATTTTGAACGGTGTCTAGAATACATTTTAATTGCCTAATAAACTAATTATTCATTATTTTTCAAAAATTCAAAAGACCGATGTTAGATACATATAGGAACCACCGAAATGAATATATGACCCTAATAGACTGGGATTTCCCCACTTGCTAGGTCGGGTTATGTCAAAAAGTACCAAAGTTTATGGTTCAGGCTTGTTTGAAACAGTTACATAATGGACTCCTAGGTGCCATAAAAACAGGATTTTTTTGTCAGGTTGTATATTATCGGGTTTAATAGACCAATCCTCCGTAGTCAGTTTAGTTTTTTTCCTGCATTTCGGGTGCAACAAGCCAACAAGGACTATGGGCAAACGGACTACCATTGATCAACGGAAACTCATCCTGGAACACTTAAAAATTGGGTATTCACATCGCAAAATAGCTGAAATGGTCAATCTCAACAACTCAACTGTTCTATATCATTGTGAGTTTCGTCGACGTAAATGGAGGGCGAGGGCGCAATGGCACCAAACAAGATTTTCGCCGAGCAGGACGAGCCCCGAGGATCATCAAGAAACTAAGGGGAAATCTTAAGCTAGCGGCTCAAAAACTGACTTAACAGGTGCAGGATGAAATAAGGAAAAAGTTCAGTGTGGAAACTGTGCTCCAGGTTTTCCGCAACTATGACTGAAAGGCCCAAGTACCACGGAAAAAGCAATTTATAAGCGCAAAAAATAGAGGGTCTAGGATGACGTTCTTCAAAATCCACTTGGGCAAGGATTTGGAGTTCTGGAACACAGTCATATTTGAATATGAGTACAAATTCAAAATTTTTTGGCACGGACGGATGGAATTATGTGTGGCGACAGTCCAATACTAAGCTGAATCCAAAACACTTAAGGGCAACAGTCTAGCATGGCGGAGGAAATGTAATGGTATGGGCCTGTATCTCGGCAGCCGGTGTTTCCTTGTTTAAATTTTATAGCACTTTTAACTTTTTGCTAGACCCCGTTTAAAATGAACTGTGAGACACTGTATATTGATTTGGCAGAAGAAACCAATAAATTCACAACAGACATGTGATTATATTTTGTAAAGATCACATCAGATAATCAAGGGAATTGATCTTTTCTATCATGCAGCTGTTTTCATAACTTGCCACTCTTTTTTTTTTTGCTAATGTCAATAAAATGATATTGAATATTTCTTGAATCTCAAGAAACGAAAAAACGAACGAAAGCAAATTTGGTATTTTTGTTTCCAAATATGCAAGATCCTTACGGCGTACACGCCCCTCACCCCACATTAATTGCCAAGTTAACTTGTTAACTGGGCCGACTAGCTCGAAAAAGAAAATGAATACAAGCTGAATACACATATCCTCTCCATTTGCCACAGGGTGCCCGCTCATCGCTTGGTGCTATCAGCTTCGAGTGCATATTTTTCGGCAATGTTTACCGGATCGCTGCGCGAGACCAAGGAAAATGACGTGACCCTTGGAGAGGTGAATGGTGATGCCCTGCAGCTGCTTGTCCAGTACTGTTACACCGGATTCATTGAGCTGCGCGAGGACACTGTCGAAACGCTGCTGGCCACCGCCTGCCTGCTGCAGTTGACCTCTGTGGTGACGGCATGCTGCAATTTTCTCGCCCGCCAGCTGCACCCATCCAATTGTTTAGGATTCGCTTTCTTTGCGGAGCAGCAGAGCTGCACAACGCTACTGCGGCTGGCGCAGGCGTATACCTGCCAGTACTTTATGCAGGTGTGCCAGAATCAGGAGTTTTTTCAACTGAACGCCGATCAGCTGGGCAAGCTGCTGTGCAGCGATGATCTCAATGTGCCATCCGAGCAAGATGTCTTCCACAGTCTGATGTCGTGGGTGCGCCACGATGCGCCCACTCGTGAACAGCACATTGCCGAGCTGCTCGCCCTGGTGCGCCTGCCACTGTTGCAGCCATCATTTATTATGGATCACGTGGAGAACGTGTGCAGCGCCAACGAGTGCCAGCAACTAGTGATGGAAGCCTTCAAATGGCATTTAATGCCTGACCGCCGTTCGCGCATTGCCACCGAACGAACTACGCCGCGCAAATCCACGGTTGGTCGGTTGCTGGCTGTGGGTGGCATGGATGCCCATAAGGGTGCCATCACCATTGAGAGCTACTGTCCGCGGCTGGACAAGTGGACGCCATGGAAACACATGACCGGCCGCCGTTTGCAATTTGGAGCCGCTGTCATGGAGGACAAACTGATTTTAGTGGGCGGACGAGATGGGCTGAAAACGTTGCACACTGTGGAGAGCCTTGACCTAAACACGTTGGCCTGGGTGCCACTCAATCCAATGGCAACGCCCCGACATGGCCTGGGCGTTGCGGTGCTGGAGGGGCCCCTCTATGCGGTTGGCGGGCACGATGGCTGGAGCTACCTGAACACGGTTGAACGGTAAATAAATGCGTCAATAACTAGTCACTAGTCACCCAGTAACCAAATTTGAATTGACGCATTCCTTGCAGCTGGGATCCCATTGCGCGAACCTGGAGTTATGTGTCGCCGATGTCCTCGATGCGTTCGACAGCTGGTGTTGCGGTGCTGGGCGGTCGCCTCTATGCCGTTGGCGGACGCGACGGTTCCGTCTGTCATCGCTCCATCGAATGCTACGATCCGCACACAAACAAATGGAGTCTTCTGGCGCCAATGAATCGACGTCGCGGCGGCGTCGGTGTAAGTTCTAGCAAAAAAAAAAAAAAAATAAAATAAAAATAAAAGTCGGACTTCAAACTAAAATACTTTCAACGCTGCTTGGTTGCAGGTGACTGTTGCAAATGGATTCCTATATGCCTTGGGTGGCCACGACTGCCCGGCCAGCAATCCCATGGTGTGTCGCACCGAGACCGTAGAACGTTATGATCCAGCTTCCGATACCTGGACACTGGTAACGAGTCTATTCTACAATTTTGCAAAAGCCACCACTAACATTCCAAATTTGAGATTGACAATTGAATTTTTGCAAAATCAGTTGGAATTTAAAGTGTTCCAAAATAATCGGATCGGCTTCCAATTTTCGATGTCAATCGACTTTAGGAAACAGACCAGACTAAGTGCTTTCGAATGAAATGCAATAAGGAATATAATATAATGTGCACTGATACAACTTTCTCCCTCTACCATTTGTAACAGATTTGCTCGTTGGCCCTGGGACGCGATGCAATTGGTTGTGCTCTGCTTGGAGATCGTTTAATTGTCGTTGGCGGCTACGATGGTAATCATGCGCTCAAGACTGTCGAGGAGTACGATCCTGTGCGCAATGGCTGGAATGAACTGACCCCAATGTCGTTTCCACGTGCCGGCGCCTGTGTCGTTGCCATACCGAATATAATACCGCCAGCAGCTCCCCAGCCGCCTGCCAGTGCCACAGTTTAGTTAAACTTCAATTATTGTTGTTGTTGTTTTTGCTGTTGTTGTTGTTGTAGTTCTATGTGTATGAGATGTTGTCCACTGCTTAAATGTACTACAACAACACTGCTGCTGCTGTTGCTGCTGCTGCTGCTGCTGCTACTATTCCTATTACCTATTACCTATTACCTTTTACTATTCTACTTGTACACCTACATATGCCAAATAAGAGCTCGATGTGCGTTATGTGTCCTGGTGTGCGCTGCTCTATTTGGGCCTGGCCCAGTCCAGTCTGGCATTTGTTGGTACTTGGTACACAGACACACACACACACACAAACACTTACACACACATGCACGCACAGACGTATAGAATGAACTCATACTCGCTAAATTTTAACCCTGTTGCTCTGCGCTAAAAAGGAATCTCATTTGAAGTGAATCAAGAAACTAACAAAAAATCAATGCTCGATCAACTGCCCAGTGTGACCAGTAGTAGACCAGTGACAATTGCATGCTGTGAGGCTTCCAAACGCATTCCCAAATAATTCGTTTATATATATAGCATATATATATATATAATTGTTTTGAAATGTTTAATCTTATTTGTTGTATGTAGTGTGTCTTATTTGTGTCCTTCATCACATGCCATTTTCACATTTCATCTGATGTATGTCGCCATCGTCATTAAAAGAATTCTCATGTCTCCCCGTCGTACGCTTCATATACATACATAAATGCATGCTTTACCTGGTGACTGGTTGCAAGTTCACTCACCCACCCACAATTCATAATTTTGATTGCCTCCCACATTTAGTGACCCGTTTGTATGACAAATTCTAACTAAATTAACTAAGTTCTGCTCATATGCATGCGTATGAAGTGTACGACAAATATTTTGGTTACTACATATAGAATCATATATAGTTTATAGATAGAGCAAATTTACAACAACAAAAAATATCACTCACCGATGAGCAAGTTTGATAACGAGTATTAATAATTAACGGCATTGGCTGTTTATTTTGCACTCTCATTTTTATAAACATTATTTTTATTATTATTATTATTATAACATAAATTTATGTTTATTATTACAAGCATTTATTTCTAATTGTTTATTATTATTTTCTTTTTTTCCCCCTTTTTCTAACGTTTTTCTTACTGCATTTACGCGAATTTTTGTAGAAAAAGAAGAAGTGGAAGCCAGTAAGATTGGATCCAATCTGCTATAGGCGTCGTAGATCTGTCGAATTTATCGACTACTTTAATATGTAATTACGAAAACTATAATTAGTTAAGCAAAAAACTAAATACAAACTAAATACCAACAAGCGAAAGCCAACACAAATGGTAACTTTTAAATATTACGTATTATTTTCTACAATTATATATTTATATTTTTACACAACCAAAACAAAACATACACTACACATATATGTATACACTGAATATGTATTTTTTGTAATAAAATATATCCTTTATTTATACAAAATGTAAATGAAATTGTAACGAAGCTTTGTGTACCAACCGCTTTTATCGATAAATTATTGGTATTTATCTTCTTCTCGATGTACTATTGTCGTAAATCAGCATGTATCGCAGTCAATGGTTTTTATTATTTACTGACCAATTAATTAACTGTGTGCGCAGAGTTTTTAATATATGTATGTTTCTATAAGCTGTTGGTATATTATGAATTCCTCTTTTCATCGGCATTTGCGGTCACACAATTGTGTGGCGAAGTCGTTTGGTATTTTTGGCATTTTTTTTCTTTTTTGGTATATTTTAGTGCTTTTACATTATTGACATTGCATTGCAAATACAAATCAAATTAAATTCAAATTCAATTAGCAAACATTGGGACCGGTTAGATTGGCACCCTCGGCATCATGGATGCGGAGCAGCTGAAACGACTTGAACGCAAGAACTCCACCGACATCGATGATATACTCGGCCAGTTTAATACTAAGGTAATGAGTGTGTGCACAACAACACACAACCCCCATTTCTGTTCTGACTAATATAATGACGATGATGGTGATTTGTTTGTCGACGCCCGCAGAATGCGGACCTGCTGGTATTTGACAGTTTTCACACGGACAACCAATGGCATGACCTCTGGCTGGCCATATTCGGTATACTCGATGATCCAACGCTGGCGCCGATGCACACGAAATGCCTAAACACAGTCCGCATATTAACCCGCGATGAGTTCAGTCTCCAGACGCATTACATCGAACACGAACTGGATACACTTTTAACGCTAGCACGCCTGAACACCAACACCGAGGATGAAACCGAACAGCAACAACAACAACAACTAAGCGATGCCCAAGCTGAAATTATTGGCGAATCGCTCAAATGCCTGTGCAACCTAATCTATCAGAGTGGCGACTGTCGTCGTTACTGTGTGCGCCAGAAATCATGTCTGAATGCGATTGTTAAGCGTTTGGCCAGCGCCTCATCAACTCGTTATCCGTGCACCTTGGAGTACTATGATATGAAGCTGCTATTTCTGCTCACTGCACTGGACGCAACAGCGCGCACACGCCTCCAAATTGATCTCAATGGGCTGACTTATATGACCAAATGGCTGGACGATAAGTTAACCGATTCTGCTGTTGTCCGCAGTGACGAGCAGCTGAACATCATCTGTGAATTGCTAAAGGTGATGTTCACGGTAACCAGTGCGCCAGACAAGAGTCCCAACGAGTACGAAATCCAAAGTCTTCATTTGACCGGTGTGCTGCGGGAGCTGCTGTTGCGCTTTGGCAGTTTCTCCACCGAGCGGGAGCGCGCTGTTGTGACGCATGCAATTCACCTGCTCACAAACATATCGAGTAGCTGCCTCACCGAGCTCACGCTCAAGTGCAGCAATGCCGATGCGGAGCCAGAGACAGAAACGACGAATGACGCTGGCGCCGGACAGACTCCGGGTAAGTGCTGTGCTCTGTGCTTCGAGAAGCGCAACGTGCGCAGCCTGGCAGTCCTATTGGACTATCTGCGCCGCGCACTGGACCAGCAGGAGAAGGAGGCCAGCTCCCATGAGCTGGTGTCGCCGGTGCTAACGGTGCTGGTGAAATGTGCACGCAGCGATCGCATTCAACGACACTATTTACGAAAGGAGATACTGCCGCCACTGAAGGATGTCAGTAAGCGGCCGGAGATTGGAAACGAGCTGCGTAATCACCTGTGCCGCTTCCTCACGCTGCCAGCAATGATCCTACGCGACCTGGCCGCCGAGCTGCTCTTTGTGCTTTGCAAGGAGGACGTTGGACGCATGATCAAATATACAGGCTATGGAAATGCGGCTGGCTTATTTGCCAAGCGTGGCGTTCTTGACTGTCGGCGTATTGAGGGCACCGACTACTCGTCGGACAGTGAGGACAGCGACACCGAGGAGTACAAGCAGCAACAGCAATGCTTCAATCCAGTGCTGGGCTGTGTTGAACAGGCCAAGCCAAATCCGCTCGATGGCATGTCCGACGAGCAAAAAGAATACGAGGCGCTGCAACTGGTCAATCTGCTCGAGAAGCTGCGCAAAGATGGCATCGTGCAGCCGGCGCTAATTGACAAGGATGGTAAACCGCAGCCGCTGGAGCACATACTGCAGCTGCAGGAGGAGCTGCCACAACAGCAGCTTGAGCAGAAGCGCAAAACATAAATTTCGGCAAATGGCAAAAACGTTCAATATGCAAATAACAATCGATGGGGAGTCTTCCAAAATTGTGGCAGCAGCAGCAACACTAATGACTCACTGCTACCCTTTGTTCCACATACACACAGACAAATATACATAAATTGCAGGTGCAACATTTATAAGCACCGCTTCCAATCAAATAGACAAATTGTAACTCCAAAATTTACATACATTTACTGAGATTATAATATACATACATACATACATACAAAAAAACTGTTAGAGCAGACGGCAATAGTTCGAGGGAGAGAGACAAGAAATTGTTAAATAATTAATGTGCGCCATCAGTTGTTACTTCCTAATTGATTTAAGCCCAATGTGTGGCATGCAAGTGAATTTGTAATCGATCTTTATTATATAGATGTGTATTATTATCATTAACGTTTAAGCTCAACAGCCAAGAAAACTGAAGAAAATAACCAAATGAAAAAACAAAATATGGAAAAGTGAAAGAAAGAATTCAAACTATAATTACTGATCGTAAGAACGAAAAAATCGCGTATTATTTAGGATTAACTTCCATTCTGCGTATGCATCATATATATATAAAAAATAATTCGATTTATAGAGCTTTATTGTGTTCAATCTTTTATAGTCAGCGAAATTGCAATTAAAGTAACGTATCTACTAAATAGTTGATGTATTTACTGTGTATACATACTATATATATAAAAGTGTACTTGTTGCTGGTACTAACTATTATACTATGCTTAATAAAAATAATTATCCGTGAAAATCTTGCAAAATAACCAAATAATTTACATATTTTTGAGTGACTTATATTTACATTATTTAGCCCAGTTTTCTTCAATTTGAATTCAAGTTGAAAAAATTAAATCTTGATTGATAAATATATATATATATATATTTATATTTAATTTTGCAGTTATTAAATTGCTTGATTCACATTTTAGAAATTATAGCAAAATATATTTAATTTGTATATTTTCATTTGTAATTTGTATTCATATAAAATTACTCAAAATATCTTCAACTAAAGATGCGCTAGGAACATTTTTAGGTTAATAATGAACAATTCTAGAATTGTTTTGATTTCATTGAATATGATTTTAGACTTAAGATGAGTTTTTATATAGTTTTGGATCAACCTCATTCAAAGTTTTAACTCTATTCGACACTAGGCAGATTTTATTTGCATATTTATATATTTACATATTTAAACATTTCAACGCAGATGTATATTTATTTTTTCCTGTTTGGAAGTATGTCCTTCGGATCCATACCGTAGTAACGTGCCTCATCCTGACGCGTAATCTCAAAAATATGATTTATCTGTAAATGAAGCTCTTTCGCCGCCTCAGATTCGCTGATGGGTGACGGCAAATCGCGTCGCGCGGGTGCTGGGGCCACAGATCGACCCAGATCATTTTGGACAGGGCCATAAGACTGGCTGAACTTGTAGACATTGCCAAGATTGGGTAACTCGTAGGTGTTGGCGTTGCTCTTGTCGCGTGCGAGAAACTCGCAACATTGCTGCTGCTTCTGTTTGTCGCGCTTCAGCATTGAATTGCTGCCAGATGCACCAGTTCCGGAATCGTTTGGCGGTGAATAAACAGGTGGCGATGTAGTCGATGTCGATTTCGATTTCGATGTCGATGTCGATATTGATGATGGTGACGACGACTGCCGCAAATGGCTGATCTGCTCGAACAGGCTCTGCACTTGAAGCACCTGCTGATTGTCATTCACATAGTGAAGGATCTGTCGCTTGCACTTGTCCAACTCCTCCTCCAGCTGGTCCAGACGCGAAAACAGGCACAAGTATGCTGTTGTATTAATCTGGTTCTTATGTTGCTCCTGCTCATTTTGGGGCTGCTCAGACCATACATTAGCCGCTGCGTTTCTATTGGTATGCTGAAGCAGCTCCAGATGCTCCAGCTTGAGCTTCTCCAATGTTACATTTATTTCGATAACCGATGACTGCATTCGCTCATAGGCTTGGCTGTGCGCAGTTGTCAAGTGATTCAATTGGAACTCGGTCTGAGGTTCGATCTCATCTGTGGCCACTGGCTGCTCCCGGCTTTGCATTATCTTTTTGGTCTGTTCGATTAACTTTTTAATCTTGTCCAGACGACGCTGATTGAAGTCCTTCTGCACTTTGCGGACACGCACCGGTTGCTCAACTAGCTCCGGGACCGTTGCCGTTGCTGCCTCCACAGCGGATACCTGCACCCGATGCGGCACCATCTGTGTGGATTCCTTGGCAGAAATGCGATGGGTAATAAGATGCAGGTGCGGTAGCTGCTTCTTCTGCTGACGGATTTGCTGCTGTTCCTGACGACGTTTCTTTTGCAGCTGCCGTTGTTGCACAGCCAGCCAGCAATTGTCGAGACCCGTGTATCCATTGCTGGGGGCAGCACTAAGAAGTGAACTAATGGGAGGAGGAGTAGTTTGTGAGCATTTGGCGTTTAAAAGCTGAGGCAATAAGGAAGTCATTGGCAAAGGCGAGGGCGAAGACGTTGTTGGATTGTTTAAGCCGCGGCCAAACCCAGAATGGAGACTCAACTCAACCTTTGTAAATTCTTAACATTACTTAGTCAAATATATCTGAAGCTCGAACCAGTTGCATTTCAATACAATTCTCTATAGCTCAAATCAAGTATAGCAACATTTTGATAATGAGCTTCGCTTAAAAATAAATACATATATCCAAATTGGGTAAGTTTGGCTAACATGTTCTGGGAAAACACCTTTTTTTTTGTTTATTACAATTATATACAAAGCTGCATAATCTGTATTTTTGGTACATTTTCCCCTCAAAAATCAAAGTCTTCATTATTCGAATTTGTTTTATGACAGACATTTGGTGATTTTAGTTAAAGTGTTTGCTTATCTATATTTAGCTACTATTAACTAATAAAGATCCTTTATTATTGTCACACTAACAAATCGCTGCTATTTCCAACATAATGTCCTGTGATTAATTGCCAACATCAGATGAATTCGGACCAGTTCAATACACATACAGTGTCTTCAAACTTATTTGAAGCAGTGTCAAGCAAAAATTTTAATTACCTGCCATAAATTAATTATGTATTTTAAAAATTCCAAAGACCGATGGCAGGTCCATTTATAACACCCCAGAATGAATATATGACCCTAATAAACTGGGATTTCCCCACATGCTAGGTAGGGCTATGTAAAAAAGTACCTAAGTTTATGGTTCAGGCTTATTTGAAACAGTTACATTATGGACACTTGGGTGCCATAAAAACCGGATTTTTTTTGTCAGGTTGAATAGAGCAATCCTCCGTAGTCAGTTTAGTTTTTTCCTGCATTTCGGGTGCAACAAGCCAACAAGGACTATGGGCAACCGGAATCCCATTCGTCAACAGAACACTCCAAAATCGGATATTCATATCCCCAAATAGCTAAATTGACCTCAACTATATTCTACATCATTTGGAGTTTCGTCGACGAAAATTAGATGGAGGGCGAGGGCGGAATGGCACCAAACAAGATTTTTATCGAGCAGGACGAGCCGAGGATCATGGATTTGGAGTTCTGGAACACAGTCATATTTGAATATGAGTACAAATTTAAATGCTGGAAAATAACATCCGGGATCACAACATATGCAGCAAACAAGGTCTCAAAAATGCTTTGCTGGAGGAGTGGAACAAGATCAGTCCAGAAACTACCCGGAAGCTGGTATCCTTCATGAATAATAGGTTAAGCGAAGTTGTTAAGGCTAAAGGATATCATACTAAGTATTAACATCCTTATTTAAGTTTTATACGCCAAATATTTAACTTTTTAAGACTGCTTCAAATATGCTTTCATCTGTATTTTGGATATGTTTTCTGTTTTTGACTAATTATAATTAATTATTTAATATTTTAATAAAACTAAAGTTTCTTTTTCAAATGTGATATAACATTAAACAAATTGGCATTTAAACATTTTGAATTCGTTTCCCTTTTTTAAACTTAATAGCACTTTAAATTTTTTTCTAGACACTGTTCAAAATGAACTGTGAGACACTGTATGTATTATCTTAATAACATATTTGATGTTTTAATTATATTGGCAAATCGAATAGCTTTATTCAGAGACTGTGTATTAAGGGATCTCTTGTAAAGCTATGTTTCTACGAAACTTTTAATTTGTAACCCTTCTTTTTATAGGTTTATTTCAAGTTATTTCACTGATGGAATAGAATTTTCCCTTGATTTCATTATGATTGCCTTAGTTTACTTTTGACCTTCCCCATGTTTTTTTTTTTTATAGAAAATGTAACTACAATTTCTGAAAATAAGATATTCTAAAGAATACAGTTATTTTAGCGAATACTTTCAAATTCTTAACCCTGCAGATGCATTTATTGCAATTGTGCAATGCGACGCGAAAGTGTTTGAGGATAGGTTAATCGACGTTGAACATCTCCAGAAATACGTTGTAGTTGTTGTTGTTGTTGTTGTTTACCAATTCTGTTTAAGATCGAGATTGTGGTTAAGTTTGATGTGGATGTTGATGTTGACGTCTCCCGGTCACATTTGTTGAGTGGCTGCTGTTGCCTACAGTTTGTTGTTGTGGTTGCCGCTGTTTTCGTCTTGATTATTGATGTTTTAACCGCCACCGCCGTCGTCGTCGAGGTTGTCGCTGTGGATGACGGTGAACGTCGATGCTAGGAGCGACGATATCTGGAAAAGCGAGCGAGTAGCTAGAGAAGCTCAGCTCAGCACTCACAATACACAATACCCAATACACCCAACGTTGGCCCTGCCCCTGCTAATGCTCCTTGCCACCCAAGCCACAACTAAACAGAAATTGTTGCCTTACTCACCTGGCTTTGGCCACGGATCCGATGATGTGCGTCGAAGCACCTGATGGCTGTATATCGTTGCTTGTTGTTACTGGAGTCTTTGGTGGGGCGTTGCTGTGACGAGCACTGGTGCGCAAATCGGGCGCAATCATCTCGTACAGCTGGGTGCGATACTCATTCACACAGTAGCGAATATCATCATTCAGTGTCGGTTTAACATCCGTGTGCAGCTCTAGGCTCGCCGAGGAGCTGCGAAAGCGTAGCACATACGGATGGGCGATGGACTCCTTGGCCGTTAGCCGGCCATCCGGATCGAAGACCAGCAGCGACTTGATCAACGACATGGCATCGTCACAACAATACGGTACCAGCTCGTCCAGGGAGTAACGAGGATTCCGCACAAACTTCCTGCTCAGCAGAATCGAGCCGAAGGTGGTGCCAATCGATTCGATATCCCGTTCCGTTACATCGGGCAGCGCATTCACAATCTTCTCAATCTGCAAAAATATGGTTTATTTAAGTGATATTCGTCGACAATCATTTTTTTTTTTTAAATAATCTATACACTTTTACCCAAAATATGATGCACCCAATAATAATAATTTAAATCTCAAAAATCATGTTACCTGATTCATCGTGCTGCTACCCGGAAAAAGGGGCTTCTGGGTTATCATCTCGGCCAGTATGCAGCCCAGGCTCCACATATCAATGCCCTTTGTATATCTACAAGCAGAAATCGAGAATTTTAATTATATTTATACATATGTTGTTTGCTTATAGGCAACATTAACATTAACCTGCGACTGGCCACCAAAATTTCGGGTGCACGATACCAACGTGTCGCCACATAATCGGTCAGCATGACCCCATTATCCGGCTCATCCTTGCTTTCTGGGTTGGTGCGTCGCTTAACACATAAAGTTCGGGCCAGTCCAAAGTCGGCTACTTTGATTCTATATATATGTGTGTAAAAGAAAAGAGCAGAATCTGATTAAACAAGCCAGGAAAAACGACAATCAGTCGAATGCGGAATACTTTGCTAATACTCCAATATCAGCCGACAACAGATGACATAAAGATTATTGCACTATTTTAGAAATCTGAGCATTATAATTTTGAAACTATAAAGTTTTATTTGGAACATTAGTTTGGATAAGCTAATCTAATATAGAACCACAATGTTACTTGAAATAAAGGCAATTCCTCTATGAAGCAAGAATCAAATAGGATTCTCGGATCGCTGAGCATAGTTCGGATTATCGGATATATTTGTAGTTATGTGGAGATACTACGTTTTGATTTGTACATTTCCATAACATTATAAATGAACATTTATCTATATATTTATAAATGTTCCGACATGATGGCAACTTACCTGCACTTGTTGTCAATCAGAATGTTGCTTGGCTTCAGATCCCTGTGGATGACGTTGCCCGAGTGCATATATTTGATCGCATTGATCAGTTGATACATGACGAATCTCTTGTGTATGGCGCTAAGGACGTTCCCCTTCCGGATAACATTGTGTAGATCACTGTCCATGTATTCAAATACCAAATAAAAGTCCAAATTGTTCGAAGAACTGCATTCACATACACAATAATGAATTATTATATTCTGCTAGATGGATGAATGGATGGATGGATGGATGGATGGATGGCACTTACTTGAATATATCCAGCATACGGATTATGTTGGGATGATGGCGAAAGGCGCGTAGAAAGGCGACCTCGCGATAGGTGCGTTGTGCATCTGTCTCATCGCGGAACGCATCGTAGATCTTCTTGAGCGCCACAGTGTTACTTTGCCTCTTGTCAATGGCTTTCCACACAATGCCATAGGCACCTTTGCCCAGGCGCTGCTCAAAAGAAATTACTGTAAGTTCGTGCAATCGACAATCGATAACCGATAACCGATGACGATAGCGACACCGTTGCTTACCTTACGCACTTCAAAAAAACGCTCAACATTCTGATCCAACTCATAAATGCGTCGCTCATATGCCTTTGCACGTTCGGCCATTTCCTTCTCGGTTTCTGTATCCTTGCTACTTTCCTCGTGCTTTTTCTCGATCAACGTCTTAGAGCCTAAATCCCGCATGTGGTAAGCCACCTCAATCTCTTGTGGACACTCCACTTGCGTCTGATGATGATGGTGGTGCTGTTGCTGCTGCTGTTGCTTCTGTGGCTTCTGTTGCTGCGGCTGCTGCTGCCGCTGTAGCTGCTGTTGCTGCTGTTGCCGCTGTAGCTGCTGTTGCAGCTGCTGCTGCTGTGGCTTTAACAGTTTCTGAATACGTTGTTTCCGCTTTTCCACCTCCGAGTCTGAAACCCTAGTGAAACTTTCAGTATATTCCATTGCTTGTTTGATTTCGTTCTGGACGGACGCCAGCTTGCCGCTGGGATGGGTTGGATTGGTTAGGTGGAGTATGGGCTAGGATTGCAGATGTTCTCAGTGGTTGGGTGGTGTGGTGTGGTGTGGGTGCATTGAGTGTTAAGTTGTTGCTGTTGGAAGTCCGTTATGGAGCATCGCGTGTCGCAGTCGGAGTCGGATTCGCATTTGCATTCGCATTCTCAGAATCGTCTCCCATATGCAAACGGCGCTCAAGTATGTACATAAATACATATATGTATGTATATTAAAAAGCAACAACAAATAAAATCATGAAGCAATTTGATTGAAACTGAATTATTGTTAGATCGATCGAAAAGCGAAAGTGGGCGACAACAGCAAACAAATAGCAAATAGCAACAACAAATGTGAGCACGAGCAGAAACAGAAGCAGGAGCGGGAGCAGGAGGAGGAGCAGAAGCAGGGCAAACAATTTTGGCCTAGCAATGCCTACAAATGGACAAATGGAACCAGGACCCTCAAGTGCCCCGGGCAACGTCACTTATTGTTGTTGTTGTTGTTGCTGTTGTTTTTTTTACTGCAACAGTGGCAACCCCACAAAAAACAATCAAACATCGCCTCAAATGCCACCAGAAGTCTCGTGCATGCAATCGAGAATCGAGCAAAATGAATTTGTTTAACAATAAATATGCCCATAAAATATACAGATACACACAAATATATATATATATACATATATATATATATATATATATATATATATATATATATACGTTTAGTTTACACTGTCCAGGAAAAGAACAAAATAATAATAATAGAATTATTTGCCAAATATCTGAGATACGTTATTAAAAATAAATTATCTCCACAGATCAACCAATTGATTTATATTCAGATAATGTTATTGATAAATTAGGGAAAAGCTCCGGCTCCAAGCATATGCAGCATAGTGTAAAAGTGCATGTAATGTGACAAATAGTGAAGTACGAGTAGTTGCAAAGGCAGAATTTGGCTGTGGCAAGTGGCAAAATGCATGTCACTTACCTGTCGACTCTGAAGGATTGGGGCCAGCTTAGGCTGGGAACTTGTTGTTGGCGTGCTGAGAATGGTGAAGGCACCTCGTCGGTGCGCCTGGACAAGCCACTGACAATTGAAATAAGAGCACAGTTGCTAGAAGGTTAACATCCACCACTCACAATCACCAATCAAAAAAAAATCGAAAATAAAAATAAACTATATAATAATAATAAAAATTACACACGAATCTAATGGAAACTGCGGAAGACACCGATGAAAAACCGTATTGAAATTATTCCGTTTATAAAAACTCACCTCTTGGAAGCCGAAAATTTAGAATAACAGAATAGCAATGAATCGACACAAAATTGCAGTGTGTGATTGATTGATTGATTGACTGATTGATTGATTAATTGGTTGTTCGGTGGATCAGTGTCAGTATTGGTTTTCAATTTCGTTAGTCGGTTGCCTCCATCAGCTATCCGGATTCACTGATTTTGGGATAGTGCAACTTTAAAATTTGAATTGTTCTTTTAATTTGAGAGCACAGCACTTGAAGGAGCATATAGCAACCATATAATTGTCGCGGATTTGTGATTTTAGACTAAAGAATATTGAATAAAAATTGTGCACAAAACTGTGCCCTATTTTTAAGTTATGTGAATTGAGGATGCCAAAGTCTACGACTTTCCCAAAGGTCAAAACGACTAATTCACAGCCTACTAAGTTCTGACTCCGGATTCGAAACGGAAACTGACTACAACGATTGTAACTTGCAACAGACACACACACACACACACACACACACACACACACAGACACACACACGCACACCACTGTGTATGTGTGCATTGTGTGTGGTTGTTTCTTTTAACGCCTTCGGTGGTTATGGTTATGTTTCCGCATCGTTGTCCCTAAGGACACATCATTCATCTACGCCTTTCCGGCATTTTAACAAAAGGATTCGCTTGACAACCATAGAAAATCATCATCAGATCTTTCAATTTCTATTTGTTTTATGTTCAATTTTTCTATCACAGCTGTCATTCAACATTTGTTTTCGAGTGCTCTACACAAATAACAACAAATTAGAGTGAAATATTTTAAAACTATTTCCATTTTCATTAATAATAATAATTTTAAATAATAATAATTTTTTTTAATAATAATAATTTTAAGCATAAAATTGTACAAAAATCATATTCATTCATTTATGGAAAATATTACAATTAAAAACGATTGATTACAATAAAGATTTTTATATTCAAGAATTTCTGCTGCTCTCTTTATTCTCCTGTAAAAGACGACAAATTAGAGAGAGAGAGAGAGACAGAGAGTATATGGTGAACGAAACTTTGGTATCTTGTAACTCGCTTATATAATTTATAATATTATTCATATATATATATATATATATATATATATATATATAATACCCGTGACATAATTATGTCGTGCAGCATTTAAATAGACGTCTTCGAGCCCTTAAGGCTTATATATTCTTGATCCGTATTACTAATCAAATCGATATAGCCATCTACGTCTGTGATTTCAATGCAAATGAGTCTCTCAGTTTTAAAACTTTCTTAAAACTGGAAACTTGGCATTTATTAGCAGGATAAAAAATAACTTCTAGCACAAAAAGCTTTTCAGTTCCTCATTTTCGGATAATTAGTTTAATTATGGTTAAATTTCGACAGGGGTCCCCAAGATTATCTTCTTTCCAGTTTTAGTCCAACTTAAGACTTAAGGCAAATAGCAGATTCATTATTATTATTTGATGAAATTGATAAAAGCATATGAAATCTAAGTTGTTGATATAAAGTAAATTCACATTTTATTAAATCCATCAAGCAAAATAGCGTGTGTGTGTGTGTGTATGTGCGTGTGTGTGTGTGAGTGAATGATATTAGTTCGAGTGGTTGGCACAGTCAAAGCCGCCGACAGGTTGCTATCAATAAATATATGTTTGATGCTTAGTTTTCAATAACAAACAGGGGCGCCTCAGTCAATGTGTGGCACTTAGCAACCTCCTAAGCACAGAGACAGAGAGAGAGAAAGAGAGAGAGGCTTAATCAAAGAAACAGATATTGTAATTGTGTGTGTGGTGTGTGTGTGTGTGGCAGTGTTGATCGGGTTGCTGATGGTAACAAAGCACAATCGCTTTACTTACGTATATTTATATATCCATGGTGATCGGTGCGATATCTTATAGTGTATATTTGTACAATGGATAAATGATTGTTTAGTGTGTGAAGTTTGCAGAAATAGTGTGTGAGCGGGAAAGAGAGAGAGAGAGAGAGATAGAGGGAGAGTGAGAGCAAGAGCGAGAGTGAGACACACTAAGTGATCTATGATGTATCCTCGTCCTCGTCGTCGTCCTCATCCATATCCACGTCATCCTCATCCTCGTCCTCATCCTCGTTCTCGTCCGATTTTTTCTTGCTCTTCTTTTTTTTCTTTTTGTTTTTTTTATGTCATTGTTTGTGCTTCTTCATTGGGGAAAGCTGCTGTTGCTGCTGCTGTTGCTGCTGCTCTTGCAATTGATGCTGCTGCTGCTGCTGCTGCTGATGGTGTGCCTGTCGACGCTTCACCTTCTCGAGCTCGGCAAAGTGCTCCTTCTGTTTGCGGACAAGCTCGTTCATCACCTCGTGATTGTAGGTGGAGTGCAGCATCAGTCCAAGCAGATTGGCACGAGAGCTGAGCTGCTGTCTCAATAGTCGCTCCTGCTCCATCAAATCATCCATTTTGAGCCATTGACGAACACGCTCCAAGTCGATCTCGGCCCGTCGTATCTTCTCCCATGCATAGTGCTTGAAGCAGTTCTTTTTGGGTGCACGACAAAATTCAGTGGTGCGATTGAACACATCTTGAACAAGCGGAGAACCGCACACATCCGTATCGCTCACTTTAGGATCCTTGCTGTGCTCCGGGCAAAGGACGCGCAAGCGCTTGCAATAAGTCTTGCTCGCCGGATTGTAAAAGTCACAAAACATATTGTTGCCCTCCATGCGCGTCTGGAAGATGCTGCCGAAACTGGCCTGTGATTCGTATTTGTTGAAGCATTTCTCCATGTGCTTGATGGCTGTGCGCGAGTGTATCTCATGGCCGCATGTGATGCAGTACATGCTCTGCTCATCCTCGACATCGCCGTTATCCTGTGGCCGCTGTGTATCGATTAGGCTGTGCTTGGCACGCTCCACAATCATGTTGAGCTCCTCGACACGAATCTCGAGATGGGCGAGTGCTAAGCGGACAAGCGACTGCTTCTGTCGTATTACCTCGAGCTGTTCGCGATTCTCCTCGGTCGCGTGACACGGCGTCAGATTCCATTCCTGCAGACGCTGTGGCAGCACCTGGAATATACGATTTGTGGCTAGATTGAAACCGCACTTGTCGCTGCAGTATTTACTTTGCGGTCGCGCTTGGCAACAACAGCTGGGCCCATGACACTGCCGCAGCCCCACCAGCTCCGGATTCACAAATACTTCTGGACTGGCCTCGCGCACCACTTTCGCTTTACGCGTTTGCTGCTGCACCAAACTGTTTCTTTCGCGCTTGCGACCCGCCGCCGTTGTCGTTGTGGTTGCCGATTGACTCTGGCTAGCTGTCTGGAGCACACAGTTCCGACGGATGCATCGCGGCTTGTGGCCGACACGTTGGCGGCAAGCGTCACACTGATTGCAGTTGGGTCGCCGGCAGCCCTCGCAGGTACCACAGCGTCTGACCGTTTTTGCTGTTGATTCCTTGGCCGTGCTATTCTTTCGACCACTCGTGCTACTCGAGCCGCCCGCCGCAGATGTTTGGGCAGCCGGCGCATTTATTGCGCCCAAATTAGCATTGCTACTTGACGCTGTGCCAGCGGAGGCGGCAGCAGCCGTTGCCGCAGCACGCTCGGTGGCAACCAATCGAAATACGGTCTGCAGCTCGGGATTCTCCTTCTTGCAGCGCTGGCAAAAATACTGTTTGATGTGTTTGGCCTCCTTTTCGGTGATGCCAATGCAATTGCCATGATACCATTCCTCGCAGCCATCGCAGCCGCTGTAAAAATAATGTGAAATTAAATGAAATTAAACAAAAAATAAATTAAAAATAACCGGGATTTCATTGCAATTGGTTGAGTGAGATTTTGTTATTATTTATCCATCAATTCATTCACTTACATCATGAATCGGGAGCAGTCGGATGTGCGGCATATGCAGTAGGCCTGATCTTCCTGCTTGAGTATTGTTGCTATTTTCGATTTGCGCTCGGGCAAGTCAAATTCCCGTGCAATCTCCTCTTTCTGTGAATGTATTCGGATATGGATGAGAACATATAGCTTGTTACCTCTTTTCATGATTGTTTTTCTTTTTTGATAATTACCGATCTTTTGTATTTTCGTTTATCCGGCATGTCGCTGTAGAACACCAGTTAAACTCCAGCACACACAAAACAACACTAGCGACGTGCACGTAAGGCTGACAGCTTATCGATAAATCAGTATATCGATAATATTTAAATGCTTCGTGACAGAGACTGTAATTTTAAATTAATTTAATTATGTTAACTGCATAGCTAAAAAAAAAAAAAAAAACCATGTATATATACTCGGCCATAATATAATTAAGAAAATAATTATGCTATCATTGAGCATATATTGCTAAACGTATAATACTACTTACTTACTTACTTTATTTATTTGACAGGTGTGTGGACATTGCCAATTAATCGCAACATAAAGAATTTGTGGAGGCTGGACGATTTCACTCAGAGAATTTCATATTTGTGTGTATTATTGTTTTACAATATACGGTCACACCTCACTCAGTTTGCTTGTAATAAACAAAAGAACAACAAACAACAAAAATTATCAAGAATCCAGAAGCATTAGCATGGGAGTGACGGTGCTACAGCCGTATCCAATGCCAGAAGGCAAATCTGGGGCTCACATCATTGATCATCTAGGCAAGCGTCTGCTCTCACTGGGCGCCACACATGCCGGTCAATTTTTGGTGGACTGCGAAACGTTCATCTCAACGCCACAACATGGGACACCGACACGAGCCGTTCATGTGCTCCACGACTCTGAGTTTCCAGCGTCGACTTTCTCCATAATTGACAATGGCACTGGTAAACAGGTGGCCCTCGTCGCCGACGCTATCTTCGATCTGTTAATGTTGAAAATGACATCGACATTCACTTCTAAGAAGCAAACCAAAATCGAATCACGCGGCGCCCGGTTTGAGTATGGAGATTTTGTAATCAAACTGGGATCCGTTACCATGATGGAGCACTTCAAGGGCATACTGATCGAGATTGAATACAGGCCATGCATAACGCTCTCGTATTGCTGGGAAATGATACGCGAAATGCTACAGGGCTTCCTCGGGATCAATGTGGCCAAGGAGTATCCCACATATTTCACCACACAGACGATCATGAATGCGATGGGGCAACAGCAGCTGCATGCCAAACAGAACGATCTCTATGAGCCGATGGACACCGTTAAACAGTATCTGGAGCACTTCACCAACTATCGCAAGCATGTCCAGCTGCACGGCGGACTGGGCAGTTCTGGTATGTCGGTCAATGGTTCGGTGTTGATGCCTTCGACGGTTGGCGGTGTTGCCATGGGTCGTACCTGATGTGAGGTGAAGCTGGAGCCGCCAGATCTTAGCTAGCAGTATCCAGATGCAGATTACCTTCCTTCATTCTTCTTCAATTAAAGAAACCAACAACTGAATAAAATTCAATTTGCGATTTTAATGTTTTTGTTCATTTTTTTATTATTATTTTATATGTATTTTTTTAACATAATAGTTGTATATAATATATATATATATACATATATATATACACATATATATATATATATATATATATATATATAGTATATGTATATGTATATGTATGTTAATATCTTATCAATTGTATATATGCAAGTTCTCGCACGATAAACTTGTCTTCTGCAAAGGACAGTTGTGTCCAATGCTTTTAGTGTTGATAAAAAACAAAAATATTGAAATTTTGTATTCTCAAGCAAAATAGTTGTACTACAAATTGTTCACATATTTCCATTTACTTTCAAACCTTTAAACAAAACAATACATGTATCAGAATAGCTTACAAGTTAAAAATGCGCATAAAATATATAAGTATTTATTCAAAGTAGGCGAGCCAAAAAAAAGAAATTGATATAATTCGTATATGTATTTATTAAATAATAATAATAATAATATTTGAAGTCTTCTTGCAATAACAAAAATCATGGCTTCTGTGTGTTGGAAAGTTAATTATTTCTGCAATTGTGTTGTGAAAAATAAAAAAAAAATATCCTCAACATTTGAATTTAATTAATATTTTTTTAATTATGCCGCAAATAGTATATTTAGGCATTATTTTATGCATTTAATTGTGATTTTTTTTTTTTTTGCTGTTTACTTTTGCTTAAATTGTTCTCAGTAATCGTAATTTAATCTTCTGAAACTATAATTTTTTACTTAATGTTGCATGATTCTTCTTAAACGTAGTTGTTGTATATCATATTAAATTGTAGTTGTGTGTGTTACTCCTAGTAATAATAACGGTGTCTGTGTGTTCATGTGTAGGTGTGTGTATGTGAGTGTGTCTGTGTGTGTGTGTGGGTATATAACAGTTCCGTATAAGTAAATATGCTTGCATTTGCATTTCACATTTTGCATTTTGAATTTTGCATTTGCAGTTTCGGCTGCAGCTCCGACGAAATTTACTCTCAGCATGTTTCGTGTGTTTCGCGCGGGATCTCTGCTCTTCTTCTCTCTGTCCTGCCGCTTGTATATGTAAGCTGTCGCTGTCTCTGTCTCTGTCTGTCTGCCTATAGATGTGTGTTTGTGTATGTGGATGTGGGTGTGGGTGTCTGTGTTTACTGCTGATTTTATTTATTCTTTCGGATTTTGCCGATGTTTTTTATCTTCTTTTGTTGCAATTGCCGCTGGTTTTGCTTTTTGTTTTTACAAATATTTTAAAATAAATGTTATTTGTATGTATGTAGATAAATGTATATGTATATATAATTCATATAGTTTAAACGGAGATCAATTTCCGATTGATGGTTGGTTGTTTGTTATGTGTTTGCGGTTACTTTCTTCTCTTCTCTTCTCTTCCCTTGCCGTATATCTTCATCTTCATATTCATGCTTTTTTTGAGGATGGCTGTAGACTTTTCTTGTATAGATGGTCCAACAACAAAAACAACACTAAATACACAATTATTTCACTTTTCTTTTAGTTGTTCTTCTCTCTTTTTCCTATTTTATCTGCTGTTTTGTTGTTGTTGTTGCTGCTGCTGCTGCTGTTATGATTGCTTGTGTCGCTGATTTTGTGATATTGTTTAATGTCGATGTTTTTGTTGTTGTTGTTGTTGATGTTTGTGTTTCTGTTGCAATTGCAGCGGAGAGAATTCAATCAATCCACCCTCCTGTTTAGTCGCGCATCGGAAAGGAGGCCGGCTTAATGTGACCGCCATCGCCCTCAGAGACAAAGCGCTTGCGTCCACTGCAAAGAAACAAAATAAAATTAAATTAAATAATTATAATTATGATACAGACACTTATCAAGTAAACAATTGTATATGTATTTTTATTAAATTTGTTGATCTTAATTTGTTATAACATAAAACAATACAATTACAAAAAAAAAAAAAACAGTTTATTCTGTTGAATGCATGCAAGAGTAAATAAATACATATGTACATACATATTACCATTGCAGCATTATGCAATGTCAAAATCAAATCAAATCAAATTCGGCACATTACAAAAATGCATTTGAAAAATTTGGCAAACAACAAGAAATCTGTATGCGTTAAGCGAATTTGCAGCCGAGTTCATTCAACCGTTGACCCTTTTTTTTCTCTCCTCTCGCCTCTCACCTCTCACCGCACTGAACGAAAAACAGCGGCGACAAAAACAGCTGTGCGACGACAACTAACTAACGTGCACGGTCGCGGGTAGAAGAGGAGGTGGGGGGGTGGTTGCACTTCAAAACTAGTTTCGCTGCGTGCACACAAGCCAACAGACAACAACAAGCCACTGGTTTATCTACGGGCCAGTATTCAATTTTAACCTACATCAACATTAAAGCTTTATACATATACAGCTATGGTGAAAATAATAGAAGTGCACACACATGTTTTGGCTAATTTAAAAAATATATACTTAAAATATAGTTAGAAACTATAAAAAAATTTAATTTAACCACAAGCAATCAATACTGAAAATACGTAAACATTAAAAGTTGGCATAGCTATAAAATTAAAAATAAGTGAAGTCAATAAATTTAATATTTGTTATATTCATTTTATATTATTTTTTGTTAAATTATTACTCAAATTTATCATTATAATAGTAGTTAAATAGTATAGAAGCTTTCTCAGTTTTCCCTTTCTAAAAGCTAGATATAATGATTATTTATATAATTATTTATATGGAAAATAATAGTATTTTAAAACATTCCCAGATGAGAAACCAAATATTTTTTGATTTGCAGTATTTAATTATTCCGTCAAATTGAAAAATTGTAAGTTCTCTATTTGATCACCATAAAATGAGTCAGCATTACTATTATTTTGACCGCAACTGTACGTATATACATACAAATTGTACATACATTTATAATAAACTAAGTATAAAGAACGAGCAGCAAATGCAATTGTGTACGATATTGCGACAGATAGAGTGGCTATAACAATTCATAACATTGTCTTAATTCGTTTGCGTCCCCGACTGCAAAATGCTCTGCTTCCACCGCCTGAATGGAATGTAGATATTACATATTATATATCAGTAATATAGTATATATTAATTATATATTAATTATATATTATATACTATATATTATATATATACACCCATCTATGTATTTTCTAGGGTATTGAGAGCTAAGATGTCGCGTCGGCGTTTGTTGGTGTGTATGTGTGTGTTTGGCTGTGTGCAAAGTGAATGCTTCTGTTGTTGTTGTTGTTGTGGCTATGTTAAGTGCCAAAGAGCAACAGCCGCAGCCAAGGCGAATGCAAAATGCAGTTACAACAACAATAACAGCAACAGCAACAGCAACTGCTAAGCTAGCAGCGCAACAGCAACTACAACTGTCCATAGACCGACGACTGTCTGCTTGTTACTGCATTTTGCTGTTGTTGTTATTGTTGCTGTTGTTTTGTGGGTGTGGCAGCAGGTCGGTCGATAACAGCAGCAAACTGCAACTGTGACTGGCAGCAGCAACAACAACAACAAAGGCAACGACAGTCGCCATTTTTTTTTTACCTTCACCACAGCACTTATGACGATCTTGAGCCACATGCAGGTTGTTGCACCACCAACACCACCCATTAATTTAACAACAACTACTTGTAACATTAATGCCAACTTTGCATGCATACATAAAGATAGACATGTGTATGTGTGTGTGTGTGTGTATGTATGAGTGTAGGTGAACCTAGTGATACGGAATCGATAAGAATTATCGACAATAAACAAACACATGTGTTTTGTTGACTGGAAATTATAAATAAATTGCCAGCGAATTAATCGGAGGAGTTAAATAACTGGTGCAGGTGCTGCGATATGCCAACAATAAATCTAACAATCTTAAAAAAATCAACAATAATAGTAATAATAATAAAACTGTTTGGTTCACTCTTGTCGACACGCCCACCTACATAAATATTTACACTTTCAATTTTTACACATACACACATCTACATACATATCTCTGTTTGTGTGTTGCGCTATTCTTAGATTACACTTTTGTATGTATGTATGTGTGCGTGCAGAGCAAAATAATACGAGTTATATAATATCGTAAACATTTTATTTGTAAACAATACGTTTGAAACGGTGATTAGTCGCTATTCTGAAATCAATTCTTTTACATTTTGCAAGCGAACCGCTAAATACACGTTAGCAATATAAGCATGTACATTTTGTGATAAAAAATAAACGACTATTTGAAAATTCTCAAATAAAAAAAATTGTACATCAAATATTGCGTATATTCGTGTGTAGTTTATATTCATTATGTCTACGTTCAAAATGTCAGTCAATTAATTTAGACATCAAATTATGTACAAACATACATACACACACACATGCGAAAACAAAAACATACACACATGCAAAAAAAACAATAACACACACATGTACATATGTACACATATGTACATACATGCATACATACATAGCTAACCGGCGCCTGATAAACCGGCCCCACAAACAACTTCAGCGACTGCCCCAACTTAACGTAGACGCCGACGGTGACAGAGACGACTGACTACGCGTCAGCACAAAACCAAACTGCGCAATAGAAATTTCATAAACAAACAGTCACACATACACACACACAAACACACACGCACCATATAAAAGCGAGAAATTGAGCCAACGGCAAAGGAGAAAAACAAAAACATCAGCCCGAAAAAAGCTAAGAACGACGCGACGACCGTCACATAAAAAAATAAACAAGCAAAATGCAAAATGCCGGCAAAAAAATAAAAAAAGAAGCTTTACATATACATACATATGTATATATTTACGTGTGCAATGTATATAAATAAATACATACATATATAAATACGTAAATATGTATGCATGTGTGTGTGCATGTATGCAAAGTATACGAGAGCCAGAAACAATAATAATTACAGCAAGAACAAAACAAAAATAATGTGCTATATATTGTATATGCTGTTGACTGCTTCGGGGGGAGAGAGGCAATGACTGAGAAAGATTACGTAAAAGCAAATTGTTTTTTCTTTTGATTTGTTGCTCTTTTTCTGTTTTTATTGCCATGCCTGCTGTGTTTGCTTGTTGTTGTTGTTGTTCTCGTTGTGGCTGGTGTTTGGTTTTTTTGTTATTTGTTTGGTGGTTTACAGGTGGGATAGTGAATTTATCAACATAAACACTAACACACACACGCATTCTCCGTTATATAAGGGGGGAGGGGTAGGAGGTACTTACCGGGATGGCACATTGTTGATTATCTTGTCGGTTAGGAAGCCGGCACGATTACAGCGCTCCACGAATCTATCGAGTATTATATACGCCAATGGCACGTCGAGCACAATGTCCGCCATATCGTCGTAGACGCGCATGAAACCCTGCAGAGTACACGAAGTCAATAAATTGTATATAAAAAAAAAGTGTTTTTCTTTTCCTTTTTTTTATTATTATTTATGTTGGGTGTTTTTGTTATTATTAAGCGCAATGATTCGAATTTATAACGAGAAATTCACATTCTCGATTTCTCAAAATAGCCAGCTGATTCTTGTATTACAAATATGATATGTTATTGTATATATACACAATATATATACATAATACAAATATGATATGTTATTGTATATATGTATATATATAATATATACATACATGTACATAAATGTAATGTATTTTGATAAACGACGACGATTTATGACTTGCATTTTTAATTTTTTATGGAATGGGGGATGGATGATTGGATTATCTACTCGTAGATGAACAATTGTGCGGACAACTAACCTGTTCCATGCCAGCCGGTAGAACGAGACATGTTAGATCCAGCGTTTTGAGCAGCTCGCACATGGCCTCCTCGGTGGTCTGGCTGAGGGATTCGAGGGTCATGACAATGGCCTCATAGACGAGCTCGTGATGATAGTGGGGCACCTCGAGGGCGCGCAGGCAGCGCTGCGCTTCGGCTACGTCGCGCGACGAGAGATACTCCTTGAGGAGAAGCGTCATCTGCTTTGTGATGGTCTTCACCGGTCGCAGTGGTCCACCCATGCCCCACACATTATCGAGATGGGCCCATACCTGCTTGTGGATTAGGGCGTCGGCACGTCGTAATGCCTGCTCGGAATACACGCTCAGATGCTGATGCTCCTCCGGGCGGCTGACAAACTTGGGCGGCATACAATCATCGGCAATGGCCCGGGCCATAAAATTGGCGAGCATGACGGGTGCCTCGGGCGTGTCCAGTATGAGATCGGGCAGATTGTCAAGCAGCATATTGAAGCCCTTCTCGATGTCCTTGCCGGTGATGACGCGACCATATAAATCGGAAATCAACACGGATGTCATCTCGCGCTGCGAATCCTTATGATCCATTGCAATCTCGACGAGAATGCTGGTGATATGCTCCCGCAACGGACTCTGCAGTATCTCATCGAAACTGACGGCCACCTCATGGGTATCCCCATGCTCATAGTATTCGAGAACGATGGGCTCGGCGAGCTTGAAGAACTCCTCGGGCGTCAGTTCGGTAATCACTTCGCGCAGCTCCACATTGCGATCGTTGCACTCGCTATCATAGTTGGGATCATTCTCATCCTCATAGACCTCGGCAAGCGCCTCCGAGCCGGGCAGTCCCCAAACCCCCTTGCCACCGGCGCCGCCTTTTTTGGGCAAGCCCCGACCCCGAGTCAAATTCCGTGACCTGCGGCTATTCTTCCAGCGACGATGCGGCACCACATAACCAGTGGCAGTGGGCAGTACACCATTGGCCAGAATGGAAACCGTCGCCGCATTATTGCCACCGGCATTTGGTGAGCCACCGCCAAGGGCAGCAGCGATGCCTCCATTGGTCAGCAGCGTAGTTGTTGAGATACCACTGGCAGTGCTGCCTGTGCCGCTGCCGCTGTTTTGTCTTTGGATGAGGCGCTTTGCCTTGCGTTTGATGCGACCATCGTGAGCACCACCATCGCCGACGGGCAGCGGTTTCTTCATGTGCCCGCCATGAAGGTGATGGCCATTGGATGAACCACCATTGAGTTCGACAGCCTCAATTTCATCATTTAGTTCCCGTTCCACGGAACTCTCCTTGGAATCGGTGCCGTTGCAGACGACGCCATTGGCATGTTTTTTAATGTTCGACTCCAGCTCCATTATTGAGTTTATCTTCTCTCAATTGCCCCCTCTCTCTCTCTCTCGATCTATATCTCCACCTTATATGTAAAGTATTTTTGTGAATCTTCTGGAGCTGTGCTTGGGAGTTCTATCTGTGTTTTTGAGTTTTGGTTGATTGATTGATTGAGTTTTCCTTATTGTTGTTTTGTGTCTCAGATCGGCCGTCAGGTCAGTTCTGTATATATGTATATATATATATAAAGATATTGTAAATGAAACATTAGTCGGTGTGAACTGATCTGTACCGTAAGTTTTATATATTGAGATCAGAAAAAATATCGAGGCAAGTTGAATTAAATTTTGCAAAAAATTCGAGTTCCACAACTACCAAATATGTTTATTAAGATCAATTTCTTAGCACAAAAGACATCAACATTATATTTGTTTATTTCTGAATTGGAAGTTAGAACTTTTTACGTAGTACATATTTTGCAACACTAACACGCTATTTGTTCACACTTCTCTCATTCATCGCATCCACACATACATAAGTACATACATACATGTATGTAAATACTGCACACATTCAAACATCTCTTTAAGCACAATTTGATTTGTATTCCTCTATAAGCAGCGCGACAGACGGCAGACTAGATTAGAAAAAGACAGCAATAACGATCCGTCCGGCGACTGTCACCTTAAAACTAAAAATAAACAAATATTTACCTATGGGTATGTATGTATGTGCGTACATATGTATTTGTTTTTGTTTTGTTTTTTATTATTACATTCGTTTACATATTGCAAACAGTCTACAGTGTCTCACCGTTTATTTCAAGCAGTGTCCAGCAAAAACTTTAATTGCCTGCCATAAACTAATTATTCATTATTTTTCAAAGATTCCTAAGACAGATGGCAGGTATATATAATAACCACCAAAATGAATTATGACCCTAATAAACTAGGCTTTCCCCACCTGCTAGGTCGGGTTATGTAAAAAAGTACCACAATTTATGGTCAAAGTTTATTTCGAACAGTCACATTATGCACACCTGGGTGCCATAAGAAATCCTTTCTTACGTCTAAACCAATCATTCGTTGTCAGTTTAGTTATATTCTGCATCTCGGGTGCAACAAGCCAACAAGGACTGTGTGCAAAAGGACTACCATTGATCAACGGAAACTCATCCTGGAACACTTCAAAATTGGGTATTCACATCGCAAAATAGCTGAAATGGTCAATCTCAACAACTCAACTGTATTCTACATCATTTGGAGTTTCGTCGACGAAAATTAGATGGAGGACGAGGTCGGAATTGCACCAAACAAGATTAGCCAAAAACTACCCGGCAGCTGGTATCTTCCATGAATAGTAGGTTAAGGGAAGTTGTAAAGGCTAAGGATACTAAATATTAACATCCTTGTTTAAGCTTTTATACACCAAATATGTTTAATTTTTAACACTGCTCGAAATACGCTGACATTTTTTTTTTGTTTTTTATACTAATTTAAATTAATTAATATTTTAATATAAAATTTAGTTTATTTTTCAAACGTGATATAACATGAAACAAATTGGCACTTAAACATCTTGTGTTTTTTTCCTTGTTTAAACTTTATAGCACTTTAAATGTTTTCTTGACACTGCTCGAAGTAAGCTTTGAGACACTGTACATACATACATCATACATATGCTTCTTCAAATTCCAGCTACGCATTTATAACTCCCTTGTCTCTGCTGAACAATTTCAAGGTCACACAGCGACACACCTACACAAGTATAACTGCCACCGTTAGCTTTACAACCCTTAATGCTTGGCCAATTGACTAACATTGTCGCCATCTCACTCGCACCTTTTAACAGAGCTTTAAGCGGAGTTATACATACACACACATAAACATACATTTACCTACAAAAATATAAGAAATACATGGCAAAGCAATGCAAGAATTATAACCGTTTCTCTGTCTCTCATGCAAACCTACCATGTGCAATGCGTACAATAAGTACAAACAAATACATAAGCTTCTGTGTATGTATGTATATTTAAATAAAGTGAGCATATATACATATGTATGTACGTGTACGATTGTATGTATGTCTGCATGTTATTGCGTCGCTGTTGTCGCATGTTTCTCCTTTTCCTTTCTATGCATACGCGTACATACACACCCATTTATATATATGTATGTATGTACGTATGTATGTATAATCATGATGTTTTGTATGTTTGTGCTGCTGTAACCGGTTTTATGTTTGTTTTGCCCGGCTTAACCTTGAAAATTGTACCCCTTACAAACTTTTTATGTTATTATGGCAACATTGGCGGCGGCTGTTGTTTTTGTTATCACTGTTTCTGCTTATGTTTCGCACTTGTTGTGCGCACCCTCATTGCAATGTTTACAACATAACTACGCAGTACATAAGCACGCTTTTTGGGTTGTTTGGGTTGCTGCTTATGTGTATGTAAATATTTCCCAAAATATTCCTTCCAGATGCCGAAATTGCGTCGCAAAAAACTGGACCATTGAATGGATTACAAAAACAACAACAACAAAAATATGTACTGCTGCATGGAAAATGGAACGAATGCTGCTTGTAAATTTTTCTTGCCCTTTTTATTGATTCCTTTCTTTTTAACTGCACACTTCAGTTTGAAAACCGAGATTTTATTTGATAACTGATATTGTATTTATAACAGGTCCTCAGAAGTTACAATAGTCCCAGCGACAGTGTAACTAAATATACAAGCATGAATATTTATGCATACATACAAACAAACAAACATATACATATACATGTGTATGGGGAAAAAGCATAAACCTAATTGATGGGGGTCCGATCAGAATGTCATCGAGAACAGTGGAAAAGAAATGTCGAGAAGTACAAAAACAGACTATCGACAACAGCAACAATCATGGAATTGGAACGAGCTGGAAGGTAGCCGAAAAAAAATGATGAAAAAATAAATAAGGCGAGCATATCAGCACATAAGGAAGAGGAAAAACAAGTCGGCACGCATGTTGTGTTCTCGTATCGCCCTCCCCCACCAACCCGCGTGTGTTTGCAGTAAGTGCGTGCACGACGTCCAAATTTTTCACGTACACCTCACACATTTACCGAAATCTTGTTGGCCCTTACAATATGAAATCTGATTGGATTGTGCATTTCATTTGCACATGGAAATTAACAGAGACGCACACTATTGCAATTTACGGTTACTGATGTAAATGTAAATGTTTCAATAAGCACATACAATATGTACACACAAACATATACAATACATACATATGTATATATGAATGTAAGACTATTTGTTATTTATTTTGAGCTTATATTCGTAGTTGGCATATGCCGGTAAATGCCGGCTTTTTTCATAATTATCTTTATTATAATGTATATAGAGAAACATATGTGGAATACAATGTATGTATGTACATATGTTTGGCATCGTATGGGACTTTTTCTACACTTACCACAGCGTGTGTACTTTTCGATTGCCTTTTGTGCTTTTGTCCGTCGGCGGCCTACACTGGCGGCGACAACAACAACCAGACCAATATCACTAAGCAGTCAATATATTGACTGCTTAGTGCCAATATGCAGCAATGTTGGCACGCTGAAAATTGCTGGAGCCTGTTTTAATTTTTTTTATATGTTTGGCAACTTGCTTTTGGCGTTGAAATTCGTCGGTATATATGTAAGTTGGTTGGTTTGGTTTGGTGTGTGTGTGTGTGTAGTGTTCGTTCTCTTCGGCTTCGGGGGGGATAATGCAAATGCACACAAAATGCAATTGAAAAATATCGCTCAAGCGGTTATCGAGTATTTATTTGTGTATTTCAAACATTCACACTTTGTAATAACTTTCAAAAAATTATGTGATTGATTATTACAGCAAAACAACAAAAACAAAAATGAAATGCATATAAAAACACACACGACGAATCAAGAAATTGGAACCTGCAATGCACTTATGCACACATACACATACGATAAAGGATTGGTATGTGTAAAGGGCTGGATTTGCGCGCTGCAGCTCCACTTCCAATTCGGGCTGTTGGCAATTCAATGTTTTGTATGTGTCTTTAATTTCGTGTATTTTAGCTTTTTTTTAAGTTGGAGCAAATTTTGAAATTGCAATGGTATTTGTTGGCTTGTAAGATTCCAATATCCGTAACGAAGCGAACACGACGAAAAATCCACTTAGAGTAACATCTGTTTGCCAGTGTGACTCCAACTTGCTATCGACAGTTTACAGATTCATATTCCCAAAGTACATTATAAAAATACTAGTACAAGTCAAAAAACAAATAAAATACTATCAGTGGTCACACTGTTTTTGGCGTTGCCATATGCGGCCACTCGCCATTTAAGTTTATTATAATTATATTTAATATACATACAGTTTGTCCAGAATTATATTTGACATGGGGAAACAAATTGTTCTCACTTTTGCAAAAAAATTTATTTTATTATTGACTTTTAATTATGGCCAGGTGGCCATTTAATGTGACTTCGTTGACACCGTTATGTTCCTTAAGCTATATTATAATGGATTTGCTCAAATTTTTGTAGTTTACCTTTCACTATGCTTGATAATATGCCATTTTCACCAATCTGGTCGCTTAATGTGCAAAATCCCATAAGAAATCTCAATAGTCAAAACACTTTCTGGACACTCCAAACAAGTGGATAATTTTAGTTTTCAAAATTTCACAATTATTTAAATGAGTAAATCTTGTTCATTTTAATTTTAAATAGTTTAGGGAAATCCATTATTTGGATATAATTCTAATTATAAAATATGTCACACTCCATTTGCATATTTAGTTGTCATTTAAATATTGTTATAATTATATTTAATATCTGCATAGTCAAAACACTTTCTGGACACTCCAAAAGTCAAATTTCACAATTATTTAAATGAATAAATCTTGGTCATTTTTATGTTAAATAGTGTAGGGAAATCCATTCTTAGGAAATAATTCTGATAACAAAATATGTGGCACTTCATTTGCATATTTAACTATTATTTAAAAATTGTTATAATTATATTTAATATATGTGGATATAATTATGATATATCATTTGCATATTTAGCTGTAATTTAAATATTAATATTAATTCAGTATATTAATATATATTCAATACATTAATATATTGTATATATTATCATTATCGTTATCTTTATCTTTGTCATTATCATTATCGTTATTATTACCATTATTATTATTATTTGCATAAGTATTAGCATTATTATTATTATTATTTTAAATTGTATAGCCGAAACGTTCACGCTGACTTGTCTGGAACGCTGCGCGCTGAGATTTTGATAAGCCGCCTGGCATTTTGAGAGGAATATTTTTCTGCACGCAAGTGAGCTCTGGATTATAGGTTGAACTTGTCGGCTCATCATCCCAATTCTCGTCCGTCTCGACCGCATCCATCATAGCAACAGCTGGATTCAATGCCGCCAAATTACTCGCGCTTCTGAAAACTTCGATAGAACTGTCACAATCTCTGATATGTGACTGCCATTCTTTAGGTTTCAATAAATGAGTATTGTTAAATGGACATCGAATTAATTCTATTTCCGGATTATTTCGAGCACAGCGAATCAAATGTGCAGCCAAACGGTGTGGCAGCATGCGATGAGATTTGTCGTATGGGCATTCTACAAAACCGTCCGACATGGCTTTTTCTGCGACTTACTGCGAAATTAAGAAATGATTCAAGTAACGGGATCAAGAAATACCGCGCCCTGAGATGAGCGCCGTCTTGGTATCGTAAATATCGATAGTGAAATACATCGAGATCGGGTTGCCAGCGATATTAACAGCATCAGTGTTGCTGTTTTGGCCTTTTACGGGGCAGTTATGTTCTTATAATTTAAGTTAATCCGAATATTTGCCAAAAATCACCTGTTCCGAAATTTAACCTTTTCCCAAAAAGATTTACTGCAATGTTTCAAGAAATAGCATAAAATATTTATCAGTTTCTTTGAGGGTTCAGAATTCAACGAGTTTATTGTCCATCATGCTGTAATTTGCATTGAGCGATTTGTGTAACTCAGAAGGCATAGCTCCATTTTATAATCTAGCCTTTTTTGTGACATTTTTTCTAGTTTATCTTTCCCATTTTTGTAATCGATAGTTGGCAACACTGAACATAATTGTTCTATATATGGCATCTCTGGTTGATCATGTCGATATATCGGTGTTTGAGTTTTGTTTTCCATCCCTTGTTGTTTACAAATTCGGCGCACGTGCAAAAAACACGCGGAGGATTTAATTTTGTTTTTGTTATAAATATTATAAGCAAGCATGCCGCCTGTTGCACAAGAGGGAAATTGCCTCATCTATCGAGGTAGTAACTTTCTAAAGCAGCGGCTTGTACTGTCGTGCCTGAGCGGCAAGCCAGTGAAAATCACACAGATTCGCGCCGAAGACGAGCGTTCGCCCGGCCTGCGGGAATATGAGATCAGTCTGATTCGTCTGCTCGATAAGCTGACGAACGGCACCAAAATTGAGCTCAATCCCGCTGGCACCAGTGTCATGTTCAGTCCGGGTTTGCTCCATGGTGGTCAATTGCATCACGATTGCTGTGTGCAGCGCGGAATTGGCTATTATTTGGATGTACTGATAGCGCTGGGTCCATTCTGCAAATTGCCTGTGCATTGTACACTACGCGGCGTCACGAACAGCAAAGATTCACCATCGGTGGATCATATTAAGGGTGCTGCATTGTCATTGCTGAAGCGATTCCTGTTAGTCGACGATGGGTTGGATTTGCGTGTGGTGCGTCGTGGTGTTGCCCCGCTAGGTGGCGGCGAGGTGATCTTCAGCTGTCCCGTCCGCAAGAGCCTACGCGCCATACAGTGCCAACAGCAGGGTATGGTGAAGCGCATCCGTGGCACAGTTTACGCCTGCAAAGTGTCACCGGCGATGGCCAATCGAACTGTGGAGTCGGCCAAAGGATGCATGCTCAAATTTTTGCCAGATGTATACATCTATACGGATCAGAATCGTGGCAAAATGTCGGGCAATTCACCTGGCTTTGGTATCTGCTTGCTGGCTGAGACTACAGATGGTGTTTGCTTCGCTGCCGACTGCATTTCAAACACCAAAGAGGAGACGGTAAGAAAGAACCATTGATTAATAGATCCCTAAACTGTGTTCCTTGCATCACCGTGCAAATTCTGCTTGCTAATGCAGGATACGCCTACCATACCAGAGGATTTAGGGCGAGATGTTGCCATGCGTCTGCTGGATGAAATCTATCGCGGTGGCTGCTGTGATGCTGCCTATCAATGGCTGGCCGCTCTCTACATGGCCCTGGGCCAAAAGCATGTTTCTAAATTTTTGACAGGTGCGTTCTATATATTTAAAGTCATAAAGTTTTCCATACTTTTAATCACATATATGTTTCAGGTGCCTTATCCACATATACCGTGCACTTTCTACAGCATTTGCGCGACTTTTTCTCCATAACATTCAAGCTGGAGAATCCCGAGGCCGATGACGACGACGATGACGATGATGTGCGTGGTGCCCAGAAGGTTCTAATGACATGTGTGGGCATTGGCTATACTAATATTAGTAAGCGTGTCTTGTAGACCTAATCTAGACACATCGATATAAACAATTAAATTTATTTTATATATTGAATGTAACAAATATAATTATATACATATAATTAAATATTTATACATATGTGTATAATATTAAGGCTAAAGTTTCTTGATTAAATCTGCAAGGAGTCTATAGCCTTGTGCCTAAACTATATATAAATATATATATATATATATACATTGTACACTTGATAGAATTTAATCCATCTGTTTGAAATAAGATATGTGTGTATCTCTGTACATATACCAGAAATACATATAGTTTTTACCTTAGAATATTTTGAGGAAAAATATGTTATTTCGGAACATATTAATTATACAAACAAATTGTGCCTTATGGATTTTTGGCTTTGATACACAAACTATTATTTTGGGTAGTTTACGTGCACTTTAAATGTTATGCAATTTTTTGTTTTGCATATGCATATTTTTTTTTTATTGAGAAATTTGTTGAGACATGATTATTTGTACGCCCTGAACCAAAAATTGCAAATTGGTAAGACGGGTATAATGCAGTTGTGTCAAATTATGTAATAGACAGAGTAAGACATCTCCAACTCCATAAAGATGGCATATTGACAAATTGAAAACTACTATCACCACGTTCTTTTCAGTGTGTATGTTTGCCATATTTATATTTAAGATTTTATTAATATGTTAAGCATTTAGGCGCAGAGTATCTGTTGGTCGAACTCTCTCGGCAGTTTATTATTTTGTTCTTTTTTACTTAGGCAAGCAAAACGAACTAAGCGTTTAATGTGTAAGTATATGTAAGTCCGTATAAATTACAAACAACACAGCAGTTTTTTATTAATCAAATATACTATTGATTAATACGTGCATTTATATATATAATAAATATATATATCTATTCATTTACACATATATTGTGGGAGATGAATTTAGGCACAATAATCATTTCGAATCTCAACGGATATGTAACTCGAGTTATCGGTGGGTTCGATAACGCTATTAATATCGAAAGACGACATATCGAATCACAGTAAGTCGTTTAAACCGAACCAAATGAAATTGATTTAAAATGCGTTACTTAGTTGCAGGAGTCATTTTGTACTCAGTTTGTAATCAGTGTTAAATGATCGAGTTCAAACACCTAAGCATTCCAAGGTTCCCAAGGGCACTACGATAAGGAATCCGTTGTTGGCTGCTGCAGTTGCAGTTTATACCCTGTTTTTCATTCAGAAATAAAGGGCTTAATATAGTTTAAGAGAGGAATGTATAAATACAATAAAATATATTTAGAAAAATGTTTACAATTTTGTTCTAGTTTGCATAATAAATAATCTTTTTTATAGTAGATGTGTAGTACGCGAATGATGATTTTAATTAGAGCTTTGTGTTGGCAAAACTCTGATCGTGAAAATGCTATAATTGAAGACGGCGGAAATGACTTTCTTTGTGTGTGCAAACAGAACAAATTAAGAAAGAGGACCGCCATTTTGGATTATTGCACCATCTTCTTGCCGAGCTACATTTTGTTGTAGAGAACGCTGCATGTTTGCTTGCTTGCAAGCATAAACAGTTTTAGGTCGACGTAGTCGACGCTTGCCAAGATCAGCAAAAATGTGAAACCAGCTGACACACGAGAGACGTCGACGTTGTTCCGTTGCCAGCGCTACGCAACCTATAAAAACCGAACGTTGTGCGACAGAAATTATCAAACGCCGATCAACGTTTGAACACCTTTCATCTGTAAGCTGTGAGTGCCGAAAAAAAGGACCTGCATCATGAGCCCGAGATTGTGCCTGCTGGCATGCCTGATTGTGGCCGCCAGTGCCTCCAAGGATGTGCTAAAGCCCACAAAATGGCTCAGTGCCAACGAGCTGGAAAACTTGCCGTCGTTGAACGACATTTCGCTGGAACGTTTGGAGAGCATGCCACTGCAAAAGGGTGCCCAGTTAATGGAGCAGCTCTGTAAGTGCTTTAATTTAATCTTCGGGGACAATCTAAACACAAATCTAATCTCCCTCTCTCTTTCTCTCTTTCTTGCCAGATCACATTTCGCACATTAAGCGGGATCTGACGCCAAGCTTTGTGCCCAGCCCGAGCAACATCCCAGTGAAGATCGTCAAGTCAAATGGTGACCGTGTGGATGCCAAGCTGAACAACTATGTGGAGAAGGCCATGGCTCAGCCCGGTTTCGGTGAGGATGAGGTCACCGTTGTGCTAACCGGTCTGCCCCAAACGACGCCAACCATCAAGAAAGCCATGCGCCAACTGGAGCAGGCCTACTTGCAGCGTTACAATTTGCAGCAGCGTCAAAAGAACGCCCAGGAGAACGAACAGGTGCAGCAGCAGGAGCAGAACAAGGGTTACGAATCCACCTCCAGCGAGGAATCTACCGATCAGTGGAAAATGGCCAAGACCACCAGTGGCAATTTGATCGTAAGTTTACTTGGTGCAAGTTATTAGTTTTTCCAATATTATAAATTAAATTTAATTTCATTTGTGCAGATTATTGACTTGGGTTCCACGTTGAACAGCCTTAAGCGCTTCGCCCTGTTGGATGTGGACAGCACCGGCGCCATGATTGGCCAGACTCTGATTGATCTGACCAATAAGGGTGTCCCCCATGAGATTATCCATGTGATTGGACAGGGTGTTGCTGCTCATGTTGCTGGCGCTGCTGGTCAGCAGTTTACCGCACAAACCGGCCACAAGCTGCGCCGCATCACCGGTCTCGATCCCACCAAGCTACTGTCAAAGCGTCGTGGTTACCTAGCGGGTCTGTCCCGCGGTGATGCCGACTTTGTTGATGTCATCCACACATCCAGCCTGGCCATGGGCACCCCATTGCGCTGCGGCGATGTTGATTTCTATCCGAACGGTGTCAATCAAGGTGTGCCCGGTGCTGAGAACGTTATCGAAGCCGCTATGCGCGCCACCCGCTACTTTGCCGAGTCAGTGCGTCCGGGCAATGAGCGTAACTTCCCTGCCGTTCGCTCCAAGTCCCTGAATCAGTACAAGCAGAACGATGGCTTCGGCAAGCGCTGCTATATGGGCATTGATGCCAATTATGATCTGAAGGGTGATTACATTCTGGAGGTCAATGAGAAGAGTCCATTTGGCAAGCGCGCTCCTGCCCAGAAGCAGATCTCATACCACGGCATGCACCACTCCAACTAATTCAAGCTGAAACATTAACAACGATCAGGTCAAAAAAAAAAAAACAAAAAAATGCATCAAGAGAATTAGCATTTAAAAAAAAATCAAATTAATAAACGAGCATATTTTCTAAACTAGAATATACAAAGTTTGCTTATTACAAAAGATAAAAAAAAAATTACTAATATAAAAAAAAATATATATATATATATTTTAATAAATTGTTTTTTACTATATACATAGTGTTAACTATAAGTAAAAACGAATCTGAACGAGTACAGGGCACCTCTTCGCCGGATACAATCTTCTTGATTTAAAAGTATAAAAGCTATCTGTATATTGATCTATCATATATATATATATCATATATTTACAATATAAAAATTAAATATAATTTTAACTCATTTTAAATAATGCTCATTTTCTAAAGCAATCGTGAACACATGTTGAGAATATTTTGTACATTATTTTCTGTTGAAATAAAAAATTATTTTAATTTAGGATATTTTTACAAGAAATTTTTACATAAATACGCTCTAAAAATATTTAATAAAGAATATAACTATCCAAAACTTTTGGCGAAAAGCAACAAAAATTAAATAATTACATTTGTATTCATTTGCACTCATGTTAAAATATACAATTGAATTAACAAATCGGAAACCTGAACAGTTAGCTTTGTGTGGATCTTTACCAAAATCTCTTAATATTTCCTGTTTCCTTCGTTCTTATAAGCTATATAATATTTTTTACATAAAAAAATAAAAGCATCTGTAATATGCAAGATATACAAAAAAAAACTAAGGAAAATATAAAATGTATAACAATTATTAGGGGTGTTACCAATTCAATCGCCTTTATTAGCGTATATATTAATTATAATACATAAATATGTTTATGAAATAAATTGCTTGCAAAACTATAAAAAGAAGTTTCCTTTAAAGCATATTAGTAAATTTAATTAATTAAATAAACTTCCGATGAAACTAAGTTATGCTTTAGTAAGTGATATGTGATGGGCGTCAGAGCTTAAATTTCAATTCGGCTTCTTACTGATTAATCTTAACCACCTTGGCAGTTTATTTTGATTGTTAAATGGAGTAGTGCATATTCTTAAAAAATAATAATAAAATGTTTCCAAATAGAGTGACTCCAAATCCCTATTTTAATCGATTAAAAATTACAGCAAAATGGCCACAGCAAAATAGTCGAAAAAAAGATCCGTTACGAAAGAAGTTTGGCGCACTGGCGCAAAAATTATCGATGTATCGGCAGAGCATCGATATTATCGATATGACTAACTAAAAAGGGGCAAAGAAGAACAACAAACGTAAAAGATACAAAACGCAGCTCAACAAAAAAGAAAGAATAAACAAAAAAAAAATGCTCACATAATTCGAGCAAAAGGTCCAGCGACAAATTGCTGTAGTATTAACGGATATAGTGAGAAAAAAGGGAAGACTCACCCGACGCTGGGCCTGTTGCGAATAAACACGAGTCCAGTGCTTGAATAAAATCAATAAAGGGCCAGCTCAATGGGTGCCGAGCAATCGCAGCCGCGCATCGAGGCTGACGGCCATGAGATCTTTGAAAGGCGCGACCCGACGCCTCTCGACTCCAACTCGATGAACGATGGCAGCGCCCAGGCGCTGGCAGCGGCTGCCGCAGCAGCGACCAACAAACGTCGTGGCGGCACCCTTCAGCAGCGACAGCACCAACAACATCAACTGCAACAGCAGCAAGCGTTGCCGCATGGACCGGCAAGCATTGTGATTGCCAGTAAGCAAATCATTTCGGATACAGCGTCGCCGACCAGCTCCGAGCTGAGCCGGCCACCATCGCCGCCGCTGAGCGTGTGCTCGGATCTACCGTATGTGTCGTATACGGATCGACCCATCGGCGATTCGCCAAAGATACGTAATCGGCCCGCCCATATGCTGCAACAGAGCAGCGCTAGCCGTGCGGCAGCACGCAAATCGCATCCGGGCGGCATCACAACGACCATCAAGCCGAAGCGTCCACAGTCGACGGCATCCAGCCACAATATTGTTATTGTAAAACCGGGTGCACGTGATACCCATGACGATATTGATCCAGATTTGACGCGTCTGCGCAACATACCCCAATTTTTGCCAGTGCTCCGTGAGTCGATCAGCTCGGCGACATATACACGCGACGCAGAGATCTTGGAGCGTTTGCATTCCCAACATTTGCTTAATATATGCGGACGGATGCAGACGCATTTGAATTTGTGCGCCAGCCATGTGGCCAGCGAACAGAATCATCTCGTGGAGCGCACCAAGGTCGTTAGCAATTCGATAACGACACTCTTTGCCAGCTTCGTCGATATGCAGAAGACATACGCATCGTATGCGGAGCAATTTGCCAAAATTCGTGGCGTGTCGCAGCAGCTGAGCCGCTGCAATTCGCTGCTGCATGAGAATATTGCCAGCCTGGAGGCAATCAATAATTTCCTGGACGATGAGGATCGTCTGGAGCCGTTCGTCTGGCGCACCGATGACAATAAGCTGCGCGGCGAGGCGGAAGGCGCCGCCGGTGGCAATAGTAGCCGCCTGTGGCGTCTCTAGGCGCTCCAATCGATTTCCTTCCAACGATTGTTTGTTATTAGTCTAACGCGTAATTTGATTTAATATCTATATATAATTATATTGTGTACATTAACTATGTATGTATTCTTCAATTGTATTGTTTGTATGTGAAATGCGTGTCTTGAAATTCATTTTTAAGTCTTATGGACAGATCTCGAGCAATTTCAAAGCAGGCGACACTTAGCAATAGACGCCTTATTAATTCGGATTTGAAAGCAGTATGTGTAAATAAACGTTTATCAAACTATGGTTATATAATTTGATAATAATTAACTCCAATCTCAAATTTCCTATGACTCGTTAAAACTCTGGACAATTTTATTTCTTAACTCGAAAAAAAAAATGCAAATCTGAAAAGTAAGTTTGAAAATGGAATTAATCTCAATTGGGCTTGGCTTAAATGCATAAATGTGAAATATTCAGTTTAAAGGGGATTTTTTTTTAATGCTTCGTCAGCTTGCTTCCAGTCTGCAAGGGAATGTTTTATTTGACCTGTCTGCGATAACCGTTTTTTCTTGTTATATTCGGATGAAAATTTCAAGTGTATTTCCAGGTTTTCAAAACTAGAGCACACCACTTAAAAAAAAAAAAATCCAATTTTTGTCGAATCCAATAAGTGAATATATTTAATTATTCAATGTAATGACACATTTAACAATAATTAAGCACACTCACAATATACATGCAGACATATATAATTATATATATATTTATATATATGATTAGTGGAATCCTGTAATTGAATATATTTAATAGTCCAATGTTATTACTTGAATAATGTATACAATTATTAATAATAATTTTTTAATTACACACTTAATGGGCAATTATTTGAGTAATTTTAGTTTTTCGTGCAACATCATTTTTGAGTTGACCAAAGTGTTGCACGAACTATTTTCTATAAGATGAAATGCACATTTCTGATACAACATTCAAAGTAATTGCGGCTTCTCATCGCACAATTCTTTGGGGGTAAGTTGAGAAATCAAAGAAATGAATATTGGCAATAACTAGCCATAATATTTATTCCACATGCTTACACACATAATTAGCTAGAGATTAGCAGACTATATATAAAACTACGACTAGTACACATTAACTAAAAAACAGTTATACACTTCGCATGCAGGCTTTCATATTTGTTTTCGTTTCTTTTTTTTTTTATCAACATTAATTACAATTGTTTTGCAGTGCAAGAACACCGTTACTTATATAAATATACACACATATACATATACTAACAAATACGTACATTTAAAATAGTTAGTTGAGTCGCCTCTATGAGGCATATTAATGGTTTCTGTTTTTGTAGAAACCGTTTTGCATGAAAGTCCGAAATGAAATAGACAGGGAAAGAGAGTGAGAGAGAATGTGTGCGAAAGAGACAGGGCGAGCGAGAGATGCGAGCGTTTTTCATATGCTCCGCTTGTGTCGAAGGAACCCACGCAATTGTTCGCTTTCATCTTGTCGCCATCGTCGTCGGATCTCCAGCACCGTCCTGTATAATACCATGGAGCAATGGTAGAGATTGAAAATCGACGTTAGCACAATTAGGATGTGTTTGACCAATGTGAATGGATAGCTATTCAACAGCCGTATGATAAAGGTGAGGGCTAACTGTTAACGCTGCGTATAGCAGCTCCAATAAACAAGGAGCATGAGCAGTACGTTAGCGCAACTTATATTCTAGAAGAGCTTCTGCATGTTGATGCGATCCTGAATGTTGCGCTGCTGCTCCTGCTCATCGATGAACTTCAGTTCTCGGGCTACCGTCGACTTGAGCGTTTTATCCAATTCCAGTGCATCGACAAAATCGCAACGGGCCTGCCTCGGATTCCAGGCGCCAGCATGGGCCTTGGCGCGACGAAATAGCGCCTTCACGTTTTGTGGATCAAGATTGAGGACCTCGTTGCAATGCTCAATCACGGCATAATAGTCACCGGCAATCAGACGGCATTGGGCATAGTTCAGCAGCAGCGGTTTCTTAATTGCAGCCAACTGCAGCCACTCGGCATCGTGCGGCTTCTCCTTGAGCATCAGCTGCTCGACCATGCCGACGGCATCGCGATAGCAAATCTCTGCGGCAGCATACTCAAGCGCCTTATAGTGACGATTGCCACGCTCCTTAAGCGAATGGGTTGCCAGCATTTTCTCATCGTCAGTCATTTGCCAGCGCTCCTTCTCATACTCCTCGGGCAACTCAATCGAGATTAATTCAATGATGAACTCCAAGTCGACGGGATGCTGAAGTAACTGGTCCAGATCCTCATAGCCCATCCCTTCGTTCTGTAGGGTCATGCCGCAGCAATGACGACGTTCCTCCGGTTTCTTGCCAATATCACGCAGCGTTTTCGATATAAACGGATATTGAGCACAGAACTGTAAGGTCGAAAATATGCATATTAAAATAAAATAAATATAATCTTTTCAAGTGGAGTTTGTTTCTGGCGCTCATCCAAACATTCAATAAGCAGTTAAATTCAATCAGCCAAGAGTTAGAAGACGGATTCATGTTTCCCACAACTTTGTAGTTTCATAGGTTTGCCAAAACTAAAACCGATTTCAAAATTTTGCCTTTTTATACCCTTAACCCATTAAAAATGGGTAAAAAGGGGTTTTGTGCAAATGTATGTAACAGGCAGAAGGAGGCATCTCCGACCCCATAAAGTATATATATTCTTGATCAGGTTCAACAGCCGTTTCGATATAGTCCTGTCCGTCTGTATGAACGCGCGGATCTCAGAGACTATAAGAGCTAGCGACTTTAAATTTAAAATAAAAGTTCTCGTGTACCAGGCGCAGATCAAGTTTGCCTTATTTTATCTATAACTGCCTCAGCTTCTGAATTATCGATACATTTCGATTTCCGTTATCAATAAATTCCACAATTTAAAAGGCAGAGGCTTTTAATTTATACATAATATGCATACACATATAGTTGATCAATTGCCAAAATTTCATTAAGATCGGATAAGAAACACCAAAGTTATAGTCAAAATTATATTTTCGTATTGATCTTCTTGCTGTCAGCAGCCGCAAGCTTATTTTGTATGCATAAGTAGGCGAGCGCATGAGTGAGAAAGAGATGGCATGATAATCGACGATAGCGTCAATATATTTGTGTGTATTCAGCAGAGCCCCGATAGCTACTGTTTCGTGTACGTATGTATGTATGTATGTATGTATGTATATGCTTGTGAGTAAAAATACTCTGTAAGAAATGCACTTGCAGAACTGAACATTTGAGTGCAAATCATCTTAAAGGAAAATTGGCCAATAAAACCAGAATATGTTTAACAACTTGGTTAAGGGTATATATATTGGTTAAGGGTATATCGAGCCAACTCGACTAGAACAACTTAGTTGTTTAATATTGATGCATACGAAATATTTTATAACTTGGTGATGGACTATAACAATTTCGAGCTAGCATAATTCAAATTTGCAATTTAACATAATGAGATTTTTATCATGCAAATGGATATTTTACAATTGTTTCTTGATATTTTATTAGCCGATACCGAAGGTGTAAAAGTATGTTGCAATCCATGTTTTAAATTGCGGCACATATAACAATTTGCAGAAACTGATGGAATTTCATGCGTCGGATAATAGGAAATTCACACAAATTCTCAAAACAGCTACTAAATATTGCCGGTCGATCAGATTTAAATGCAAATGAGTTCTGGCCAGGATTGCTGGTCGATGAGCGACTTGCGCGACTGTGCACGCATAAACACATATAAGGTTATATCTTTAAGTGAGCACCTGTGGAGATGAGTGCGCTTACCGATTTGTAAACTGTGAATTTGGCCACTTCGTTGAGGGACATTTTCTGCACGATGACTTCCCAGACTTCCAGTTTGAATTTCTTGCCCAGGACAAGCTCCATGGGCTTGTTAATTTTCCTGCTGTCGTCAACGATTCGGATATCGTTTGCCCGACGTGTTTGAAAATGAAATTTCACCTGCAAAATTGAAACTGTGTCACTTGCAACCTGGGACATGTTCTGGCCTTGGCCTAGTTTTTTTTTTTTGCGTGGGAGTTGTTTTGCAGCCCAACTGTTGCCTGTTGCAATTTGATATGATTTACTTACCCTGGTTCCTGGGATAAGTTCGATGTATTTATTGCCAGGATTTAGCACTTCCTTGTGTATTGGCTTTTCCTTACCAACTTTAGATAGTTTCTGCTCCATTTTAGTTTTTCTGCGTGTGTGCGGTTTGTTAGCCTCAATTTTTGCAGTATATGCTGCTGGTTCACCATTCACGAATCACGCACAACTTGACTCCGCTCTCGTGCTCCTGCTTTTCAACAATAAAGGACAATGAGTTGCAGTCAAAACAAAATGCAAATATTCCAGAACTAATTCACGCAGAACAGCTGTTTGCCCATTCAACAGTGTGGCAGCATTAATCTTAACAAAACAAATCGATTGGTATTGGCACTATCGATTAATTTACACTTCGTGTCTGTCGTTAGCGACTTGTTAGTTATTTAAATTTTCATTAAATACATAAATATTAAATACATTAAATACATAATTATTCTGTTCAGTCTGACTTTTAAAAATTTTTGTTGTTTTTTTTTTTTAATATTCTTGCATATTGCATGCACGTTATCGAAGAGCCGCAAATTGATAAGTTCTTTAACCGTCAACTTGTTATCGCGCTACGAAGTTGCAGTCGATAGGAACTGCCAGGTCGGCCAGCCACCAGCTGGGTTGACAGGCATCTGACCCGCCAACTATGAACAATGCCAACTATTCGGTCGCGTATAGCGGAACCTGAAAGTTGTGTGTTGCGCGCGCTTTGCAATTGATGCGACACCAGTTTGTTTGAGCGCAACAATTTCAAAATTCTTACGAACACTTTAAGAATTAAATTGAGAATTGGTTGCATAGCTGAATGCATTTTATTTGTTAGTATCTCATATTTCCGTCTATATTATTTTTTTGGTGCGTGTGTGTTTGTGCCAGTGTTAGTGCTAAAATTTATAATAAACAAAATGTTTCATCTAAATTACAATCTCAACGACCGCATAACACCTCGCACTAGTTGGAGCCACCCACAATATATCTTACTTAACATTGTTTGTATTGCAGAGTAATAAGAAAATGCAAACATTCAAATGAATCTCGTTACATTTTTTAATTGCATATTTGCTCTAGAATCCATTGCGTATACATAATATTTTGTAGAAATATATAATTGTGATTTGATCTTGAAATACAATTTCAATTGCAGAAACTCAAAAAAAGAAAAAAATGTTATACAGGTTTCGAAAACACGAGAGAATGAAAAGTGCTTGATTCTAGAATTGTCTTGAAAATATAAATTGCTATTTTCAAACAATCCAAATATGAACATTAAACAAATGGTATATTCTCAAGTTTAGAAATTTCTTACTCGAGGCATTAAGAACATTCAATTTCCAAAATTGAAATCTTTTTGTTTTTTAATTCTTGTGCTTGAAAACATTTTTGATTATAAATTTTTCGAAATTACTGTGCTATTTCTTGAAAGAAATCTGTAAATTTGACGCAAAATGGGAAATGTTCGCGAACTGAAATTAAATTTGGAACCGCAACGATCAAATTTTCAAATATGAACATACATTAATAATAACTGAAGATTTTATGCTGCTTTTGACCGTTTGAGTAGGCGTTGCTATGCTCTATATATAAATTATATACATATCTATCACGAATTATTTATACAATAACAAGTTCGAACGAAGATCTCAGGCACGCCGAATGTTACATACCCTTTAAGACTTACAAAAAAAAACCTAACAAATTTTTACCTATGGAAATTGTTCAAAACTGTGACGTTTGATTTTTAGGTGAATGTGGTTTGGATATTTAAATAAACAAAAAAATGTTCATAGAATGAGAAGGCATCACTCGATCGATCGTTTCTATGATTGCTATATGGTATATAGTGATCCGATCCGGTCATCTTGGCCATATTATAGACGAATATATGCTAAGTTTGATCTAGATAGAAAGACAGACAGACGGACTTGGCTATGGTGAGATGGTTTTTTATGTTTTTCAAGCGAAACATTTGCTATACTGAAATACATTCAAATGATGGCCTGCCTACTCACAACAAAAACAACAACAATAACAACAACAATAACAATAACAACAAGAAATATCTACATATGATTTTATGTGCACAGCCCACACGACAGACCCAAACAAAAAACTTGGAAAAAATCTATCAAATTAATACAACTTTTGCTCTTTGGTTTTGAGCTTTCAGATCTGTAGTGTTTCTCTCTCTCTCACTCCCTGTGTGTGTTTCTCTCGCTCTCGCTCTGGCGCTCATTCGCTCTCTTTTACTGTTCCTCCTGCTGTTTATTTTTTTGTTTTTTACTTGTGAGTAGGTGAACGCTGCTACATTCACAGGTATAACCGCAAAGCAACAGAAAACTCACAGCTACAGATGCAGCAGCAGCAGCAGCAGCAGCAGCAGCAGCAGCAACAGCAACAGATACACATACAGATAGAGAGATACAGATACATTGAGACACATCAAATAGATAAACTTGGCATGTTTTTTTGTGTGTTCTTCGACGCTTGTTCAAAAACGCTTTCTGCCCGCTCGGCAGTCGTTGTTGAAATTCTGCTGTGTTCTGAGGCTTTGCATGCCTCAATTCGAGCTGGGCCAAAATACAAATGTAATAATTAACATCAAACGAGGCACGCGGGCGCGCAAATCTTCACGTTCGAATGTGCATCAATGAAAAGTTTTTTTGTTTTTTTTTTTTGTTTTTTGTTTTTATATATATATTTTCCTATATATAAGAAATTTAAGAAATATTCTGAAAAGTGCAAATGACCTAACACACATTCGTAATCACTGACACACATACATCGTGTACACACACACACACACGCGTACATAAACACAATTGTGCTTATAATTATAAAATGTTTGACTACAAATATGAAATTGATGTGTATTCAAAGTCGATGCTTAAAAAAAATACCACAAGTTGTCTGGATGCTTGTTACAAATCTTGATAAATAATCTATATTTCTGCAGAATGATTTCAATTCACAAAAAAAACAATAAAAAAGTAGAAAAATAACAATTTTAACGGTTGTGCTGAGAGCTTACAAACCTAACATAGTTGAAGAACTAACTGTTCTCGCGATTCCAATTTAAGTATAATTCGAATTTTCGGAATTTTCCCATTACAACTGTAACCTGTGTTTTAAAAAAAAGCATTTGTAATTATTACCTAGTAAAACTAGTTGAAAAGTAAAAATTCTGTTTAAAAGCTTTAACCTTCACAAGCACACACCCACACACAAACACGCACACACACAAGCACACATATACAGATATGCCCGTGTGCTAGCTATTATTTATGAGTAAACGTAATTTTGTGTAGTGCTTTTAATTTCGATATTTATTTTTTGTGTTTTTTTATTTTAATTATGTTTGACATTGTTTTCTTTTCCTTTTTGGAAATTTGTTTTCTCAGCTGTTTGGTTATTGGAGGAGCCACAGCACACCTAGAAAGTTGGGCTAATTGCCAACAATTTTGGTTGCACACCGCAGAGTTTGCTTGCAATTGAAGCGTTTAGCTCAAGATGCTTATTTTTAAAACAGTCTCGCTGACTAATGCAGAGAGTAGCTCTAGGTACACAAACACACACACGCACACGCACACTCACGTATGGTGTATATTACATATGTATATAGACAAGGCATGCATGTGTGCGTGTATATGTATATAATTGTCTATGGAATATCTTTACTGGGCATACGCATAATATCTTTGGGATAAGCGATTCTAGCATCTGGCCCTCATTTCATTTAGGCGTTCTCTGCATCTCTCTCTATCTCTCGCTCTCTCTCTCTCGCTCTCTCTGTGTCGTATTTATTTTTAGACTAGTGATCGTGTGTATTGACTTTGTGTGTGTGTCTCGCTGCTGTGAAGCTGAGCAGTTTTTGGCATTTAACGGTATTCCCAAAAAGAGCATACATACAAAATGAGAAGAGCACTTTTGTAAATTTGCAATTATTTGCTTTCTTGATTTAACTTATAGGATTTTTTTATGAACACAGTCACGCCCTCAGACATGCCCAGCGTATTAATATTGAATAAGCAAATACATTTAAGAATTATACATACATACATGTACATGTATATATATTAGTGTGTGCGTATAACAATCGAATGTCGATGACCATATGGCATATTTAGCACACGTAATTTTTTCACAACCGCAAGCGGCTTGTGTTTTGAAATGAATGGCAACTATCAATGAGCTTGAAATTGTCGCTGTGGCGCCCACACACACACACACACACACAGATGCATACGTGTGCAAAATGTGCATGTTGCCCACTTGTCAAATGTTACCTGCGCTAGCTGCGCTGCCAATATCAAACTAAACGCCAACGTCAAATGTCGACGTCTAACGTCAACGCCAACGCCAACGTCGACGCCAACGTCGACGCCCACTATGAACACCTATTTATGTGCGTATGTATGTGGATGCATAAGTATGTATGTATGTAATTCAAGTTGTGGTTTGCAACTTGATCAAAGGGTGCTCGTCATTAGATTTTGGCATATCTGCATGTATATATTTGTATGTGTGTGTGTGTTTATGCTGAGAGCAACTCTGCCGTTGTCCGTGCTCTGCTGATGCAGTCACAAGTGGAAAATACAAATAAAGATATAAAAAAAGGACAGTGTCAAGCGAGAAAGAAGGGCTTTCTTAGGCACGCCGAAGAGAAAATACCCTTGCAGATTTCGAAAAGTCTACCAACTGCTCCAATGATGCAGTAATCCGATGTCCGATATATTCCCCAAGAGTCGCATAGGCAAACAAAGATTTAAACAAGCGCCAAAAAACAAAATCGAATTCGTTCTTATCTTTGCACAGTGTATTTTGGCGCTCATCGCGATTCTGTCTCTCTCTTTATGCTGTTCATTCTCAAAATTTGAGAGTCAGCTGGTCGTGTCTATGTGTGTGACGTGATGCTTGATGCGATGGCCTTGAAGCTTCGGCCGAACTATGGTCGACTGCTATATATACATACATACATAAATACACACACACACACACAAACACACATACATACAAACATACATAAATAAACAAGCGACTGCAGAACACTTCACAAATAAAAAACAAAAATTCCAAAAAATCTTCCCAAATAAACTTGATTTTCAATTATGCTATGTATGCGTGTGTGTGTGTGTGTGTGTGTGTGTGTGTGTGTTTGCGCGAGTTTTGACTGTCTCAATTTTTGCCGCTTTTTTTTAAATTTCGCTGAGCTGAGCGTTTTCTTAAGTCAACTCGGCCAAGGTTGCTGGCAAGCGACAACTTGAGATCATAATATAAATAAAACTAAAGTCAATGTATATGTGTATGTGTATATGTATGTGTAAGTGTAAATGTGCGTGGGTGCTTGTGCGTGTGCGTGTGCGTCTATATTGACCATATGCGAGATTTGCATCGTTTAATGCTGAATTTACTGCAACAGTTTTAGCTAATATCACGACCAACAACAATAACTTTAACGAAAATGCAATAAAAGCGCCAAAATACAACAACATTCGAAAGAAAAGGAGATAAAACAATAAAACAGTACAAACCAACACCAGCAGCAGCCGCAGAGAGGAGACTACAACAACAACAGCAAGAACCACAACAACGACAACAACAACAGCAACAGCAAGCCACATCATGATCAGCAGTTGGAGTTGCAGACTGCTGCTGCTGCTCATGATGATGATGATGCACTGCAGCAGACACCTGGGCACAAACGCCTACAACATCGATCTGCCCAGTTATGTGCGGCATCGACAAGCTGGCAACACCATGTTCGGCTTCAGCATTGCGTTGCACAAGGCCCGCAAGGATTATACCAACTACAATTCGTAAGTTAACCCAACTCCCTTTGCTTATTTAAGTACAGTGAACGCTTACTCTAATGTACCGCTGCATGATCTGATCGGGATCATCGAATTAATTGCTTTGAACTTTATCAAATCAGACATCAATATTTTTCTATACACAACTTGAAGTCCATTTTTGTATGCTACAAGATAATTTGGAGTTTTGTGTTGAATTTAGTACAAAAACATACCTAAATTATAAAAAATTTTCAAACTAGGACTGGGTTTAAAAAAGTATAGGTTTTTCTTAAAAAAATATATATGTATGTATATTTTCCTAAAATATTTCGCAATGCATAAAGCATTTCTTTGAGTTGGAGAAGTTATATTTTATTTATGTACAATAAAAACATTTTATGTTATTTAAGACATATTTAATCACTTAATTTAATCATTTTATTTGTAAAATTTTATGCATAAATTGGAGTCAAATCGCAATTGCAAATTATTTTTGCTTGTTTTTTGTTTGTGGTCGGTTGTTGCAAGTTGAACTTGAGCTGAATGAATCTGATGAATCGAAGACTGCTTTATCCAAACATAAAACGTATTTTTCAGTTTAAAAATCGTAATGTTTTTTTTTATACTCTGTGTCTAATGAAGGAAATGCTCGTTTCACTGTTCGTTTGCCGTTTACCGAAACTTATGTAAATTGAGCGAACGACCTTCTGTCACCCAAGACGGAGCTACGGAGTGACAGTGACATATGTATGTATACATACATATACATATACACATTAACAAAAATACACATACATACTTACGTTTACATTCAGTGAAATTTCAATGCCACAGTGCGCATGCGCGCCGGAAACAATCAGGCATGACAATAACAAAATGTATCTTATGCTTATGCGCTCACCCCGCCCCTCCATCACCACCCGCACACACACACACACACACACACAAATACAGACAAAAGAAATGAAAAAAAAAGATGCACTCAACAAGAACATTTGTCGCATGGCACATCTCAGCACAAACTCATTTTCTTTTTGGATAGCCAGTTATCGTTATCGAATTTCTTTTCTTCATTCTTACTTTCTGGCATGATTGCAGTTGTGGAAGCTGCAGACGCTGATAGCGCTGCAGTGATAACCAGTGATAAGCGTAAGTGGCTTTTATCATAAAGCGACTGCAACTGTGGCAAGTGTATATATGCATATATGTATATGTACAATCCGAATGTGAATCCGAGTCCAAAACTGTGGCTTGAACTGAAACGGATTACTGATAACATAACTGTCATATAAACGCATAAAAATGCGTTGCATGAATCAAGAATGTTTATTTACTGAGTGTTAAAGAAATTTAAGCTCAGCTCAATGAACTCGATAATGTAAACAAAGAATAAACCACAACTTTGATTATAGAAAAATGTTAAGAACAAATAAAGTAGATCTTAATATGACGATTCAGAAAGGTGATTAAAATATGACATACTTTTGTCAAGCAGAAGACATAAGTAAGATGGGGGACTTAGAGCTATATATATAAACCCCTTTCTGTATTATATAAGATCTACCGAAATTGATAAAATGCAGAACATTTTTTTTTTTTCAAATAAAATGACTATTCAAAGTAGTCGATTAAATATAGAATTCCTTTTAAAATAAAATAAATTTATTTTGTAGTTGAGTTTTCCATTGAGATTTCTTTAGATTTCTCTAGATCTGCACCCCTTTTAACGTATTTGCCCTATTTTCATTTTTGAACCATTTAGTTCCATAACTGTCTGGTGTCTTGTGTCAACACCATAAAAATCCTAAATGCCATCAATTTCAATCAGAGGTGCGCAATCAAAATTAATGGTTGACAGCGTGTCCTATTGCTCGAATCACAGATATATATATATATATATACATACATATGTATGTGTATACACGAGTTTATAAATATAAACTACTTCAAACCCGACAGTGCCATCGCCTGGGAAGTGGACCATTCTGCCTTTGAAACGGAACGTTATTAGCCAAATGCGACTGACCCGTGGCAAATGAGGAAAAGAAATAACTAAAAAAAAAATTTCGATTCTCTCTTGCAAGATCGATCAGTTACCGCCCTCCAATATATATATATATATGTGCTAAATTACATATTCCCATTCGCATTCAGATAGCCTATTGAACTTCGAAAGTTCGTCAACGAGAAGGGAGGAGCGGGGAGCGGGGAGCGTGTTGCTCGTTGCTCTCGCAGAGCGTGCTAATCAAGCGGCAACAGATGCAAAGATGCCTCTTGCTTCACTTTTGACTTTTCGCACGTTCACTTGCTTGCAAAGAATAGAAAGACGTAGATGATGACGACCACGAGGCAGAGATAGGAACCAACGTTCCACAAGCACCAACAATCAAAGAGCTGCTCAACTCACATCCGATAAAGATGGCCAGACAGTAAGAGAGAGATACACAGAGAGCGAGAGCGAGAGAGAGAGAGAGAGAGAGAGATGGAGCTCTCTGAAAGACAGTCTGAAAGCTAAAAGTAATCAACGTATGGAAAAAAGCTCTGCTTTGTTGTTACTGCTCTTCTGTCCCACAATGGGGAGTATGACTGTGGCAAAAGCATTTCGTTACACGGGGAATGACAATTTGATACCCATGATAAATATTATATTTAAATGAATTTAATATTATTTGGTTTTTGTTTTAATATTCTTATTTTGCTTTTTATTATTTATTATTTTTATTATTATTTTTTATGATATATGAAATATACCTTTTTAAAAAGTGTAAACTTTTGCGATTAGTCATACCCTAAACATAAATTAAAGTTTTAGATAAATGTTCCATATACGAGTTATTAGTGGGTTGGGCATTATGAAGCTATAATTTTACGACTAGACTTATTTTATTAGCGAATTTTTTTTATAAGCCAAAACTTAACAAAAATGCTTTAGTTCATAATTAGCAAAAAAAAATTATTTAAATTTTTGTTTATTAAATTGTTTAATTAAGTATAAAATAGAAAAGGTAATCATGAGTAAAATGCAGAAGATGAGAATTATATATTTAATAAAGAGAGGTGTGCACTAAAAAATAACATATAAGATTTAAGTTATAAACAACAAGTTTATTATTTATCTATTATTTATCACATTTGGTAAAATTTTCGCAAAGCAGAAAATTTCTATGAGTAATTCACATAATTCGTAGATCTCAAAATGTCTGTTCGAATACAAAAACAGTATTTGAAACTAAGGGGTTAAATGCACTTAAATGCTTTTAACACAAAAAAAAAAAAAAAAAATCAGAAAAGACACAAAAATGTAAATTGAAGTCAACACGTTATTTAAAATGTTTACAATTCAATAAAGACACGATAATAAACAAAAAAGCATAAGAAGCGCGATGCGTGCTTGCTTGAAAGACCTCCAAGCTTCCATATACAGATACAGATACAGATAGAGTTAAAGATACAGATACAGATACAGATACAGATACAGATACAGATACAGATACAGATACAGATACAGAAATAGATACAGACAGACGCAGACATTATTGCTCAACAGTTGTGCCAAGTTTGCAATTCACAAGCGCATCGCACCTCAAATACTCTACATATTTATAAATTTTGCTTTGTGTATTTAATTCCATCTAAAAATAATCATAATATGAAACAAATATCAGGGTTTCGATTCCCAGAATTAACTATAACATTGCAACATAGCGATAACAATAATGTTGCCTAATCTTGTTCTTTGGAAATATTCGTTTTTATTTTTTTTAAATAGCTTAATAAAAATTATAATAATAATAATAATAATAATAATAATAATAATAATAATAATAATAATAATAATAATAATAATAATAATAATAATAATAATAATAATAATAATAATAATAATAATAATAATAATAATAGTATTAATAATAATAATAATAATAATAATAATAATAATAAAAATAATAGTAATAATAATAAAAATAGTAGTAATAATAATACTAATTAGGGCCGTTTCCCTCTTTTGACCCGATTTTCGCCAATGGTGCTGAATTGTTATTAAAAAACACCTATCGATTAATCAAGATCATAAAAAATAACATTTACTGATCTATCAGTTGTTCTCCACAAAAGTCAAAACTTTTCTTTTTAAGAGATGTAATACTCATAAACCTAATGTCTAATGTTTATTGTTATTGTTGTTTATGTTGTCCTCTAGTTTTTTTTTGTTTTTTTTTTTTGGTTTACCTAACAATTAACACTTATGTTTGCCTGAGTTCAGACTGTTTGTTGTTTGTTAAGTGACACTTGGTATTCCGGGCCGTAAGGGCATACAGCGACTGCCTTCCGCCTCTACCCACGTTGCCACTCTCAGTCTTGTGTCTGTAAAGTGCACTTAAAGCTGAAAATTACCTGACTCCATCTGCTGCTGATGTTGATGCTGATACACACAATATAATTGTGTGTTAAATGCGCACAAACAGATCCCAACGCGAAGCAGGCTTTGCAGATGGAGGAGATGGAGGAGACGGAGCAGGAGGAGGAGGAGGAGGGGGTGGTGGTTGTGGTGTTGGTGGAGGCTTTGTGGTTTTGTCTGTAACTAGTTGTTGGTTATATTGTTAATAAGGCAAGTCATTGGCCAATGTGGTTTGCCCTGAAGCATTGTCGGCCACAATTAATACACATACATACATACATACATACATACATACATATATATATATACATGTGTCCAGTAGCAAACATCTGTATCTCGCAACTGGTGTAAATGTATCTGCATCTGTATCTGTATCTGTATCTACAGTTGACACAGTTAGAGCTGTGAGCGTGCTATTTACGGTCAAGTGTTTGGCACAAGGTTGACCGTCCGCTTCACCCAATTGGCCAAATAAGTCATCATCATCAGCAGCAGCATCAGCATCAGCATCAGCTTTAGCAGCCTCTGCGTACCGTTAGTTTGTCTTCCACTTGTTGTGAGATGCACAGGTTTCCTTATACTACTGCCACTACTACCTACTGGAACAAACGGCATTCATCGGCTGATTCGCTCATTAGCCTGGCCCCGTTCACAGTGCCAAAAGTGGGTTATCGCCATGCATATAGGGTGGCACCGAGATCCGTCAAATAACATGAGACTTCTTGCGTTAATCCCATCTATATGTCAACAATATGTACATGTCAAAATAAATCATCAGATTTATGCGAAATAAGACATTTAAGTCTTCTATTTATACAAATAATCTGATTTTCTTCTATTAAATAATATTATAAAAAAAAATAATCATTTTTGGAGGTTTACAGACATAAAAGTCATTGCAAACTTACAGCGCATGTTTACTAACGGTAAATTGAACTATTCCAGAATCAGTTTTGAGATGGCGTATTTTAATTTTCTGCCAAAAAAAAAAAAACCGTAAAAAATGAACAAAATAACAGCGGATTTTTAAGCGAACAAATAATTGTACATATACCTTTCATTAACACTAAGAGCGGCATTATTTTTGCCAGTGTATTTGCTATTATGCTATGTGCTATTATGCTATGATCTTTGCAAAAAAAAAAAAAAAAAAAAAAATTAAAAACCATAAATTGGGGGCAGCAATAAATAAGTTTATCTTCGTGATGATCATTTTGAGGAGCTGCACAAATTTTCTGCTGTCCACCCATTAACCTCATTCTCTCTCTCAGTCTCGCTCTCTCGCTCTTTCGCTCTCTCTTTCTTATAAACGGAGTTCGGCTACAGCATTCGACAGCTGTCGGCTGTCTGCAGTCGGCTGTCTGCCGTCGGCTGTCGCTTTGTTGTGGTTATGAAATTGCAAACAGCAGCAGCCGCAGCAGCAGAATCAGCAGCAGCCGTCGCAGCAGCAGCAGCAGCAGCAGACAATGAAATGTAATTGATTTCAAATATTTACTGCAATTTTTTGTTTTATCCACTTTGGCATTTGGCTGGCAGTTGTTGTTCTGTCTTTTAATTGATTGCGGCGGAGTCGAGTGGCGTTGATAAAGATAAAGATCGGATCGGATCGAAATGATGTGGGCTGGCAGGACTTATAGACTTATAGATAGCTAGATGGAGAGCATTTTAGACCACTACGTGGCTACTGGTCCTTTTAGCGAACATCCTGTGTGTGTTTTTGTGTGGAAACTCATTTGTATGGAAGTGTCAATGTGTAAAAAAGGTGTTGGAAAAACACACACACACATACACACACACACCAACACATTCACAGATGCACACATAAAATGGCTCAATGAGCGGCTGCCCGCACACAAACAGACAAACAACAACAACAAAAGCGGGGCGCGACGAGGGTCACACGTTGGGCGCCGGCGCGCAGCTCGTCGCAGCAGCGTCACGTGTGAACAGTTACTTTTTTCCCAGTCGGTATTTTGTCTGTCTCTGACTCTGGCCTGAGAGAGCAGCGCAATGAGGCGCGCACATGTTTAGCGCCGAAACGCCCTCGCGTTGGCCCCTCAACAAAAATTAACAACAAAAAAAAGAAGAAGAAGAAAAGAGAAAAACCCTAGGTCCAGAGACCCTCGGGAAATACTCTTTCGACTGACTTGAAAATGACTTGGCGATTTTCGGTAAATTAAATGCAGCCCATTTTGTTTGTGCACTTCTCGTGTCCCGCTTTGCGTTTCACTTTACAGTGCGTGCTAAAAGTATACGTTGCTCATTTAATTCGTATAGCACCAGTGTGCTCTAGATAAGCATGCACCGTAAGATATGTACATGTATTTGTGTTGTACAGTTATCTACTTTGACGTATTGTTGAAATTTTAAAGAATGTTCTTATCATACATGTTTTTGAATATTTTCGACTTTTTTCTTATTTTTGTTTATATACTTCAAAGATAAACACCAAAATCTTGACTTTTTTGTTTTAATTTAATATACATATTTGTTGCTCACCCGTTGAATTTGTGTGATTCATTAATGACTAAAATAATAATTTATTTATACCATATGCATAAATGAATACAAGAAACGACACCCATGTATATGAATCATATGTGATGAATCAAAATTTTTTCAGAAAAACAATTTTGTCAGATTGACTGATGAGGAAATGACTAAATCCCTAGGTAATCTGAGTGGGATTTGTTAATTTGCGTAAATGCCTTGTGGATCTCTCAGTTTGGTTTCCGCAGACAGTTGGTAATCACTGTGCACGTGGTTTTCATTCACGTTCGCCTGACAGGGGCAGGCAACGAGTCTCACATTGTGGCAGGAAGCATGCGCAGCTTCACACGCACAGCACCCACACGCATTAGGGGTATTCACTGTTCTGTGTTGCGGCCCGTGCTATCCTGCGGAACGGATGTTGTGCATGTGTTTTTGCCCCTCTTGCGGCTGTCGAAGTCAAAGTCAAAGTCGCAGTCAGCCGAAGGTACACTCAACAAAATTAAAAAAAAAAAACAGTTAATTTCTGTTTCTAATTTAACGAAATACGAATCGTAAAAATAATTTACAAATTTACTATCCTTTAAAATAATTCCGCTAGGTACAAATTATATTTGTTTCCTCAGAAATCTTAGAAATATTACAAATTTTATACATTTTATAAATATTTTAGTAATTTTTAATTTATTTATAATTTTAATTTTATTTTAAATTGAATGTAATTCAAATTTTTAATTTTTGTATTTTTTGTGTCGACTGACTTTAGTTGACAATAAATAAATAAATAAATTAAATGGCAAGCAAATAAAATAAATAAATAAAATTTAGAAAACAAATTAGCATTGTAATTTAATTATTATATTTAATTATATATATATGTATTTTTTTTTTTTCGTGTATGCACATGCGAGTGCAACAAATTGTTGGAAAAAAGTAAGTTTATTTTTAACATGATTTTTATTGCAACTGCTGCACGCGACGATCGATGGCGATTTAGAATTCAAGGCGCGATGCGGCTTCAAGTCAGACCAAAGGTTCTTAAATTTTCTACCATTCGATTTTCCTTTCTTTTCTTTCATTTTTTGTTGCTCATCTCCTTGGCAGTTCCAGTTAAATTGATTTTCCTTATGGCTTCGTCTTAAAATTTTCCCCCGATATTTTTTCGTATACATATGCACGTATGAGTGTATATATTTATATATATATATATATACAGTGGCTCGAAGCATAATTCGAGCAGTGCCTAGCAAAAAATTGAATTGCCTGCCATAAACTCATTATTCAATATTTTTCAAAAATTCCAAAGACCCATGGCAGGTACATTTATTAACCACAAAAATTAATATATGACCCTAATAAACTGTGGGTTTTCCACCTGCTAGGTAGGGTTATGTAAGAAAGTACCTCTTTTTATGGTCGAAGCATGTTTCGAACAGTTACATTATGGACACCTGGGTGCCATAAAATCCGGATTTTTTACCTAAAGTTGAATATTTTCGGTATAAATAGACCAATCCTTCTACGTCAGTTTAGTTTTTCCCTGCATTTCGGGTGTAATAAGCCAAAAAGGACCATGGGCAAACCGACTACCATTGATCAACGGAAAATCATCCTGGAACACTTAAAAATCGGATATTCATATCGCCAAATAGTTAAAATGATAAATTTAAACACCTCAACTGTATTCTACATCATTTGAAGTTTCGTGGACGAAAATTGGACAGAGGACAAGGGCGGAATGGCACCAAATCCGCTTTTCACCGAGCAGGACGAGCCGAGGATCATCAGGAAAACAAGGCGAAATCTTAAGCTATCGGCTCAAAAGCTGACTCAATAAGTGCAGGATGAAATAAGAAAAAAGTTCAGTATGGGAACTGTGATCCAAGTTCTGCGCAACCAAGACTTTAATGCCCGAGAACCACGGAAAAAGAAATTTATAAGCGCAAAACTATAGGGTATAGGATGACGTTCGTCAAAATCCACTTGGACAGGATTTGGAGTTCTGGAACACAGTCATATTTGAATTTGAGTACAAATTAAAAATTTTTGGCTCGGACGGACGGAATTATGTGTGGCGACACTCCAATACTGAGCTGAGTCCCAAAAATTTAAAGGCAACAGTCAAGCACTGCGGAGGAAGTGTCCTGGTATGGGCATCTATCTCGGCAGCCCGCGACGGAAATTTTGTGTTCGTTGAAACATCAATGGACAGGAATGTGTACTTTGATATACTAAAGGAAAAGTGCCGAGAAGCTAGAATCCGACGTACTTTCCGGATCTACCAGGACAAAAACCCCAAGCATAAGTCTGGAATAGTACAGTCCTGGCTTATCTGGAACTGCCCCCACATGATAATTCCACCGGCCCAGTCTCCGGATTTATATGTTGATGAAAATTTGTGAGCTCTGCTGGAAAATAACATCCGGAAATACAACATATCCAGCAAACAAGATCTCAAAATGCTCTGCTGGATGAGTGGAGCAGGATCAGTCCAGAAATTACCCCGAAGCTGGTATCTACCATGAATAATAGGTTAAGGGAAGTTGTTAAGGCTAAAGGATATCATACTAAGTATTAACATCCTTATTTAAGCTTTTATACGCCAAATATGTAATTTTTTAAAACTGCTCGAAATAAGCTTCAATAATTATTTTGGATATGTTTTCAGTTTTTGACTAATTTTAATTAATTAATTAATATTTTAATAAAAACCAAAGTTCCTTTTCAAATGCGATATAACATTAAACAAATTGGCATTTAAACATTTTGCGTTTTTTTCTTTGTTTAAACTTTACGGAACTTTTAATTTTTTGCTAGGCACTGCTCGAATTATGCTTCGAGCCACTGTATATATACAGTGTCTCAAAGCTCATTGGAAGCAGCGACAAGCAACAAATTTAAAGTGCTATAAAGTTTAAACAAGGAAACAAATTCAAATTTTTTAAATGCCAATTTGTTTAATGTTATATCACATTTCAAAAAGAAACTTTAGTTTTTTTTTAAATATTAATTAATTAATTAAAATTAGTCAAAAACTGAAAACATCTAAAATACAGGTCAAAGTCAAAGGTAAGCAGTCTTAAGAAAAGTTAAATATTTGGCGAATAAAAGCTTAAATAAGAATGTTAATACTTAGTATGATATCCTTTAGCCTTAACAACTTCGTTTAACCTATTTTTCATGGAAGATACCAGCATTCGGGTAGTTTCTAGGCTGATCTTGCTCCACTCCTCCAGCAGAGCATTTTTGAGATCTTGTTTGCTGGATATGTTGTGATTCCGGATGTTATTTTCCAGCAGAACCCACAAATTTTCAATAACACTTAAATCTGTAGACTGGGCCGGTGGAATTTTCACATGGGGGCAGTTCCAGATGAGCGAGGACTGTACTATTCCCGGCTTATGCGTGGGGTCGTTGTCGTGGTAGAACCGGAAAGTACGTGGGATTCCCAGTTTCTCGGCACTTTGGAGAAAATTTTCCTTTAGTATATCAAAGTACACATATTTGTCCATTGTTGTTTCAATGAACACAAAATTTCCGTCGCCGGCTGCCGAGATACAGGCCCAAACCATGACACTTCCTCCGCCATGCTTGACTGTTGCCTTTATGTGTTTGGGATCCAGCTCAGTATTGGGTTGTCGCCACACATAATTCCGTCCGTCCGGGCAACAAAATATTGAATTTGTACTCATATTCAAATATGACTATGTTCCAGAACTCAAATCCTTGCCCAAGTGGATTTTGACGAACGTCATCCCAGACCCTATATTTTTGCCTTTTACAAATTTCTTTTTCCGTGGTTCTCGGGCATAAAAGTCATAGTTGCGCAGAACTTGGAGCACAGTTCCCATACTGAACTTTTTCATTATTTCATCCTGCACCTATTGAGTCAGTTTTTGAGCCGATAGTTTAAGATTTCCCCTTGAAATCTTGATGATCCTCGGCTCGTCCTGCTCGGTGAAAATCGGATTTGGTGCCATTCCGCCCTTGTCCTCTGTCCAATTTTCGTCCACGAAACTCCAAATGATGTAGAATACAGTTGAGGTGTTTAAATTGATCATTTTAACTATTTGGCGATATGAATATCCGATTTTTAAGTGTTCCAGGATGATTTTCCGTTGATCAATGGTAGTCCGTTTGCCCATGATCCTTGTTGGCTTATTGCACCCGAAATGCAGGAAAAAACTAAACTGACTACGTAGGATTAATCTATTTATACCGAAAAAATTCAACTTTATGCAAAAAAATCCGGGTTTTCCGCCATTTAACTGTCCATAATGTCACTGTTTCCAACAGGGTTTGACCCACAAACTTAGGTACGTCTTACATAACCCGACCTAACGGGTGTGGAAATTCCCGTTTATTAGGGTCATATATTCATTTCGGTGGTTCATATATGTACCTGCCATGGCTCTTTGGAATTTTTGAAAAATATTGAATAATGAGTTTATGGCAGGTAATTAAATTTTTTGCTTGTCGCTGCTTCCAATGAGCTTTGAGACACTGTATATAGCCATCTGTGCGGAAAATTGTTCGATTTGGAATGCATTGTGCGGCTTTTCACGCTTCGATTTCCATGCACGGCCTTGCGGCCCATTTCTGGCTATTGGCCACATTTGTGATTGAGACATTGCCCAAAAATAAAAAAAAAATAAAGAAATAAAAAAACAACAAATAAAATATAGACAATTGAAATAAATTTCCAGAGACGCGTGTTTTCACGTTTTGTTTTTTGGCGCCTTCCTCACTGTTCTTTTGGCTTTATTCAATTTTCATTTTCATTCATTATTCATGATGCTATTCATCGGAGGTTTTTCTTTTTTATTTTATTTTTTTTTTGTTTTGCCCCTTATTTAATTGAAGCGCATTGATTTTGATTACTGTTGTGCACTCTGCTCTATAAGGCGTGTGTGTGTGTGTGGTGTATGTGGTGTGTGTGTGTGTGTGGTGTGTGTTGTGTGTGTGGTGTGTGTGGTGTGTGTGTTTATTGTTTCGGTTCATTGCACACACAACTCTGACGCGTGCTGCTTAATTTATTTTTTTAAATTACGCCAGCCACGTTCTGTTGTGCTATTTGCGAAAGTTGTTATTATAAAGCGATTTCAATGTACTATATACTATATATATGTACACATATACATATGTATATATATATATATTTATATATATACTCGCATGTTTAATAATAAATGATTGGAAATATTTGTAATCCATCTTCATTCAAATTGAATTCAAATTGTTAATGCTTTCATAATATTTTGTATACTTTGATCACATTTGCGATTAATTAATGATTAATGTACACTTAGCGAAAAAGATGGCATGCAATTTAGAACATAGCAATCAGCAGAGCAAATTTCATTACTTTTTTCTTATATAGCGGATGTTATTTTGATTTTTTGTCTTAGTAATTTATTTCTTCACAATAAAAAGCATTAGTAAAAATTACTATTTCTGTTTTTTTTTTTAGAGTGTATTAGATTGTACAGAATTTTATATCAAGTTTCTGTTTTGGGAATTGAAATATTCCTTATCTGAATTTTTTTTTTTTTTTTTTAGTTTCTTTGTTAGCTTTCAGTCGCCTTTTTATGCTTTTATTATTTACTATTTATTTCTCTTTAAAAATAATGCATTTAATTTCCTTAAATTATTGGCGAATTCTTATGAGCGTTTTTTGGAACTTAGTCATTCATTTTGTGGAACGAATTTGAGACGGAGAATGGTGGGAGTCTGCAGAGTGAGAGACAGACTGAGAGAGAGAGAGAGAGAGAGAGAGAGAGAGAGAGACGGAGAACCTGTTTGCTCTCTTGGCGCCTTGTTATGTTAATTGCCATTAATTATATATATTGTATATGCATGATGATGGAATCGGTGATCGACTATGATGTCAGCACTTTGGAGTCATATTTCGAATAGAGAACCAGAAAAACGATTATTTCATTTGAGTTGAGTGATAAGATCAAATTTTTTAAATGGTTACACTAGCTAACAAACAAATTACAGCAGAACCTTGAAAAGCTGGACTGAGACTGGTTTTTAAACTACTTTGAAATTGTTAGCGAATCATAAACGAATGTAGTAATTGACCTAGACTCAGATATTCCGAAAAGTAAGAAATTGATATTGTAATTAAAATAAAAAAAAAATAAAATAACAATAAAAACAATGCTGAATATGCCAAAAGTGGTTATTTCGCCCCCAAGTATTAAATTTAGATGTTCAAACAATTGAAGTGAAATTGAAAGACTGGTTTTTGGTCGAGGGCTGCCTCAATTTGGTGTACCAAAGGTGGTTGCCCAATGCCATCAGATGCATTGTGTGTGTGCACCCTCGACGAGAGGTAAGGAGTTCTTCTTTCTCTGTTCTCCATTCTCCATTCTCCATTTGCCCCGGGTTCTGGTAGTATATTTACTGTAATACACACAGTACATCGTGGCACGCACATTGACAGCTGTCATTAGCATTCATTGCGGAAGCGCGGCAAAAATCCATTGAAGGGCGGCCTGTGGCACTCGGCTGCTGGGTTGCCCGGTTGCTCGGTTGCCCGGTTGCTCGGTTGCTGGGGTGCTGGGGTGCAGTAAATGGGCCTTCATTAAAATTGAAAATAATAAAACGGAAAATAAATATAAGCAATGAACAACTGGCGGCCGCAAACGGCAAATCAAACACTTGAAAGTTGATTAAAAACGGCTCTGGTACTTCTTTTTCTGCTTCTGCAACTGCTACAGCTACTGGTGCCACCAACCCTGCCCCTGCCCCTGCCACTGCTGCCCACATGCAACAATTTGACGTTTGACTAAAGTAAAATCAGCACAGATGCGTGCAACATGAAAACGGCGGGCTCAAACACTCAATGAATGAATGATGTTGCACTCAATCAAAGTGAATGCAAAGTGAATAAAGTCTGGTAATGGACTCAGAATGGGGTATTCAAGTGTTGATATAGGTCAGTTGCTTTGATCTTTTCTTGCCACATTCTCGAGAAACCAAGAATATTGTGGAATATGTGCAAATATGTGGCAGAAAGTTTAATTAAAATGTCAGGAAAGTGCACAAAATCTGATCTATAGCAATTTGTATATCTATAACATATATATATATATGTATATATATATAACTTCATAGCACTTTACATTTTTTGCTTGACACTGCTCCAAATATGCTGTGAGACACTGTATGTATGTAAATAAAGAAAAACAAATTGTTTAATTTTGGCAATTCTTAAAAAAGATGGTTGAGGAATTGAAAAATATATGAATATGAATGAATATATGAATCATTTATTAAGACTGATTTTATTTATTTATTGTCAACTAAAGTCAGTCGACACCAAAAATTAAAAATTTGAATTAAATTTAATTTAAAATAAAATTAAAATTAAAATTTAATTTAAAAAAAAAATACTTAAATATTTCTAAGATTTTGAAGATTTCTTTTAGATATGAAATGTTCAACAGATGTTAATATTATTCTTACTTGAAGACTTAGTTTAATTTTGGGAATTCTTAAAAATAGATGGTAGAGGAATTTAAAAAAAAAAAAACTGATGAATAATTGATTAAGACTGATTTTAGATATGAAATGTTCAGTAGATGTTATATTCGATTTGAAAAATCTTTAATCTTAAATATTATTCTCACTTGCAGATTGGTTGTGGGTGCCCCCAAATTCGATACATCCACCTATCAGGAGCGCGTTAGGGAGGCTGGCGCCGTCTTCAAGTGTACGATGAATGATGATGACTGCCAGTTGGTGACATTCGATTCCAAAGGTAAGCGGATAACACAACAGTTCAACAACTGTGGCCAGTTTCAGTTTCAGTTTTGGGATTGGGAAATGGGTCTTGGCGCCAGTGTAGGGCCTAAAGTGCAATCTCTACGTTACAGTCTCCCAGTCCCAGTGTCGTCTACCAGTCCTGGTCTCGGTGACTTTGTGTTGGCGCCAATAGCGTCAACAGCGTCAAAAGCGACAAATGCAATTAGTTATTTATGGCTAACACGCATGCGCAGCGTTTTTAGTATGCAAAATGCAAAACAGCAAAACAGAAAAACAGCGTCGAAAGCAGAAGTAGAAGCAGAAATTGCATAAAATGACGCACGGCTGCCGTTTATTATTTTTAGAGGTATTCCTTTTTTGTTGTTTTTTTTTTTGTTGTTGTTTATTTCTTGTCATTTCACTGGGGCCTGCACTTCCTTAAGCGCAAACGGAAATGATAAACAGGCGGCCTCTAAAATAAACAGTCGCCCATTTTCAAGGTCCCACCCCCACCCAGCACCGCATCCTTGCAACAAGTAAGCTGCAGCCACATTGAGTCTTCTCTTCACCCGAGTCTCCCCGGATGCGCAAATAAAAATTATTCGCCCTGTCGACGATGACGATGTCGATGTGAATGTGAATGTTAATGTTAATGCTGATGATGGCAATGTGAATGCATTGGAGTCGCCTCAAGTGGTGTGCCGTTGAGTGGTGCGATGTGGTGTTGAGTCCATCTTGGCCTGCCTTCCCATAAAACAGAGAAACTTCTCCACAGCGAACTTCAACTTTTTAGGTCATACTTGCTATAAAGCAATATAAGTAATCGGGTAGTAATCGAAATAATTATATAAAAATGTATGCAACATCATAAGAAAGTTTTAGAAATTAATTAAATCAATTAGAAAAAAATACAAATCTCAGATATTTGAATTCTTGCATCATACCTGAAGTCAGTTTGTTCCAGTGTAGTATTAATTATATTATATTATTTAATATTATTATTAATGTTGGTAGATGTAGTGAGAAGATGTATTATTTTGAAACAAAAATGTTTATTATTTATTTTTTTAATTTCTATTTTTATTTTTATTTTTATTTTTTTTTTAGTAAGTAATAAGTAACATTTGTTGTAGATCAGCAGTGTTTAGTCGAATAGAAGTTCATTAAGTTCAAAGAAGTGTACTTTTCGTTCGTTCGCCTTATCTAAGCTCGACTGTAAGTTTAATTTGTTGTTGTTGAAATTCTCGTAAATTTTTTTGTGGCATACAGCAGGCGTTACCTGTCGACAATGTGTGCTGGGCACGTGAGATGCCAGCCATAAATATGCAATTTGATTTTGCGGCTGCTGCTGCTGCTGCTTGCAACAGCTGGCAACACCTCAAAAATCAAATTGCTGACGCGTGCTCAGCCCAGAAAGCAAGGGATTGAAAGCTGGGAACGTGCCATGAGGCAACTCTAATTGGTGACTGGGGCAAGTCCCCGAGTGAGATGCATAAATTGATCCGCTAAGTGCCTTGGGTTAGTTTAGTATCGCTACTCTTAAGCAAAGGCGCCAAGCCTTTATCAACAAAATATTTAAATTCTCCTCTCAACTCTCAATTCGTATGCTTGCAACAAAAAAAAAAAAAAAAATTAAAAAAAAAAAATAAATAAAAAACAAAAAGGAGTCAACAGGTGCTTCATTCAGCTCGCAGGTTGGTTTGCTCATCCATTAGAGATCACACACACACACACACACACACACACACACACACACACACACACACACACACACACACGCATTGATACAACTTGAAATTAGTCAATAGTTTATTTAAACAAAGTGCATCTGATTCATGGCAAATTATTCATCATCTTAATTGTTAACACTCAACACTAATTTAGCTGAATTCTGGCTGAAGTCACCAAGCAAAATGATTTAATATTTTTTATATATATGTATATACAATGTGCCACAGATCTGCAAAAAGAATTATGAATTGTTTTTTTTTTTTTTAATAATTTCTTACGAATATGGTTTGAATAATATTCAGCGGTTTCCAACTTTATATTTATGTCTCATTTGAATTTATTTTGTATAATGTTTGTTTTGTGTTTTTTTTTTTGATTTTCATATTTTATTTGATTCAATCAATCATTCAATCATTGGTTACTTATGTTTTGAATAATATTCAGCGATTTCCAACTTTGTATTTATATCTCATTTCAATTTATTTTGTATAATGTTTGTTAGGTGTTTTTTTTTTTACTTTCATATTTAATTTGTCTATTTAATTATTAATGATTCAATCAATCATTCAATCATTGGTTACTTAGTCATAACCAATTGCACATCACTATATGTTTGCTTTCATTGTAATATATATTTATATATAATATATATATAATGAATAATAAAACATTGATTTGTAAATATAATTTTGTATAAATATATTTTAATAAGCATTAATTCGTAATTTTGCAATTATTTTCATAATTTGTGCCACCCTCGTTCAAATGCACTTCAATCAAACTATGTGTATGTCTTCAATCACTCGTACATCACCAAGCAATTTTTGACGTGCCTTTTTCCCTCTGAGGCCCTCACCGGCCCTCAGAATGTTTTTACCGTAATAAATCATAGCCAAACACCAACGGATGTGGCCATTATGCCGTTATTTGCCAAGTGTCTTGTTTAGAGCAACTTAATTAGTTTGCTTTTATTTTATTATATTTTTTTTTGTTGCTTTTTTTTTTGGTTTTTCTCTCTCGCCTTCGCTTCCACTTTAAAATACATCTGTATAAATTTCAGCAAATTTTTCATTTCCGTCGTCTTCAATTTTTGTGTCTCTCCCTCTTTTTTTTCTGTTGAATGTGTGGCGACGCTTATGAATTAAAGGCACTCGTTTCTTTCACGATGTATACTATATCTACTGATATATCGTCAGAACCACCAATTTAATTTGCTCTCCATATCCATTTCTAGGTAACAATCGCAATACAGAGGGCGAAGTCATCGATCGCAAGTCATTTCAGTGGCTTGGTGCCACTGTGGCCACCGGACGGGACAGCGACCTGGTTGTGGTGAGTCTCTATCCTAAAATATATACTATATGTACTGTGTGCAGCACTCTTATTTTCGCAAAACATCAATATTGAAAATGCCCCAATTTGTGGCAAGCTGGAACGCTTCTCCATTGTTAAGTGTTGTAGACCAAATTTTCAACTTTCTACTCATTTGCAATTTATTTATGTTTGGAGCACTCGAAAGCACTCGGTTGATCTGCCAGTTATTAAAAATCCCGTTCTCATATATATATATATATATATATATATATATATATATTTTCTTTGTCGGTGAAGTTTCATTAACCAAATTCTGTAGCTTCAACGTTTCATTTGCAACAATTACTTCAGGCACTTTTTCAACAGTTCCTTCAACTTGCGGATTTTTCCGTAAATAATGAATAATAAAAATTGTTGTTCTTTAATGTAAAAAATGTACAAAAATTGCATAAAATTTTTAGTTTTTTTCTAAATTGTAAATATTATCTTGTGGTTTGAAATACCCATCGTGTAAATAATAAAACTGGGAAAGTTGTCAATAAATAATGAAATAAATCTGCACTAAACTGAAATTGATAGTTTCTGCTAAATACATTTGAAAAAGCCGAGCTTAATTCGTAGTTTGTTAATGAATGATGATGTGGACCTAGTTCTTAACTGGTATCCATTAGAATAGTATAAATTGGATCATCAACCCACATCCAAATTGAATTATTTATCGCTTGGCAATGTTGTAAAACCAAAGATAAATGAGGCAACAAAATCGATACTCTTATTTTCTACGACGACCGCCCAGTCAACCACTGACTGACTGACTGACTGATTGACTGACTGAGTGACTGACTGACTGAGTGACTGACTGACCCACCAGCACACCTCTCAGTCTCTGATTTTAATGTGCATTGATGGCATCATCGCAGAACGCGATAGCTTGTCAAATGGGCAACAGCACATCCCGGGGGCTCATTGAAAGTGCAAGCGAAGCCGGGACAGACCAGACCAGACCAGGCCAGACCAGATCTGGGGGAGCTGGGAGGTGCCATCGAAGCAGGTGGGCGTCACAACTCAAACTCGATCTGAAACTGAAACTGAAACTATTAGTTTGAAAGAAAAATCCGAAATGACATTTTTTATGACAATGCCGTAAGCGAGTCTCGTTTTTTGATGTCAACTGCGGTGGGTGTGCAATGCCGTTATACTTACGTACACACACACACACACACACACACACACACACATATGTGAGAGCGTGTGTGTGCACACTATAACTATCTGAGCTTTTATTTATGTTTATTTTTATACTCTTATTCGCCGCACACAGCAAAAATGGGATATTTTTCATTTTTCTACAATGATTTCAAAAGCAAATTATTTTATTTTTATTTAAATAACAATTTAAAAATAATTAATAATCTTGAATCTTGAATCTTGAAAGGGTTTATTAATTTTAAGACAACATCATCAAATTCAAAAACAGTTACAAATTTCTGAAAAATTAGATTGATTTGTGCTGATTGTTTTCTATATCTGAAAATGGCCAAAATGTTTTCGAATATGGGGGGTATCTTATAGTCGAGCACACTCCACAAAGAGCTTTCATATTTGTTATGATCTGTTGCAAGGTCTTTGCGACAACAATTGGAGCAACAAACGCAGTTAAAGCAAAATTCTGAATGCGTTTTGAATTTGATTTTAAAGCGTGTTTCTGTTGTTGTTTCCATTGTTGTTGTTGTAGTTGTTGTTGTTGTCATCTTTGTGGTCGCTATGAATGTGGACGTCTCTTGGATTGCGTCAAGTAAACCACACTCGCACACACACACACACACACACACACGCACACTCGCAGAGTGGCAGTTACCAAGTATTATTCACTGTGCGCTGTTTAAGGTGTGCCCCAGTCGCAACTTTGGTTAATTGCGTTGGCGTTGTTGGCCAAGCCAACAAACTTAAAGATATGGCCACAGCTAAGCCACCCACCTAACTGACCAAGCGAAAGAGCGGGACAGCGAGCGAGACAGAGAGCGAGAGAGTGAGCGAGAGAGAACGAGGGAGAAGCGACCGTGGCAACATTTGATTTTCACTTTAGTTCTCAATTAACTTTGATTTGGCCCATTTGATTTGGCCAGCATACCCATGAGCCGTTAACATTGATGGCCCCGCCACGGAGCCCATTGTTACAGTTACTGGTTGCTTTGGTCTGTTCTTGTTATTGTTGTTGTTGTTGTTGATTTTGTTGTTGCAGCAGTTAACTTTTTGTTGGCCATCCATGTCCATGTCCATGTCCATGTCCAGGTCACTTCCGCCACGCGCGCACCCAGTGCCGACCTGGCCTTCAAATGGCCATTAACAGGCCATCGATTTATGTTTGCACCAAGTGCGCAACGGGACTTGAACTACATCATCATCATCATCATCATCATCAAAATCACCCACAACAACAAGGCATTGTGCAACATTTGGGGGCATATTGAAGAACTGATTGCTGAATTCGATTACCTGTTCATTCGAGACGTATTTCAAAGATTTTAGGCCAAGTAAATGTTGCAATATCATTTTTTAAATTCTCAAGCAAAAGGATATTCTGATTTTTTCATTACGATTTTTAGAACCGATAATTTGCTATATATAATAAATGATATACATATATAATAAATGATATACATATATATACATAGATGCTTGCTTCAAAACTAAACTCAGAGTGAAAAAGTTTTATTTATTTATTAATTTATTTTGTATGCTAAAAGTGAAAAATAAATTTAAAGTTGAAATTGAGATTAAGAAATTAATAAAATAAATAAAATAAAAAAAACGAACTATCGAATTAATTAATTTATTGATGGCAATTTCATTTGATGGCCATGAAAATGAACAGTTTGTTATGAGAACTGATGAATGGGAGTCGTCTGAGCTAAATTTGTTGCAAGGTGAACCCGATCGACAATTGTCGATTGGCGATTGGCGATGATGATGGTGTTGTTGTTGTTGTTGTTGGGAGTGGCACGTTATACATAGTACGTTGCAAGCTGTACGTACTGTGAGTGTGGGGATTGTGGCAATTTTGCCTTTTGGGCTCTGTGTGGATCTGTGGCTTTGGGGGCTTTGGGGCATGTGCCGCATGTCGTGCGGTCTCGTTTCATTTTTGTTTGTTGTTGCCATTGCGACATGATCATCGACACGATCTGTGAAATTGCCAGCGCTATTGAACTCAAATATGGCCACGTAGACTGGCAGGCAGCCAGGCAGAGCACAGCCAGGCAGAGCACAGGCCATGGATCGGGTTCTCCGATCTTCGATCCTTGTGAAAATTTTGCATTCGCAATGATAACGTCTGCATGTCGACCATGTCAAACGTGTTGACTTTTGACTTTTGCAGTTTGTTGTTTGTTGTTGTTGTTGTGTGTGGCACCCAACAACGTGCAACGGCGGCGGCTCCGTTCTCTGTTCGCGTTCGACGAAAGTGCAGTTTAATGTCTCAAAAATTTATCGCTGGCATTTCGGTATGCGGCGATCTGTGCCCAACTTGGGCACAAACATAGCCACAGCCAAAGATGCAAAAATAAATAATAATAATACGTAATATGAAAACTATTTAAAAATAGTAGTTTGCATCAAAGCACCGTTAAGAAAAGCCTCAAATGTAGCCAGTCGAAACTAAACTTTTGAAGTCATGCCTTAAGTTGACCTTAAGACTTGAAACCTCTATTTTGATTTGTATATATACATGTATGTATATGTATGTATCTATGTATGTATCTATGAATATAGCTATAAATATATTTGAGTTTATGCTATAATTTTAATTTTAATTTATTTTGTTGATTAATTTAATTTAATTATATTTTTTAGTTTACAAAATTCTGATTTACGCAAATTTTCTCTGATCCCAAATATTGTTCATTTTTGAGAGCTTATTTCAATTTAGTTAAACAAAACCAAAAACAAAAACAAAAACCTGGCAACAAGTCAGCTCTTAGCCAAGTTGCGCAAACACGCTTGTCTCCTTGGGGCCCAGATGCCGATCCTCATTTCGAGTGGAGGCAATTTGCATATCTAACTATCTTACCGGGAAAAGCACAAGTCGTCGTCGTCGTCGCCGGCAAACTGGAGTCAAAACTGGAGTCAATTCTCTCATGGATGTTGCACTGTTGAATGCGACTCTGATAATAAAGTTTTTAATAGGAAAATGCTATTAACTTATTGGTATCGCGCGCGGTGGGCCCTGGTCAACTGGGGGCCGAAGTCGAGTTGAAACGTTGCATGGGACGATGAAGCTGCTGCTGCTGCTGCTGTTGCTGCTGTTGCACATTATGAATTCAATTGAATTGTTCAATGGCCTGGACCTGGACCTGGAACTGGACCTGAGCCTGGGCCCACGGCAAGCTGATTGTCTTTATTTTGATTTTATGGGCGCTCTGAGTGCACCTGAGGCGCTCCAAATAGCGATATGAATGCGACTATGCAGATATTTTGTGGCAGGGTTGCATCGCAACAGAACAGAACCTGAGATTAAAAAAAAAAACTTATATTTTATTTATTTATTTATTGTCAACTAAAATCAGTCGAAACCAAAAATACAAAAATAAAAAATTTGAATTAAATTAAATTTCAAATGAAATTAAAATTGTAAATGAATCAAAAAAATACTAAAATATTTAGAAGATTTAAAAGATTTTTTTAGTATTTTTGTGGGTAAAATACAATATGGTGCAACATTTGTTGCACGATTTGGGGAAACCCTAGAAAAACCCTATCAGTCCAAAAGTAATTAGTAAGAATTAGTTAAGATAATCACTAGTTAAGAAATTTAGAATTGTGTTTTTAACTATAGAAATTGAGGGCTCTGAATTGTTTACATGATATTGTTTGTTATTTTTTATGTTATTTTTTAACATAGTTTTTTCTTTCATTCTTAGCGGTTGCTTAACTGAGTTCAAATGGTGCCGCAAAATTCAAGATAAAAGCTGAAGGGGGCAAAATAATGAAAATATTGTGTAAATCTCGCATATTGCATAAGATTGTGGTTGTGGATGTGGTTGTGTGCGTCCCTGGTCTAGAGGCGGGTGTGCTGTGATTTTGGAGTCGCCGCCGCCGCCGCCGCCGCCGCCGCCGCTGCCGCTTGCATAATGCGAGCGAATAGATTTTGTGATTCAATGGGTATTTGAATGAGTTGGGCGTGTCTGCGTGGAGAGCACCAGACTTGGAGCTGCAATGATGTGATCAGCATTCATTTTTGGCGATTGCGCGTCATTTTGGAGTTGATGTCAGAGTCAGAGTCAGAGGTGTGTGCGCGGCATGAAAGTGGCATAGAGTCGAGTGGTGTAGAGTGGTGTGGTGTGGTGTGGTGTGGTGTTGCATGGTGTGGTGTGGCATGGAGCGAAGGGGGAAGCGTGGAGCAGGAGCAAGTCAATAGAGCTGCTGGCTTTGCGATCCTGCCACTGGCAATGCCATAAAAGGCACAATATGTATAAATTTGTAAAAGTAATTGCAGGCATATGTGCCACAGAGCAAGCATCAAACAATGCCACTCCGATCAGAGCCGGGACGGGCCGTGCCGTGCCGGGCCGGGCCAACTGCATGCCAGCCATATTTGGCATGGGCCACAGGCCCAAGTAATGCCGTCTGTTGAGCAGCGCCGGCAGCGTGCGTGTTTTATGTCCAACTGCCAGCCATTTATACATTATAAAACTATATGTACGTTTGTGCATTTAGCCAAACGGACAGACTGAAGCCACTGAAGATGGAGACGCAGCTCCAGGGTCGAACCATGTCATACCATCCCGTACACAGAGAGAAGAAATCTGAAATCTATGAAAACACTACTCAAAACGCAATAATCCGTTTTATAAAGTATTTTAACTTTTTTTTTTTTATTAATTTGAAATACGATTTGAGATGCCTAAAATTTCTAGAAATTTTTTTACTCAAAATCAGATATTTTGTAAGCCATTTAATAAATACTTGAAACCGACAACTTTTGCTTACCAGATGTGAAACAAATAAAACTTGAATATTGAATAAGATTAAAGAAGAAATCTGAAATTTATGAAAACACTACTCAAAACGCAATAATCCGTTTTATAAAGTATTTTAACTGTTTTTTTTTTTTTTTTTTTTTTAATTGAGATGCCTAAGATTTCTAGAAAATTTTTTACTCAAAATCAGACATTTTGTAAGCCATTTAATAAATACTTGAAACCGACAACTTTTGCTTACCAAATAAACAAATAAAACTTGAATATTGAATAAGATTCGCAAGATTTCTTTGTTATTTTTTTTTAGAGAGAAGAAATCTGAAATCTATGAAAACACTACTCAAAACGCAATAATCCGTTTTATAAAGTATTTTAACTGTTTTTTTTTTTTAATTTAAAGTACGATTTGAGATGCCTAAAATTTCTAGTAATTTAGAAAGATTCATTTTGCTGCGATTTCGGATTTTACTCAAAATCAGATATTTTGTAAGCCATTTAATAAATACTTGAAACCGACAAACTTTTGCTTACCAGATGTGAAACAAATAAAACTTGAATATTGAATAAGATTTCCAAGATTTCTTGGAATTGATTCATTGTTATTGTTTTTGTTTTTGTTTTTGTTTGTTGTTTTTTGTCCGTGTAGCGCAACGCACTGAACGGTTCCGTTTTGTTCCGTTGATGCCTCATCTCGTAATTCGCGTTGGCCATTTTTGGTGTTCTGCATTTCATGATCTGTTGGATGCTGCCATTGTTTCGCATTTTTACAACATCACAACGAGGCATTTGCTGTTGTGCCTCCAAAAGTTAAATAATTCTCATGTTTTCTCTTTCTTACTCTTACTCTATCTCTCTCTCTCTCTCTCTCTCTCTCTCTTTCTATGTGTCTTGCAGGCCTGCGCACCGCGCTATGTGTTCCACTCGATGCAGCCAACGAAGTTGCTCCGCTACGATCCGGTCGGCACCTGCTTCTATTCGCACAACTTCGAGCAGTTCCAAGAGTTATCGCCGTGTCGCACAAGTAAGTGGGTCGCCCAGAATTAGACCAGTATTGGTTTCCCTTCCCCCCCACACACACACACCCCCCTACTCCACACCCACCAGTCTTTCTCCATGTGATTTGTAGTAATTTGACCAGGGAATCCCTTGAAACGCAACAAGCAACAACAAGGATACGTGTTAAGCCAAGACCAGGTCCAAAGCATTGGTATCGGATAACCTTTTTGTGGAGGGCATTTCGTTTTCATCTTTTATTCCCCAAGTTGTGAAACATTCATTTTATTTAATTCTGATTCAATTGAATCAAATTTACCACAAACAAAGAAAACTTGCGGATGATTCATTAAAATTCTAATTCAGAATCGTTTTCAAGAGAAAAAAAAATTGATTTCCATATAATTTTTTTTTTATCCATACTTTAATGATTATTTTTTATAATAATGCGAACTCATTTTCTATATATATATATATATATATATAGTAAATAAATCTTAATGTACTAGGAATAATGTGCCTCGAGCAATATTTAGCAATCGATCTTATTGTTTTGAAAGTTTTAGTAAATTTGTAATCTTAACTGACAGCCTTAATTCTCTAAGCCCTGTATCTCAGGAGATTGGTTATATATGTATGTATGTATGTAATACGCTATTCATAGAGTCTTAAAATCATCACTATTCCTACCAAAATTTGACTAGGGGCTGCTCGGGCACATGAGAAAAGATTTATGGCCCATAACTGTGACTGTGACTTGCAACAAATATGTTTGCCCCAAACTAAAAAAAATGTCTATTAGTGTATTTTAATGTCGTGAAAGTGGCAACAAAATATTTTATATGCGATGCTGGGAAAACATGCTGAACTGCATCACGTCTGATATTTTTGGTGATTTCGGAACTGGCTGCCAATTTGTTTGCTTAGTCAGATGTAGCGTCTATATATATGCAGAGGTAAACGTATATATATTTATATATATGTATATATAGCATATGTGTATATATAGCACATGTATGCCCCCACATATAGCTGGACATGTAGACACATATGGCACGACCACGAGCTTATTTTTAGCATTGACAGCAGATGCAGAGCATATACATATATACATATATACATACATATATATATATATATATATATATATAGACTTTTATCGCATATACGATATAAATGTATGTATAGCGGCTGTAAATATTTATGTACATACATATATTTATACATGTGTGGCTTTAATCTATGATTCAGTTAATTAAGTTTTGGCTATATATGAAAGATACGTGATTCTTATATACATGAAGGCTTATTAATATTAATTAAAAATCTTTTAATTATTTTAATTTATCTCTTTATATGTAGAAGAATTTAATCTTTTCTATTGGAATAGGTAATTTTGACTGTATTTTAAGAATCATTCCATGTTTCCACATTGACATATTTGAAGGGATTTAGGGATTTTTAGGTGCTGGAACATTTTCATTTGATAGAATTTAATTAAATTAAATTAAGCAATTTACTATTATCAAAAATACAATTTTAATGTTGTAACTTAAAATAAAATGTTATTTAATATTATTCTTAAATGATCTACAAGTGCTTGATTAGAGCTAATTCAGTTTTACTTAAAGATGATATTAAAATCAGAACGTTTTTTCACCTTATAATGAAAGGAAGATAAATCATTTTAGACGATTTCCTCGTTTCGACTTATATATGTATATATATATGTATGTATGTATGTATGTATGTAAGTATGTTTGTATGTATGTATGTATATAGAAACTTTGTAAATATCTTGTTTAAATCAACTTCTGGAATAACGAAATTGGCCAATTGAAAAAAAACGAGGCAATATGCAACATGTTGCAGAGTGTAATGAAAAATATACGATTTTACAAAATGCTGTCGATGAGAAGCTATTTGTGTGCGTATCGAAGCGATTGCTCAATTGCTGTTGCCTCCGATTGAGGCAAGGCCAATTTAATAATTCTAAGCGCATTGCCTGATTCCCATTGCTATGACTGTTGTTGTTGTAGCTGTTGTTGTTGTAGTTGTTGTTGCTGTTGCGTTATTAATGTTGTCATTTCTACAGTTGGTGCTGCTGCTGTTGTTGTTGTTGTTGTTGTTGTGGAATGATTAGCAGCGGCAACAGCTACTCTCATCACATGACAGTTGGGCTAGCACATTCCGACATCACTGAAAGCAATAAATACCAACTTAACGCACAAAATACCAAACTAATAGTTAAGACGAATCAAGAACAACAACAAAAAAAAAAAATAAAATGCAGGAGAAAAAACTGAATAATTGAGGAATAAAAAAAAAGAAAAACAAAAAACAAAAAACAACAACAACAACAACAACAAAAACAAAGGGCAAACATTCAAACAAACTGGCGGCGGCAGGCAACACAGCAAGCGGCAATCGTTGAGCAGCTTGCTGAGAGCTGATTTTGTGTCCAAGTGTGATTCGTAAAAAACCAAACCCATGTCCGAGCTGCTGAGCCCCGGTGTCCAAGTCCGAGTTGCAGTTGCAGTTGAAGTTGGAGTTTGAGTGCGATTCCGATACGACTTCTGGTGCCCTTGCGGGCAGACTAATTGTAATTCAAGACGGGGGCGATTTTATTATGGGAATTACTACAACTGCGCAACGCACAATGCACCAGGCCCATGTTGCTGTCTCTCTATGTGTGTGTGTGTGTGTGTGTGTGTGTGTGTGTGTGTGTGTGTGTGTGTGTGTGTGTGTGTGTGTGTGTCAACGGTGTGCCTTAAAAGTTGACTTATGAGAGAAGGTTGCTGCGCCATGGACAACAGCAACAAACACGGCAGCAACATGCTGCTGTTGTTGTTGCTGTTGTTGTTGCTGCTGTTGTTGCTGTTGTTGCTGCTGCTGTTGTTGTTGCTGTTGTTGTTCTCGCTGAACGTTCAAATTGAAACACTTCGGAGACAAATTGTTATCGTTTAATTTGATCAAACGCACGATCTGCTGTTGATTTTCTGCTCAGCTGCAAAAAAAAAGAAGGAAAAAAAACAAGTTGCTGTTGTTGCTGCCGCTGCTGCTGTTGTTGTTGTTGCTGTTGCCGCGAGCATTGCGTGATTTTTATTTGGTAGCAAACATTCGCGGACAGTTGGTCGGACAAAAGCACAAACAAAAAGACATCCAACCAAAGGATGTGGAGCTTGTGGTCACCAGGTTGTATTTTGGTTTTGCCTTTTTTCTCTTTACGTTGTTGTTGCTCATTGTTGCTGCTGCTGCCACTGCTGCTGCTGCTGCCGCTGCTGCTGCTGCTGCCGTTGTTGCTGCTGCTGCTGCCGCTGCTGCTGCTGTGGCCTTTGGCTTCGGCCTGTCGTCTGCAGGCTTTTGTTTGGTGATCTGCCGCTGTAGTTTATTGTATTTTCATTTCAACGTCCATCGTCTGCCCCATCGTCTGTTGGCAGTTGCCCCAGCTCTCAACTTTTTTTTTACCCTTAGGCGCTCTAATCCTTTTATGTTGTTGTTGCTGTTGTTGGTTTTTTAGTTGTTGTCTGTTTGAATGTTTGCTCCATCGCCTGACAAATCACTGGCGCAATTTATTGCATTGCTCTGGTAATTATTTGCAATTTATTGCCCCTCCTTGCCCCCCCCCCCCCTCCCACACACACACACAACTACATTTTATGATACAATTTTAGCAAAAAAAAAAAAAAAAATGTAACTCTTTATTTTGTTGCTTTCCCCTCTCTCTCCCTTTGCAGACTTTTGGGGATATCATCGACAGGGCTCGTGTCAGGCTGGCTTCAGTGCGGCAGTCAACAGTGTAAGTATCATTTAACAGGGTCCATAAGCTATTGTCATGTGTTTGCCACAGACTTGAAAATTGCCATTGCATTACTTAAGGATAAAAACCTAGTCAGTTCATAGATCATTTAAGGTAAACAAAAATATGTCCAAAAACTTAGTAAGTTGAACAAGCTGAACATATTAAATTCCATTTGAATTTGATTGCTTATTATGATTATAAATTTTTAGAAACGTTGATTTTATTATATCTTATAGATATTGTATATAATAATTACATAATTTGAAAAATTTCAAAATCAAAATAAAAAGATTGTTTAATAGGATTCAACTTGAAGTCTTTGAATACCGACAGAGAATGTCAGCTAAGAGTAATTCAACAAATAACGGGTTATTTACAAAAAGCCAATTATTTTTTTATTATTATTCTTTTTTTTTCTTTTTTTTTTTGGCGCATTGAGTTATTATATATATTTTTTTTTTTGGCTTGTATAGGGGCTTGAACTTAAGTTTTGGGCTTGGTATTGGAATTGGAATTTTGAATATGAGTATTTGGCTTGGCTGAAATTTGGCGTGAGCACGTTTAGTTGGCACCTTGTTGGTTGTGGCATCGTGGCATCGTGGCATAATATTTGCATAAGAAATCTCCAAAGTAAATTCACATTTCGCATTTGCAGAATGGATCCCGATTATTCGTCGGCGCACCTGGCAGCTGGTATTGGCAAGGTAAACTGCACGTTTTTTAACCATTTACCATTTACATTTAGTATGAAACAGCGAAATCAATATAATATTTACATATAAAGTCAAGTTCTATTTAAACTGTATGTATTTTTGAAATTGTTGTACTCGTACTACCTATATATACAACAGCTATAGTTAGACCTTTAAGTATTTAATTTCTACCTCCCCCCAACATCCATATACACATACTATGTAGTTTTTTGATTTCATATACACAAATATTCCTTTATTATTATTTTTATATTTATTTTTCCCCACTTTGAAATAGTTGCAAAATGTTGCCTTTGATTTTGCCTATAGTTCTTTGTTCCCGCCCACTCCTCACCAATTTGCGGTTTACCCTATATATTTGAAATTTGCATACGAAATCTCTTTTTGTGTTAATTTTCAGTTTAAGTTGTGTTTAATTTTGAGCATCCTTAGAATTTTAGTAAGTCCCTAACCTAAAAACAAAAAAGACACAAATAATCCACAGATCAAATTAAATCACACAGATATAAAATAGCATAATCTTAACCAATAGAATAGTATTTAATTAAGCTTGAAACTCGTATGAAAGTTTTGTGCCCATGACAATCTTGAAATCTAATATTCTAGAATTCTTGATCTCAAGATCGAAGCGTAGCCATTTTTATAGATCGTAATGAAACGGTAGCAACTGGAAAACAATCGATTTGAATGCAAACTATTGAAAGATAATAATTTTGATAATTTAATATTGTTAATTCGATAGTTTTCCAACACTAACATAGTATTTTTATAAACTCTAGATGCCTAAGATATTTATTGTATGTGTCAATCTGTTGTGTCAACATTTATGTAAACACACCTGAAATGCGCTAATTAAATAGTTATTTAAGTCATCATTTTGTTTAGTGTTGTCGAGTTGTTGTTATCATCCAAATTTGAATTATTGTCTTTTAGTGTTGTCACTGCTCGAAAACCAAAACAAACAAACTCATTCAGCTAACTATTTTACCATCTACAACTCGACAGCAACTGTTGCAGATAACTAACCAAATGTTAAGTTTATCGTGTAGTCAGTTGAACTATTGATTATTGATTATTGATTATTGTAATGTAATTGTAATCGTAACTATAATTGTAATATTTAACTTTAACTTTAACGATAACTACAACTGTAACTGTAACTGTACCAGTACCTGTACCTGTACCTGTACCTGTACCTGTACCGTATAACGCGTCATCATTTCCTATTTGAATTTTTAGTCGAACTCTTTATTTGTCTCATTTTGATTAATATGTATTATGTATTCTCTTTTTATTCTCTCTCTCTCTCTCTCTTTTTTCTTTTTGCTCCCATTCACACTCTGCCTCGGCGCAAAATGCATGCAATTTTGAACCGTAAAAACAAACCAAAAAAAAAAAATAAAAATAAAATAAATAAATAAAAAAAAAATGGCATCTATGCATTCTGTACCGAACGTCATGACCTGTGTCTGTTGTTCAACCCAACCAAAACCTAAACCACAACCAAAAACCGAAACCAAAAACCAAAAACCGAAACCAATACCGAAACCGAACACAAAATACACATCAAACCTAAAAACTCGATACCAAAAACTTCTGCTATTATTATCCGAAACACTGAATACATAAAAAAAAGGACAAACCTACTCAATACCGCCCGATGCCGAGTTTCCATATAAGCCGCCTTTTTATCAGCCCTTCGGCACTGGAGGTAATAATAATAATACGAAAATACGCTTCTCACACCGCAAAACTCAGCCAACCTTATCTCTACAACATTGATCAACATTAACCATACAGCCAAGTGCCTAAAAAATGAAAAAAAAAAAAAAAACATAAATAAAAAATAAAAACTACAAATTACTTCAATAATATAAAAAGGGCGACAACTAAAAATCGCTTCTTCACGGAAACAACAGCCCCACCCTTCAACCTCCCATCCCCTTTTACACAATGGTGCATGTGATAATATTAAGAATACGAACTTCAATTCATCAACAGGGCGCCAAGACTGTCAAGTCGGGTCAGAAAGTTACCGTTAACCACAACTTTTGCCCCTGTACACGATTTGACAGCGTTCGCTAAATTTGTCCACACCCACCGTAAACCCCTCTCTCCCTCTCTCTCTCTCTCTCTCTCTATCTCTCTTGCTCCCTCTCATCATCAAACGCTTCGCTAACAACGAGTGCAACGAGGGCAACGAAAACCGCACAAACGTTCCGCAAAACGTTCCCGAAATGCCTCGTCACGCCCCAGAAGCACAAAACAGCAGCATTTGGTTCGTGTCAACACTAAGCAATGCGCCAGCATTGGTTCGTGTCAACACTAAGCAATGCTCCAAAGTACCAAAGTACCACTTACTTAGTACTTAGTACATAGTACATAGTACATAGTGCATTCACTATATAGGTAGCAAAAATCATACCAATCATATATGTATGTACGTATATGCCTTATGCTATGTAATCACGTATGTACATATATGATCTACTTATCGATGAGAACGGTTTGGGCAACAGTTACTTGCTGCGCTTTTGCATGAAATCACAAAATGATTTAAGCTGCCAGTTCGCTTTAATTAAATATTATTATTTGATTCATTGAATTAAAATTGAATTGTTTAGCGTACGTGTGTTTGTTGTTTACATACAACGCTTTAATTTTATGTAATTTCGTGTCAAACATGTAAAAAGTATGGCAGTGGTATTAATTTTTAAGGTTTGACATTTAATAGTAATATTCGACTCTAAAAGCAACTAAATTGACACACTCAGAAAAAGAATTTAATACATTTGTGCTCAAATCAAGAACTTTAAATTCATAGATTAAGCAAAGAAATTCTCATATGTAGAATTTTTGTATTTCAATAACAATCTTAAAAGGGTTCAAAATATTTAATTAAAAACGAAAAAAAAAAATTAATGTTAAATTTTCAAATAAAATAAATGAGTTAATTTAATAGTAAAATACTACAATACTTATTACAGGGCTTGGGGGAATCACAGAATTGGAAAAGGAAAATTTCCGCTGAGAAAATAAAAAAATAAATAACATGGGCAAATAAAGATGATTATTATAAAATTGTGAATCTCATATGAGTTGGCCAAAAAGCTATTTTAAAATATGATGCAGATAAATTGAATTAATAGAAACGCTAGCGGATGGGGACTCATCTATGCAGATGCAAAAAGACCCACGAGTGGAGTCCGAGGCAGGTCTGGACACAAAAGCTGCACCTTTCACATTTAGCAAGCGTTTTGTTCTCACACCGTCAACAATTAACAACTTGTGGCTGTGAAGAATCTACGGCTAGTTTATTTTTTTTTTTATTTTTTATTTTTTATTGACAACACAAAATGCAGAAATTGGGTTGTGAGAGCAAAGATTCAAAGCGGACTCTATTTAATAGAGTAAAAATCAACAATTATCGATGAAAGTCTCATATTTTAAACGACGAGCAAAAATTTGTGAGAAAATTTGGGATGTTTAAAAGATGAGCAATCACAAAAATAAGTTAAGTCACATTAATCACAATCGAACTGACTTAAACTGGAGTATTTTACGCGAAATTAATTTAATTTATTATACATTATCTATTCTGGGTGTGCTTCAATTGAGAGATGTATTTTTCACTGTGTGTGCATCAAAGTTGCAAGTGCAAAATAAAATGATATAAGGATACAGGATGTAGCAAGGAACTGTTGCCTAAACCGTTCCCAAACAAACATACACACTCACATACGTACATAAATAGTATACTAAGCTTTAGTTCAAGTATTTAAAGTCCATAAAGTATTGGCTGTTACTAACCGTAATTCCTATGGGCTGAGGACATGTCAACCAAAGCATCCGTCCCAAGCATGCCTCACCTGGGACTAAGCCTAATCTAATCAATCTATCTAGTTATCTATCTATCTATCTATCTATCTATCTATCTATCTACTATTTTAGCGATAGTACAATTCGTGGCTTCTTGGAGTTATCTAGAAGTAATCCCGTAGTTACTGTAGATCTTGAGAACTTTAATCTTGACTTGTACTATTGTTGCTGTTGAGTTTGTTTGCTTTTTTCTTCTTCTTCTTTTGTTATTATCATTGTTTTTGTTTTTTTTTTTGTTTCCGTAGTTGTTGTTATTGTTGTTTTTTTTTTAATACTTGTCATCAGGCATGCCACTCTTTAATCGTAGCTAAACAAATCTCACATCTCACCAAATTGATCTGCAAAGCGATCTTCCATCCGGAACCGAACCGCTCTCACACATTTTAACTCCGATATTCACAGGTCAGGCGTATTCGAAGGATGTGACCAAGCCGGAGAATCAAGTGTTCTCCACGGCCGAAAGTACATCGGCCAATGATGATTCGTATCTGGGTTACTCAATGACCACCGGTGACTTTAATGGCGATCGCACCGAGGATGTTGCCATCGGGATGCCACGTGGCGCCAGTCTCCTTGGCAAGATCGTTGTCAATCGCTGGAATATGGCCAACATATTTAACATAACGGGTCGCCAGATTGGTGAATATTTTGGCTATTCTCTCGCCTCTAGTGATGTCGATGGTGATGGTCTCGACGATCTGATCATCGGTGCACCAATGTATACCGAGCCGGGCAATGTTGAGGGCAAATACGATGTGGGACGTGTCTATATACTGATCCAGGGCGGTCCATCAGCGGTAAGCCATTAAATCCACAATATAGTAATAGAAGTAATGTATAAAGATATTGAAATCGAATTTAATATTTTAGACCAGGGTCTTCAAAGCTCTCTTGACATTTTCCGTGCAGAACAAATCACGATGCAATATTTAAATTCACTTATATAAATATGTAAAATGTTCGTCCTGCCAAATTTCAACTTAAATTAATTATTTAAATTTTAATAATTCATATTTTATTTTTTGACACATCTCGTTCTGCGCATTTGGCTTTCAAAGCGATACTTTTGGCAAGCCCTATTTTAAACCCTTGCAAAAGTTACACTAAAAAAAAAGTATATGTACAAAAATTAATTAATTATTGCTTCAAATGCAGCATTTTTTGTTCAGAAATTCACTTCAATTATTACAAGGATAATTTTATTATAAAAAAGCAAATGCTCTTTAAATTAAGGCTCTCCAGTTTTGAGTAAAAATTAAAAAAAAAAATAAATATGAAAACATAAATTCGTCGTACTCTTATTAAAATACTTTCTGTTTATAATAATTGCAAACTGAAAAAAATTTTTTTTTATTTTTTTAAGTCTATGAATTCTATGGAATAATTATTTGTTGTAATGTAAACACATTAAATTGTGTAGGTATTTAAATTTTAAAGAAATGTATTTGATAAGTTAAAAATAATTATGAATTTCTGAGTTAATTTATTTAAAATTGCAAAAATTAAACGCATCAAATTTTGTTCTTAGTTTAGTGAGTAATTTACAATAATATAAATTATTTATTATTTTTAAGCCTTATTTATATTTGCTAAAACTTGGATTATGCTATTTACAGTTGGGACACTGGACGGTGGAGCATATACGCGATGGCTTCCATACGAAGGGTCGCTTTGGCTTGGCGCTGACCACGTTGGGCGATGTGAATGGCGATGGTTTTGGGGACTTTGCCGTCGGTGCACCCTACGATGGACCCGAGGGTCGTGGCATTGTCTACATATATCATGGATCCGCACAGGGTCCGCTAGCGAAGCCATCGCAGATCATTAAGGCCGAGCAGCTGGTGGAATCAGCGCCGTATCCGCGCACCTTTGGCTTTGCGCTGTCCGGTGGCGTTGATATGGATGGCAATACGTATCCGGATTTGGCCGTTGGTGCCTATGCCTCCGATCAGGTATACATCTTCAAATCACGTCCGGTTGCCGCTGTCAATGCGGAGACGGTGTTTGCCAGCAATACGAAACTGATCAGCCTGGACGATCGCAGCTGTCAGCTGGAGCGGGATCACAAGAAGGTGCCGTGCATGCCGCTGAGCACCTGCTGGAGCTACACCGGTCGCTATCTGCCCAATCAGTTGGACTTTGAGGTGTCGTGGCTGCTTGACGCAAAAAAGACCCGCAATCCGCGCATGTTCTTCCTACGCGACGAGGGCAAAAATATACGCAACCAGACCATACGCTTGGCCTATGGACAGCGGTATTGCTTGAATGAGACCGTTTATCTTATGGATAGCGTCAAGGATAAGTTGACGCCCCTCGAGGTCGAGGCACGCTACAATCTGCGCAGCAGTCGCCCCCTCGAATCGTTGGTGCGACGACGTCGCGAGGCCCTCGAACCGGTCATCGATCAGAATCGCGAAATCATTCTACGGGATGCGATCAACATTCAAAAGAATTGCGGACCGGACAACATCTGTGAACCAGATCTGGCGCTGACCGTCACGTAAGTGAAAAGTCTATCGAAACTGTTAATTCTCAATTTATCGTTATCTCAAATCTTTTGCAGTGCTGTGGAAAAGTATCTGTTTGTGTCGGGCGAACCGCTGACCATTGAGGTGCTCATCAAGAACAACAACGAGGATGCCTTCGAGGCTGCCTTCTATATGATAACGCCAAAGGATTTGCAGTTCACCAAATTGCAGCAGCTCGGCGAGAAGATCGATATGCCCATCACCTGTTCGGCTCCCGATGGCAGCAACAATTACACTCTCAAATGTGACATTGGCAATCCTCTCAAGGGTGGCAATATGGTAGGATCTCTCTCTCTCTCTACCATCCCCTCAATAGCATTAAATTGTTTTTATATTATTTTTGCAGACGCACTTTGCTGTTAGTTTTGTTCCAGCAGAGAAGCATACGAAGACGTCCAGCTATGATTTCTACTGGGAGGCGAATTCAACAAATCCGGAGCGAAAGAACTCCAAATTTGATAATATTGGTAGCAAAAGCATTGGCGTCTGGGTGGAAACGGATCTAACGATCAAGGGTACCTCGCTGCCCGACTATCAGGTGTACAAGGCGGATGATTACAAGGCACCGGGCAATGCGACCATCGAGGAGGAGATCGGGCCACAGGTGGTGCACATCTATGAGCTGCGCAACAATCTCAGCTCTTTCATTGAGGGTGCCATCGTCGACATCTATTATCCATATCAAACCGAGGCCGGTGATCCACTTATGTATGTGCTCAATCAGCCAGAGACTGGCGGTAAAATCCGTTGCGACATGATTGAGGTCAATGAGCTGGGTCTCAAACTCAACGAGAAGCAAAAGAATAAATCGTATCTGCAAGCCCAGGGCGCCATCAGCAATTCAATGCATGTGAATGGTGGAGCTAGAGATGGTGCTGGTGGTGGTGGCCACTTGGAGATATCGAATGATTCACAAGCTGGGGGCACTGTAAGCGTCACCGTCGGCAACGATAATCAGCGCCGGCTGACACCCAAGCAGAAGGAGCTGCTGGAGCGCGAGGATGCCCAGGACGTTACCGGTGATGCGTCCTATGTGCACTTGGATCGTGCCAACAATGCCGTTCGCCAACAGGATTTCAGCAGCGGCAACAATCAATCGGGCAATCGTACCGATTATCATTTTGGTGGTGGTCCAAGCCAGGCTGAGCTGCGTGGACATAGCACCCAGGGACACATACAAATGGCCAGTCCTCAGGTGATGACCAGCTCCCGTTCAAGCTATCAGATGCGACCCTACCAGCAACCCTCGCAACATAATCAGCAGCTTTATTTGGCTGGTGGCAATGTGGGTGACAAGTCGATGTATGGTGGACGCAGTGGAAATTTCCAAACGGGCACCTTGGATTTGGGTAACCTAAATCGTGGCAATGTGGACAATGAGCTGCACCAGAACCAAATGCAATATGGGCATCCAGGCAATGTGCAACATCATGTGGTTTACAGTTCCGGCAGCAAACCATACTATGGGCGGGAGAATGAAGACTTCTACGATGAGGACAATCAACAGCAAAAGGCTCAATCTCAATCGCAGTCACCCGTTCAGCATCAGTGGAGCAGCTCCAGTTCGAGCTCGACGCAGCGACGCTTTAAGCGCGACAAGCCAACGACAATTGAGATGAGATTGGCAAATGGCACCTCACCGTGCTTGGGTGTCCAGTGTCGCCGTCTGCGCTGCTATGTCCAGAATCTTGGCTATGAGGATGCGGATGCCGCATTTGTGGCGATACGTGCCCGCATGGTGGCAAGCACAATGGAGAAACTGGCACCCACCGTCCCACTTAATGTGTCCACGCTGGCTGTGGCAAATGTGACGCTATTGCCATTCATTGGTCGACCCATGGAGATGATTGTGAAGACGCATGAGATCTTCTACAAGGCGCAGCCGGAGCCACTCCAAGTTCCCGATGTGGTGCCACTGTGGGTCGTTGTATTGGCTGCCTGTGCCGGCGCACTCATCTTTCTCCTGCTCGTCCTGCTACTCTATAAGGTCAGTTGACTATTCGGATTTTTTAAGCATTTTCACAACACCTGCATTTATTTCTTATGATTTTTATTGATAAGCTTAAGCTTATTACTAAAGGCACTTGTCTCAGTTTTTCAACTAAAATTGTAACATATTATTTTAATCAATTCATATTTTTACAAATTTAACTTTCCTGATTTCTCTTTTTTTTAACTGCTTAACAGTTTTACATTAATTCATCATATTTCATTTAAATCCAATAACCGTTACCGTTTCAAATGCCTGTGCAGCCAATACTCAAACCATTTTGTATTTTCAGTGCGGCTTTTTCAAGCGAAACCGGCCTGCGGATCAATCGCAGGAGCGACAACCGTTACGGAACGGTTACCATGGTGACGAGCATCTGTAAGGCCTTTGCTGCAACAGTAAAAGGAGCAGCAGCAGAGACAGAATTAACACACCACACATACGAACAATTAACATCGCACTAAACAATGTACTAAAATAAGAAAACCCAAAAAAAAACAAGAAACGGTTCTAAAAACACCGTAATTAATAACAAAAAACGCGCTTAGCCAAGTTTTAAACGCGCCCGCGCTTTTTAAAAACGCCCGCCAACGACAAAAGCAAACAAAAAAAAAAAACAACCTGAAAATCTATACAAATTAATGTGCGATGTTGCGATAAATTTTTTTTATAAACAAAAAAAAAAAAAGAAAACAAAAAACACGTAAAACTTGCCTAGTCACAAAATTGAGAACTTTCTAATGCGAAAAAAAGTTAAATGGTTTTTTTTTTCGTTTGTTTTAATTATTATTTAATTCTTTCAATGAAACCTTGCAAATTTGATGAACTTCTCCATCGAGTGCTACTTTAATGTGTACTAAAGATAAATCTATATGGTAAGTAAGTGTGACTGTGTATGCGTGTATGTAAATGTAATTGTGTGTGTGTGAGTACGAGTGGTTTTTGAGTGTTTTCAGCTAATGTTGAAAGCGAGAACACAAAACAAAAACAAAAACAAAAAAGAAGAAAAATTAAGCTAATTAATATGTGAATTTTATTTGTAAACAAGAAATAATAATGCTGCCCGCAGAGAAGCTTCGAGAAGTGTCATACTGCCACGCCCACTGGCGCCAGCAGCCAGCAGTAGCATTAAAATAAATCAAATATTAGGTGCTACTTTAAAGTTTTTATTTTCCTACCTCCCTCTCTACCTTACTTCCCTCCCCTCTCCTTCACTCCTCTCATAGACACATATTATTGAAAGTTTTCAAATTGTAGGCGTGAGAAAAATACTTTTTTTTTGTAAATTGTTTGCCAAACTCAAAGTTTGCCAATCGTGAAATCTGCAACACCAAAATGGGTTAATGCAAAACTATCAAAAGATACAATGTATAATGTTTTTTCTTCTTGTTCTTCTCATAATTGTAATAGCTTTGTGTATATACTAAAAAAAAAAAAAAAAATCGAGAAAAAAGGAAAATGAACAATTGATTCTTTTAATTAATTAATATGCATTTATTTCCATACTACACCGCAAGAAGCGCAGAACGACTTCTTTTGGTGTACTCTCGAAATAAACTTTGGGTAGTGTATAATAAATATATATGTAGGCTTTTGCTTGTTGTGTCTACTTATTATTTAAGCGCAACTCGCTATTGTTTAATTTATTAACTGTACTTATATAAATGCGTATGTATTTTATTCTTTTTTTTTTGCTAATATATGTATTAAATTTAATTTTTTATTAAAAAAAAGAAAAGTTATCAATAAAATCAGGGTCAAATTGTAAAAAATCATGTGCGAAATTTTCTTTTGGGACAAAATATTTCATTCAGCGGGAAATTTAAAAAAAATGAATCGAACTACAATCGAGCCTTATCGACGCGCAATAAATATTATTCAAACAGAGTGACGGTACTAATCGCCACATAGACTATCGATAACAATGCTTACTTTACTCTCGTGCGCGTTTACGTTGCTCACGGAGGTTTGTGCATTGGCTAAAGGCATTTAAATTGCTCGAAATAAAAGTATTTTATGATTTATTCTGTGACATTGTGCAATTAATTCATTGCCCTACATGCTTTTCGTAAACAAAAATAAACACAGCACGCTGTGTGCACGTTACTTGACGGCGAAGCAGAGCAGAGCTCATAACAACTGCATTCAAAATTTGAAACGTTACACGATATACATAGAACGGTAATTGCGGCGTTCATTTTGTTCTACATTTCTCTTTAGTAATCATTGAGAAAGCAACGTTGCGCGACGTGTGCCGCGGCGTAATTGGCGAACGTTGACGTTGACGCATACGTTGTTGTTATTGTCGTTCAGTTAGTTGTGCGCGTAAAACTGCAACTGTTTTCATTTTGTTTTTTTTTTTAATTCAAACACAAAACGAATATTAAAGAGTTGTGGTTTTTTTTCTCTTGGAACGAAAGCTAAATTCAAGTAAGGCTCTAAACAAAAAAATGTTTGCGAAGATTTAACAACGCAACAATAAAATTAATGCAAAGCGAATATTTAGCGTGTATTGAAAAAGTGCGTCGTGTGGGAATAATATTTTAATTAAATGTTGCTAACGGATTGGTGATCACTTTTTTTCTGTTCTTTATTACAATAACAATAATTTAATTAACGAGAGTGAGTGCGACAACAACTACAAATACAAGAAGGTAAAAGCAAAAAGTGCTTAAGCTCCGCTTTCAGGTGCTTGTACGTGTCTGTGTGTATTTGTATGTGTGTTATGGAATGTAAGAAGCACGAAACATCTACAAATATGGAGCGAGTACAGAGCAAAGATTGAGAGAGAGAGAGAGTGCACTTTCAAGCCGTACTTGTATCCCGTATCCAGGTATATGTATGTTGATGTGTGTGTATGTGTGTGGCTGTCTGTGAGATATGCCGGCACAACCGGTTCGTCAAGTCACTAAAGCAAGACCAGCAGCAGCACCAGCAACAGCACGAGTAACAAAAACAACAGCAATGAGAAGAAGATAAATTGTAGAAAGAGAGTAGAGCCAACGTGAATGCTGCGCAGACAGCAACGTGATGGCAACGCTTGCGTCTTTTTTATTACTTGCGATGTTCCCAGCAGTGCATTCTGCTTTTGATTTTGGTTCTCTTATTTTGTGGTGGTTGGTTGTTGTTGTTGCGGTGGTACCGTCTCACACCCACAACAGCCACACACGCATATACAGGCCACATGTGCTGCGCATTAAACGCAAAAACAAAAAGGAAGAAGACTTTCCCATAATTAATGCGTAACAGCGTCGACGTCGACGAAAGCAGCTGCGATGATCTAGGGATGTGCAATAACCGTGTATCATAGTCACCAGACTTAAATGTGTGTGCATTTGTTTGTGTGTGTGTGTGTGTGTGCATGTATTCTACTTGGTTAAACTCTGATCTTTAGTCATCCTCTCAGACAGCGACGACATTTCCGCTTCTTTCACTGCTGTCGCTGCTGTGTTTTTACACGCGCCTCTTTTGCCTTTCGAAAACCGTTATTTTATTTTTTCCTTCTATTTTTTGTTGTTGCTTGTTCTTGTCGTATAGTGACTGGGTTTGCCTTTGCATTTGCGCATTGTGCTGCACACGCACGAATCTACCCCCACCGCCACCATCGCCCACACACCCATTCCCCCCATCGTTTTAATAGTTACCTTTTGCCCGCATCATCGAATCTCCAATCCGCTCCGAATATCCGCTCGACTTGCACTCGTTTTGGTTTGTTTTGTTTTCAATGCCCTCTCGCAAAAGAGTCAGGCAATTTTGTTAGGAAGTCTGGCAACGGCTGGCTTAAGTGAAGATGCTGGATTAGATTTATAGAAATTATTCAATAGTAATCATCTACTCATCTACTAGATATTTAACAATTATAATTTTGTATGTAGTATATACGACAATGAAATGATGCAAATTCTAAATATTAATCATTGAATTCAAAAATGCAAATTGCATTCGTATTTTTGTTTTTAATGAATACAAAGAACAGCAGCGAAAAGACTCCATTACGAACTCGGTTCGCAATCAACACTTTGTAAAAGCCATATTACCCTGTAATGCAGAAAGTATGCCTGTGTAATTGGTCGTAAAATACGACTGTAGATAATACTACGACACACCATAGGAATGCACTTGAGTTCGCTACTGGGTATTTGTACATTATTGCATAGGAACAAAAACTAAACTTAAATATTGTATATTTTTGTTTGCTTATTCTGCAAAGGAGAGTATTTAAAATAACGGTATTTTAAAACTAAGTGAACTTTTTTTTGTATGTGTGCTGCCATTGTTATTACAAACAGACACCCAACTGCACATGTATGTGTGTATATGTGTATATGTGCGTGTTTTGATGTACATAAATATGGCAACAAACCGCACCTTTTCCCGTTAAGCGCTTCAACTTGTGATTTACGCTTCAGCTAAATCAAATGCTGCTTTATAAATAATCAGTCAACTTGCATTATATTTGGTGGGATGTACAGACAAATTTCAACATGTCTCTATATTTTTCTATTGAATATTGCAGTAAATGCATTGAGATATCTGTATATTTATGCACAATGCGGCAAGAAAATAGTTATATTAATATTAAATTATATATCATTGTTATTCCAAAGAACGTCAAAGTCAAAGTATTGCAAAATATAAAATGAACTACATTTATTTTATCAATTTCGAAATGACCTCCACAAATAGGCATACATTTGTTATCCTTAAATTGATTTATTACTCATTTTCTTGGCTATAGACTTTTCTTAAATTATCAAAATCAAATAGTGTTTTGTGTCTGTGTGTTTGAAGGGTCTCTTATCTGTAAGAAAACAATGCACAGATTGTTTGTTTGCGCTCTTGAGATAAATGTCGAAAGGAAAAAAAATCTGGTAACCTTGTGCATTTATGCAAGAAGAACAAAGAACGTGTTGAAAGGTTCTATATAATTTAAATATTGAAGTTTTATTTAGTGTTAAGTGAGCAATGTTAGACAAATTCACTCAGAAATAAGTAAAGTATTGATAATATTAAAAAATTAAAATATTAAACAAATGGTGTTGCTGCTTGTTCCGTTATCAGTAAGTGCTGATCAAACTTATATTGCCTTGTGCACAGCTGAGCGTAAACTGCTGCTGCCGCTGCCTCAATTTGCGTCGCCGTCGCATCTGGTTTTTGTAACTGCAACTAGACGAAGTGTTGACATACTATTATTTCAACAACACCAACAACATTAGCAGCAATTCAAAGCTCTGTCGTTGTGCAAGCCGAGCTGTCAGCAAGCAAGGTTATCAGCCATCAGCTATCAGCGGCGAATCGCAGAGTTTCTGCCATCTGCTGCCCCTTTCAATAGTCAATTATAGCCTTGGTTATAGTAGAAGAAATGTCTCCAATCTCAGTTGTGAATAAAATAAAAACAATTATTTTTTGCCAAGATATTCTAAACAATTTCACAAAATATACGTGTTAGTCAGTTCTTCACATTTGGCAAAAAGAACAAAAATTAACATCTTCAAACTACTATATCATTTAGCCATCATTCCATCGAAAGATGAAATTTAACTTATGCCATCGACATTCACAGCTAGGCTTAAATAGGTAGCATATAAAAAAAATTTGTTTAAAGCGAAAAATTAGTTTAAAATAAAAAATTGCATATAGCAAACATTTTATTTAATATAACCAAAAATCGGAAATTCCATTATTTCCAACACCAAAGAACAATGTAGGTGTGAGCAGGGCATGTAATCTTCGGCGTGCTTAAGATAACTGTTCTTTCTTGTATTTTTTGTTTCTTGTCTTGTTTTTGTATTTGTAGTTTTGCTGAGGCAAGTATCTTGAAACACTTTTTGATAATGGGCGACGATGTTCGGTACGCCATTATTGACAAATTAAATGTCAATAGCACGACATGAACAACCTCAGCAACAACATGATAGGCAACAACCCCAGGAATGAACACAAAGAAACAAACATTAAATACCCTAGACTATTCAATCCAAAAGTAATATTTTCTTTTAATGGGTTCTACGAATTCTCAATTACAACTTAAATTGCAAATTACTAATAGAAATTAATTGATTTTTGGCTTTAATTATTATTTTTAATTTAGATATCGTTGATTTTTGGCTTTAATTATTATTTTTAGTTTTAATTTTTACCCAGACGAATTGGGAATTATATCTGAAATGGACCAATGCTGTCCTTTGATGCGTTACATATTGCGTGACAAAACTATAGCACCCTGCGAGGGTACAATATTAATTAACTGCTCGACAATGCGACAACGCGATAGGTGGACAGCTAGCTTGACAGGCGGACAGGTGTGCAAATCTGATAGGCAATTACGCTCGACATAAATTCAATTTCTATGCCTCTAATTTTATAGTGTTTAATGTTGAATTGAATGTTATGCATGTTAATCAGCTTGTGTGGGCAGCGTGACAAGTCAATTGAATTAACGTGTGTCCAACTTGACATCGGTTTTTTCGTATTGGTTATTTATAAACATATATGTATATGTCCGGCCTCTGTGACCGCCAGCAATTTGACATATTTTATCAAATATGATCAACTTTGAATGGAGTTTTACGAATATAATCTGTTATGGTATTGAAAAGTAAATGCCGTTTGGATATCCGCTGAATGCGTTAATACTTATGACTGTAAACAAATGGATATTATAGCAAGCATTTTAGTCAACTACAATTTAAATGATGAATTTACGAAAAATTACGAAACAAATGAATAAATAAAAAAGTAAAAAATCTCTCATCTCAACACAAGACATCTGAAGCGAATCTTGAATTGCGTCTCATAGAATCCCCAACCATTGACCCCAATTGCAGAAGCGGAGGCAACAGAAGAAGACAATGCCAACTGCGCAGTAATAGTAGTAGTAAAAAATAAATAAACTTGTGCATGCGTGGCAGAGAGTGTTGCAACATTGCCCTGCCATTGGCATAAACACAGTAACGCAGTAACATAAATAAAACCAGCAAGCAAGTGCAAATGGGCAGGAAGTGCAAATGGATCGAACCAGGTTCGCGCAATACGAAATAATTATAATAAATAATCATCAGAAACATAATACTATCCATAAACCGATTCTTGATACTCTCCATTTACCCAAATAGGCATATATACACTCATACATGTGTGTGTGCGAGTGTGTACCACATTTGGACAAAAGTGCCGTTGCGGCACTTTGGCTGTGATGAATGTCATCACCATTGCACTTGCATTTTCTTTGTGTAATTTTGCTTTGCTTAACCATTATTTTGTGCAATATTCAGCCCAAGGCGGCAAGTAGTACAAAAAATAAACAAATACACAACTGCAAAATTAATTAAAAAAAAAAACTCAATGCAATTATGTGACAAATTATAGCGAACGAACGACTGAAGATGACTCGGATAATGCAATTAATATTAATATCTGTACGCTTATAATGCATATTCAAGTAAAGAACATGCTATTAACAAGAATGCTCAAGTCGAAAGAGGTCGCCAGAGAGATATTAAGCAACAACAAAATAAAACATGTGTTTTTTTTTTATTTGTTTAATATGGACTAAAAATAGTTCCCAATTCTCAATTGTAAATTAAAATTTAAATTCTAAATTAAAGTTACAAATTAAATGATATGAACGAATCAATTAAAAATTAATATGAAAACAAGATAGAACGGTGCAGTCGGACGTAACCGACAGCGAAATACTATGATACCATAAATTGCGTGCAGCAAAGAAATACTGTCCAAGTTTGCCTTTCAAATTGAGGTAGATATAAGAAGTTTGGCAACTGTAGCTCTTAAATTATGGAAGATATGAGCTTTTCGAGATTTTGAGAAGAGAACGTTCCTAACAATCTTCCTTCCAAGTTTGCTAACTGTAGCTCTAAAATATGGAGATATGGGCACTTATCGGTTTCCAGGGTCGTAGTTCAAAATTTTTGTTTTCCAGCTATTTGAAGCTTTAAAATTGCGTTAGATATATGGTCTTATCGATTTACACCAACCGGTGTATCGGCTTAGGTAGGCGGAATGGGCGTGGCCACCCAAGGGAAGTTACCAGTAACATACTTTCAATATTTAGTGCCTTTAGCTTACAATTTATGGAAGATATGCGCATTTAAGTTTTCTGAGGCCGAACTCGGCATATGGGCATAGGTCGAACCTTCAAAATCCAATAACTTCGTCAAAACTCAACGCATTCTCAAAAGCAAGGTCTTTCTAATCATAGTTTGGCCTCTAGATCAATCGTACATTTAAAGTTGAAAACGTAATTTTGGGTCGGAACACAAGTCAAAATTATAGTCCGAAAATCGGCAGTCGAAATTATAGCTCGAAAAACGGCATATGGGCATAGGTCGAACCTTTGAAATGCCATAGCTTCGTCAAAACTCAACGCATTTTCAAAAGCAAGGTCTTTCCAATCATAGTTTGGCCTCAAGATCAATCGTAAATTTAAAGTTGAAAACGTGATTTTGGGTCGGAACACAAGTCAAAATTATAGTCCAAAAATCGGCAAGTCAAAATTATAGCTCGAAAAACGGCATATGGGCATAGGTCGAACCTTCAAAATGCCATAACTTCGTCAAAACTCAACGCATTTTCAAAAGCAAAGTCTTTCTAATCATAGTTTGGCCTCTAGATCAATCGTACATTTAAAGTTGAAAACGTGATTTTGGGTCGGAACACAAGTCAAAATTATAGTCCGAAAATCGGCAAGTCGAAATTATAGCTCGAAAAACGGCATATGGGCATAGGTCGAACCTTTGAAATGCCATAACTTCGTCAAAACTCAACGCATTTTCAAAAGCAAGGTCTTTCTAATCATAGTTTGGCCTCTAGATCAATCGTACATTTAAAGTTGAAAACGTAATTTTGGGTCGGAACACAAGTCAAAATTATAGTCCGAAAATCGGCAAGTCGAAATTATAGCTCGAAAAACGGGATATGGGCATAGGTCGAACCTTTGAAATGCCATAACTTCGTCAAAACTCAACGCATTTTCAAAAGCAAGGTCTTTCTAATCATAGTTTGGCCTCTAGATCAATCGTACATTTAAAGTTGAAAACGTGATTTTGGGTCGGAACACAAGTCAAAATTATAGTCCGAAAATCGGCAAGTCGAAATTATAGCTCGAAAAACGGCATATGGGCATAGGTCGAACCTTTGAAATGCCATAGCTTCGTCAAAACTCAACGCATTTTCAAAAGCAAGGTCTTTCTAATCATAGTTTGGCCTCTAGATCAATCGTACATTTAAAGTTGAAAACGTGATTTTGGGTCGGAACACAAGTCAAAATTATAGTCCGAAAATCGGCAAGTCAAAATTATAGCTCGAAAAACGGCATATGGGCATAGGTCGAACCTTTGAAATGCCATAACTTCGTCAAAACTCAACGCATTTTCAAAAGCAAGGTCTTTCTAATCATAGTTTGGCCTCTAGATCAATCGTACATTTAAAGTTGAAAACGTGATTTTGGGTCGGAACACAAGTCAAAATTATAGTCCGAAAATCGGCAAGTCGAAATTATAGCTCGAAAAACGGCATATGGGCATAGGTCGAACCTTTGAAATGCCATAACTTCGTCAAAACTCAACGCATTTTCAAAAGCAAGGTCTTTCCAATCAAAGTTTGGCCTCTAGATCAATCATACATTTAAAGTTGCAAACGTGATTTTGGGTCGGAACACAAGTCAAAATTATAGTCCGAAAATCGGCAAGTCGAAATTATAGCTTGAAAAACGGCATATGGGCATAGGTCGAACCTTTGAAATGCCATAACTTCGTCAAAACTCAACGCATTTTCAAAAGCAAGGTCTTTCTAATCATAGTTTGGCCTCTAGATCAATCGTACATTTAAAGTTGAAAACGTGATTTTGGGTCGGAACACAAGTCAAAATTCTAGTCCGAAAATCGGCAAGTCGAAATTATAGCTCGAAAAACGGCATATGGGCATAGGTCGAACCTTTGAAATGCCATAACTTCGTCAAAACTCAACGCATTTTCAAAAGCAAGGTCTTTCTAATCATAGTTTGGCCTCTAGATCAATCGTACATTTAAAGTTGAAAACGTAATTTTGGGTCGGAACACAAGTCAAAATTATAGTCCGAAAATCGGCAAGTCGAAATTATAGCTCGAAAAACGGCATATGGGCATAGGTCGAATCTTTGAAATGCCATAACTTCGTCAAAACTCAACGCATTTTCAAAAGCAAGGTCTTTCTAATCATAGTTTGGCCTCTAGATCAATCGTACATTTAAAGTTGAAAACGTGATTTTGGGTCGGAACACAAGTCAAAATTATAGTCCGAAAATCGGCAAGTCGAAATTATAGCTCGAAAAACGGGATATGGGCATAGGTCGAACCTTTGAAATGCCATAACTTCGTCAAAACTCAACGCATTTTCAAAAGCAAGGTCTTTCTAATCATAGTTTGGCCTCTAGATCAATCGTACATTTAAAGTTGAAAACGTGATTTTGGGTCGGAACACAAGTCAAAATTATAGTCCGAAAATCGGCAAGTCGAAATTATAGCTCGAAAAACGGGATATGGGCATAGGTCGAACCTTTGAAATGCCATAACTTCGTCAAAACTCAACGCATTTTCAAAAGCAAGGTCTTTCCAATCATAGTTTGGCCTCTAGATCAATCGTACATTTAAAGTTGAAAACGTGATTTTGGGTCGGAACACAAGTCAAAATTATAGTCCGAAAATCGGCAAGTCGAAATTATAGCTCGAAAAACGGCATATGGGCATAGGTCGAACCTTTGAAATGCCATAACTTCGTCAAAACTCAACGCATTTTCAAAAGCAAGGTCTTTCTAATCATAGTTTGGCCTCTAGATCAATCGTACATTTAAAGTTGAAAACGTAATTTTGGGTCGGAACACAAGTCAAAATTATAGTCCGAAAATCGGCAAGTCGAAATTATAGCTCGAAAAACGGCATATGGGCATAGGTCGAACCTTTGAAATGCCATAACTTCGTCAAAACTCAACGCATTTTCAAAAGCAAGGTCTTTCCAATCATAGTTTGGCCTCTAGATCAATCGTACATTTAAAGTTGAAAACGTGATTTTGGGTCGGAACACAAGTCAAAATTATAGTCCGAAAATCGGCAAGTCGAAATTATAGCTCGAAAAACGGCATATGGGCATAGGTCGAACCTTTGAAATGCCATAACTTCGTCAAAACTCAACGCATTTTCAAAAGCAAGGTCTTTCTAATCATAGTTTGGCCTCTAGATCAATCGTACATTTAAAGTTGAAAACGTAATTTTGGGTCGGAACACAAGTCAAAATTATAGTCCGAAAATCGGCAAGTCGAAATTATAGCTCGAAAAACGGGATATGGGCATAGGTCGAACCTTTGAAATGCCATAACTTCGTCAAAACTCAACGCATTTTCAAAAGCAAGGTCTTTCTAATCATAGTTTGGCCTCTAGATCAATCGTACATTTAAAGTTGAAAACGTGATTTTGGGTCGGAACACAAGTCAAAATTATAGTCCGAAAATCGGCAGTCGAAATTATAGCTCGAAAAACGGCATATGGGCATAGGTCGAACCTTCGAAATGCCATAGCTTCGTCAAAACTCAACGCATTTTCAAAAGCAAGGTCTTTCCAATCATAGTTTGGCCTCTAGATCAATCGTACATTTAAAGTTGAAAACGTGATTTTGGGTCGGAACACAAGTCAAAATTATAGTCCGAAAATCGGCAAGTCAAAATTATAGCTCGAAAAACGGCATATGGGCATAGGTCGAACCTTTGAAATGCCATAACTTCGTCAAAACTCAACGCATTTTCAAAAGCAAGGTCTTTCCAATCATAGTTTGGCCTCTAGATCAATCGTACATTTAAAGTTGAAAACGTGATTTTGGGTCGGAACACAAGTCAAAATTATAGTCCGAAAATCGGCAAGTCAAAATTATAGCTCGAAAAACGGCATATGGGCATAGGTCGAACCTTTGAAATGCCATAACTTCGTCAAAACTCAACGCATTTTCAAAAGCAAGGTCTTTCTAATCATAGTTTGGCCTCTAGATCAATCGTACATTTAAAGTTGAAAACGTGATTTTGGGTCGGAACACAAGTCAAAATTATAGTCCGAAAATCGGCAAGTCGAAATTATAGCTCGAAAAACGGCATATGGGCATAGGTCGAACCTTTGAAATGCCATAACTTCGTCAAAACTCAACGCATTTTCAAAAGCAAGGTCTTTCTAATCATAGTTTGGCCTCTAGATCAATCGTACATTTAAAGTTGAAAACGTGATTTTGGGTCGGAACACAAGTCAAAATTATAGTCCTGAAAATCGGCAAGTCGAAATTATAGCTCGAAAAACGGCATATGGGCATAGGTCGAACCTTTGAAATGCCATAACTTCGTCAAAACTCAACGCATTTTCAAAAGCAAGGTCTTTCTAATCATAGTTTGGCCTCTAGATCAATCGTACATTTAAAGTTGAAAACGTAATTTTGGGTCGGAACACAAGTCAAAATTATAGTCCGAAAATCGGCAAGTCGAAATTATAGCTCGAAAAACGGCATATGGGCATAGGTCGAACCTTTGAAATGCCATAACTTCGTCAAAACTCAACGCATTTTCAAAAGCAAGGTCTTTCCAATCATAGTTTGGCCTCTAGATCAATCGTACATTTAAAGTTGAAAACGTGATTTTGGGTCGGAACACAAGTCAAAATTATAGTCCGAAAATCGGCAAGTCGAAATTATAGCTCGAAAAACGGCATATGGGCATAGGTCGAACCTTTGAAATGCCATAACTTCGTCAAAACTCAACGCATTTTCAAAAGCAAGGTCTTTCTAATCATAGTTTGGCCTCTAGATCAATCGTACATTTAAAGTTGAAAACGTAATTTTGGGTCGGAACACAAGTCAAAATTATAGTCCGAAAATCGGCAAGTCGAAATTATAGCTCGAAAAACGGGATATGGGCATAGGTCGAACCTTTGAAATGCCATAACTTCGTCAAAACTCAACGCATTTTCAAAAGCAAGGTCTTTCTAATCATAGTTTGGCCTCTAGATCAATCGTACATTTAAAGTTGAAAACGTGATTTTGGGTCGGAACACAAGTCAAAATTATAGTCCGAAAATCGGCAGTCGAAATTATAGCTCGAAAAACGGCATATGGGCATAGGTCGAACCTTCGAAATGCCATAGCTTCGTCAAAACTCAACGCATTTTCAAAAGCAAGGTCTTTCCAATCATAGTTTGGCCTCTAGATCAATCGTACATTTAAAGTTGAAAACGTGATTTTGGGTCGGAACACAAGTCAAAATTATAGTCCGAAAATCGGCAAGTCAAAATTATAGCTCGAAAAACGGCATATGGGCATAGGTCGAACCTTTGAAATGCCATAACTTCGTCAAAACTCAACGCATTTTCAAAAGCAAGGTCTTTCCAATCATAGTTTGGCCTCTAGATCAATCGTACATTTAAAGTTGAAAACGTGATTTTGGGTCGGAACACAAGTCAAAATTATAGTCCGAAAATCGGCAAGTCAAAATTATAGCTCGAAAAACGGCATATGGGCATAGGTCGAACCTTTGAAATGCCATAACTTCGTCAAAACTCAACGCATTTTCAAAAGCAAGGTCTTTCTAATCATAGTTTGGCCTCTAGATCAATCGTACATTTAAAGTTGAAAACGTGATTTTGGGTCGGAACACAAGTCAAAATTATAGTCCGAAAATCGGCAAGTCGAAATTATAGCTCGAAAAACGGCATATGGGCATAGGTCGAACCTTTGAAATGCCATAACTTCGTCAAAACTCAACGCATTTTCAAAAGCAAGGTCTTTCTAATCATAGTTTGGCCTCTAGATCAATCGTACATTTAAAGTTGAAAACGTAATTTTGGGTCGGAACACAAGTCAAAATTATAGTCCGAAAATCGGCAAGTCGAAATTATAGCTCGAAAAACGGGATATGGGCATAGGTCGAACCTTTGAAATGTCATAACTTCGTCAAAACTCAACGCATTTTCAAAAGCAAGGTCTTTCTAATCATAGTTTGGCCTCTAGATCAATCGTACATTTAAAGTTGAAAACGTGATTTTGGATCGGAACACAAGTCAAAATTATAGTCCGAAAATCGGCAAGTCGAAATTATAGCTCGAAAAACGGCATATGGGCATAGGTCGAACCTTTGAAATGCCATAACTTCGTCAAAACTCAACGCATTTTCAAAAGCAAGGTCTTTCCAATCATAGTTTGGCCTCTAGATCAATCGTACATTTAAAGTTGAAAACGTGATTTTGGGTCGGAACACAAGTCAAAATTATAGTCCGAAAATCGGCAAGTCGAAATTATAGCTCGAAAAACGGCATATGGGCATAGGTCGAACCTTTGAAATGCCATAACTTCGTCAAAACTCAACGCATTTTCAAAAGCAAGGTCTTTCTAATCATAGTTTGGCCTCTAGATCAATCGTACATTTAAAGTTGAAAACGTGATTTTGGGTCGGAACACAAGTCAAAATTATAGTCCGAAAATCGGCAAGTCGAAATTATAGCTCGAAAAACGGCATATGGGCATAGGTCGAACCTTTGAAATGCCATAACTTCGTCAAAACTCAACGCATTTTCAAAAGCAAGGTCTTTCTAATTATAGTTTGGCCTCTAGATCAATCGTACATTTAAAGTTGAAAACGTGATTTTGGGTCGGAACACAAGTCAAAATTATAGTCCGAAAATCGGCAAGTCGAAATTATAGCTCGAAAAACGGGATATGGGCATAGGTCGAACCTTTGAAATGCCATAACTTCGTCAAAACTCAACGCATTTTCAAAAGCAAGGTCTTTCCAATCATAGTTTGGCCTCTAGATCAATCGTACATTTAAAGTTGAAAACGTGATTTTGGGTCGGAACACAAGTCAAAATTATAGTCCGAAAATCGGCAAGTCGAAATTATAGCTCGAAAACGGCATATGGGCATAGGTCGAACCTTGGGGCACAATATATCTATCAGGTCGCAGTGCACATACACCCCAAACCTAATAATAGGTCGAACCTTTGAAATGCCATAACTTCGTCAAAACTCAACGCATTTTCAAACCAAGGTCTTTCTAATCAAAGTTTGGCCTCTAAATCAATCGTACATTTAAAGTTGAAAACGTGGTTTTGGGTCGGAACATACGTCAAAATTATAGTCCGAAAATCGGCATATGGGCATAGGTCGAACCTTTGAAATGCCATAACTTCGTCAAAACTCAACGCATTTTCAAAAGCAAGGTCTTTCTAATCATAGTTTGGCCTCTAGATCAATCGTACATTTAAAGTTGAAAACGTGATTTTGGGTCGGAACACAAGTCAAAATTATAGTCCGAAAATCGGCAAGTCGAAATTATAGCTCGAAAAACGGCATATGGGCATAGGTCGAACCTTTGAAATGCCATAACTTCGTCAAAACTCAACGCATTTTCAAAAGCAAGGTCTTTCTAATCATAGTTTGGCCTCTAGATCAATCGTACATTTAAAGTTGAAAACGTGATTTTGGGTCGGAACACAAGTCAAAATTATAGTCCGAAAATCGGCAAGTCAAAATTATAGCTCGAAAAACGGCATATGGGCATAGGTCGAACCTTTGAAATGCCATAACTTCGTCAAAACTCAACGCATTTTCAAAAGCAAGGTCTTTCTAATCATAGTTTGGCCTCTAGATCAATCGTACATTTAAAGTTGAAAACGTGATTTTGGGTCGGAACACAAGTCAAAATTATAGTCCGAAAATCGGCAAGTCGAAATTAAAGCTCGAAAAACGGCATATGGGCATAGGTCGAACCTTTGAAATGCCATAACTTCGTCAAAACTCAACGCATTTTCAAAAGCAAGGGCGTTTTAACCATAGTTTGGCCTCTAGATCAATCGTACATTTAAAGTTGAAAACGTGATTTTGGGTCGAAACATAAGTCAAAATTATAGTCCGAAAATCGGCATATGGGCATAGGTCGAACCTTTGAAATGCCATAACTTCGTCAAAACTCAACGCATTTTCAAAAGCAAGGTCTTTCTAATCATAGTTTGGCCTCTAGATCAATCGTACATTTAAAGTTGAAAACGTGATTTTGGGTCGGAACACAAGTCAAAATTATAGTCCGAAAATCGGCTAGTCAAAATTATATCTCGAAAAACGGCATATGGGCTTAGGTCGAACCTTCAAAATGCCATAACTTCGTCGAAACTCAACGCATTTTCAAAAGCAAGGTCTTTCTAATCATAGTTTGGCCTCTAGATCAATCGTACATTTAAAGTTGAAAACGTGATTTTGGGTCGGAACACAAGTCAAAATTATAGTCCGAAAATCGGCAAGTCGAAATTATAGCTCGAAAAACGGCATATGGGCATAGGTCGAACCTTTAAAATGCCATAACTTCGTCAAAACTCAACGCATTTTCAAAAGCAAGGTCTTTCTAATCATAGTTTGGCCTCTAAATCAATCGTACATTTAAAGTTGAAAACGTGATTTTGGGTCGGAACACAAGTCAAAATTATAGTCCGAAAATCGGCAAGTCGAAATTATAGCTCGAAAAACGGCATATGGGCATAGGTCGAACTTTTGAAATGCCATAACTTCGTCAAAACTCAACGCATTTTCAAAAGCAAGGTCTTTCTAATCATAGTTTGGCCTCTAGATCAATCGTACATTTAAAGTTGAAAACGTGATTTTGGGTCGGAACACAAGTCAAAATTATAGTCCGAAAATCGGCAAGTCAAAATTATAGCTCGAAAAACGGCATATGGGCATAGGTCGAACCTTTGAAATGCCATAACTTCGTCAAAACTCAACGCATTTTCAAAAGCAAGGTCTTTCTAATCATAGTTTGGCCTCTAGATCAATCGTACATTTAAAGTTGAAAACGTGATTTTGGGTCGGAACACAAGTCAAAATTATAGTCCGAAAATCGGCAAGTCGAAATTAAAGCTCGAAAAACGGCATATGGGCATGGGTCGAACCTTTGAAATGCCATAACTTCGTCAAAACTCAACGCATTTTCAAAAGCAAAGTCTTTCTAATCATAGTTTGGCCTCTAGATCAATCGTACATTTAAAGTTGAAAACGTAATTTTGGGTCGGAACACAAGTCAAAATTATAGTCCGAAAATCGGCAAGTCGAAATTATAGCTCGAAAAACGGGATATGGGCATAGGTCGAACCTTTGAAATGCCATAAATTCGTCAAAACTCAACGCATTTTCAAAAGCAAGGTCTTTCCAATCATAGTTTGGCCTCTAGATCAATCGTACATTTAAAGTTGAAAACGTGATTTTGGGTCGGAACACAAGTCAAAATTATAGTCCGAAAATCGGCAAGTCGAAATTATAGCTCGAAAAACAGCATATGGGCATAGGTCGAACCTTTGAAATGCCATAACTTCGTCAAAACTCAACGCATTTTCAAAAGCAAGGGCGTTTTAACCATAGTTTGGCGTCTAGATCAATCGTACATTTAAAGTTGAAAACGTGATTTTGGGTCGAAACATAAGTCAAAATTATAGTCCGAAAATCGGCATATGGGCATAGGTCGAACCTTTGAAATGCCATAACTTCGTCAAAACTCAACGCATTTTCAAAAGCAAGGTCTTTCTAATCATAGTTTGGCCTCTAGATCAATCGTACATTTAAAGTTGAAAACGTAATTTTGGGTCGGAACACAAGTCAAAATTATAGTCCGAAAATCGGCAAGTCGAAATTATAGCTCGAAAAACGGGATATGGGCATAGGTCGAACCTTTGAAATGCCATAAATTCGTCAAAACTCAACGCATTTTCAAAAGCAAGGTCTTTCCAATCATAGTTTGGCCTCTAGATCAATCGTACATTTAAAGTTGAAAACGTGATTTTGGGTCGGAACACAAGTCAAAATTATAGTCCGAAAATCGGCAAGTCGAAATTATAGCTCGAAAAACGGCATATGGGCATAGGTCGAAGGGCGTTTTAATCATAGTTTGGCCTCTAGATCAATCGTACAGTTAAAGTTGAAAACGTGATTTTGGGTCGGAACATAAGTCAAAATTATATCTCGAAAATCGGCATATGGGCATAGGTCGAACCTTCAAAATCCCATAACTTCGTCAAAACTCAACGCATTTTCAAAAGCAAGGGCGTTTTAAGCATAGTTTGGCCTTTAGGTCAATCGAACATTTAAAGTTGAAAACTTGATTTAGGATCGGAACATAAGTCAAAATAATAGTCCGAAAATCGGCTGTGGGCGTGGCATATGTCGAGGACTTCAACTTTGCCACTTTAACCTTTGAGGGTAGTTTCAAGTATATGTTCCAAGTTGCAAATCTCTATCTCTAAGGGTGTAGAAACGCGTGTTCATACAGACGGACGTACGGACAGACGGACATTGCAAAATCCCAATATACTTTTTACTTTCGGTATCATAGTTTAAAAAGGAGTAATTTGTACAATAGGAAAATGTGATTTGGCTAGCAGAATTTTCATTTCCTATCCGATCTTAATAATATAAATACTTAATCAACATTGATTCAATGGGGCTATAGGCTAAATTTTAAAAGTAGTGGCTCTTATTGAATGCTCTCGCACTTTTTTTGCTCTTGCTATTGCTATTGCACTTGAAAATATTGTATGTGTAGCAGCAGTAGCGGTAGCAATAGCAGAGCAGTAGCAATTACAGAACAATATTTCTATTGCAATTCCAAATTTGAGGCCAGTAGCTCTTAAAATAGCTGAGATCGGCTTTTGATTACAGACATGGCTTAATTGATTGTTGATCGGTTGATGCTGGTGAGGCATATACCTTATGATGTCGAAGAGGCTCCTTTCTGCTTGCAACAACTGCATTCTTCCATTTAGCCATTTTTAAAAATTCAATTTTATAGCTGTCAGTTTCCGTGTGCTTTAAAATCAATAACATAACATTCAAATTTGATTTGGTATATATCTATTGTACATATGTATATGTAGGTTATTTATATTTTTCATATTTAGATGCGTTGCTATTATTTTTTCGTTCGTTTCTTAACTTTTGCATACATTTTCTTCAATACGTTGAACTCTGCGTTTTTTTTTTAATACTCTTCGACTTTTAAAAATGTATTCACAAGTTCCTTAAACTTACAAATGTAATACGTACAGATTTGATAACATTTCTTGTCAGGATTGTGTTATTATTTATTTCGTAGTAAAACTATGTTTTCAAGCTTCTCAAATTTGGTGTGACACATGATGAAAATATCAAGATGAAATAGGATGATATCATCATTCAAATGCATGCATACAACTGTATGCTGTGTGTGTGTGTGTGTGTGTGTGTCTATATGCATAAGTATTGAGATCATACTTATAAGCAACCGGCTAACTAACTTATCTGGCTGTTACTCAACTGCTTGACGACGTCTTTTGGGCCATGGCTTTTAAAGTGGCCCTTGGATCTGTAGAGATAGGTAAATGGGTAGATAGTTGCTTATTTGTTTTATTTACAGACGCTCACAAATATAACGTTTGCAAAAGTTTTAATTAAGTAAATGAAAGGGAAACAAAAAGGAAAACCTAGAATAGTTAATTTACTCATATACCCAAATATGTATATTCGGCTGGGCCACCAACTAGTTATCTGAGATTGCCACACAAACTAACGTCGAGATAGAGGCATTCTTTATTGCTTGGTGCCAATGAATAAAAATTGGACGAGAATTAAGCAATAATCGCTATACCGATAAGATAGGAAACGCTTTAATGGTTACCTTAAGTTGCTCGCCTTAACCAACTTGGTTGTTACTTTCATTTTTACTGGCCAGGTACGGGTGTGTAATCCGCAAGCCGCAAGTTTCAAACTGACCAAGACTTATCGCGATCACAGAAGCTTTAAAGGGATCAGCAATGATATGATAAATCATTGAAGTAAAAAACCGACTCATCGACTCTAAATTTAGCATAACGCATTCATTCGAAATCGTAACAGGCAGAAGAAGACATTTGCGATCGCATTAATTATATATTCATTCTTGTTAACGTCGATATAGCGATGCCATCTACATCCATCGTATGGGAACAATCGGTCGAAAGATGATCCTCGAGACAGCAGTAGAAATTATAAATGAGGAAATGAGAATATCTATCGCAATTTTTGAGTATGCGGCATCAAATTTGGTAGGCATATTACTGGTAACCTTACTGGTAAGAAATAAAGAATATTTCTGAAAGTGTAAATCAATAAAACCTCATATCTTCCACGATTTTTAATATATATTCACCAAATTTGAAGATAGATTTCTAGGAACCTCCTCTAAAATTCCACTCATTCCAAGAATAGTTATCTTATTATCTTTATTATAATGTATAATATATGTTAAACATTAAGCTTCCATTTCTGAATGGATCTCTTCCACTCTACACAATCTTTATCTAAAATTGTTGATAACATTTTTTAGTTGAGTTGTTTAGTCCAAAGCCAACACAACACAATCTCCATTTGTTCAATTGCTCCCCAATCTTTGTTTATTCCCCAGTTGACGTGGGTGGCTTATTCGCCTTATTCGCAGATCAAATGACAAACTGGCTATAAAATTACAAACTGTAAACTATTTTAAGCGCTGCTGACCAACGGAGCGCATCTCTGGCTGCCCCCCCGATGGCGTGGCAATAATCGGATCTGATTTAAGGTCGGATGCATGAATTTGGAATTTTTAGTGCAATAAGTTAAATCGTTTTAGCTGCTTTAGTTATTTTTTAAAAGTAAATATTATGATTCGACAAGTGTAGAACATTTGGATGTCAATGGGCATTTATCATTTGAAAGATGAGTAGTCTGCAGTCTACAGTTTTAATTACTTGCACGTCTTTCGCTAATTTTGCCAATTAAAATTTATGCACATTGGTGACTAGAACAAAAACCCAAATCCACTTGATATAAAAACGAGACTTGCAAGTGCAAATCTCGAGAGAAAAAAAATATAAATAGTTGAGAAACAAAGATTGTCGCGCGAGTTGGTTCGCAAATTGGCAGCAATTGTGGTCAATTTAAAATTGAAAAGAAGTCAAATGTTGATACGAATGCACAAGCTATATATGTATGTATTAAGTGCTTATTGTATGTATATAGACATGGATCTGTAAAGTACGCACGTAGGTACATATGTTTATATATAAATATATATATGTATATATATATATAGGTATGTATAAGTGGGCGCTATCTTAGTGCCATTTTTTACTTATCTGCGATGCTCCATAAAATGCTCAAGTATGTGTGTGTGTGTGTGTGTGTTTGTGTGTCTGCGTGTGTGTGTGTGTGTGTGTGTGCTTGGATGCCTTGTATATCATGTCTCAAGGTAATCTTTTGATAATCAAGTGTTACGTTAAGCTAGCTACCCGAGCTGATAAAGCTGACAAACTACAAGTTGCCACTACCACACATATGAATGTATATATATGATTACCAATTGCCATATATACACCACATACATACACATATATGGTATTCATATAGTACATCGGCCAGTTGGGCAATTGACAAGTGTCTGAGATTTAAATGACTTATGTGTTTTCCCATTGTTGCAGCTTAAGCTGAAAATGCTCGTAAATTAGTGGAGATACGGAAACAAAGCTATTGAGCTATTACCTGAGCGCTATTTAGAGAACCTGGACATGGCCCTGAATCAGGGCAAATACAAGCCGACAATCTGTTCCGTCGATGAGGTGGACGATCGCAGCTATAAGCTCCACACCGGCCAGCAGCAGGATGATGAGCGCAATGATGGCGGGCTGGGCACCAAGCAGCAGATCGAGGGCAGCGAAACGGCGCCGTTGACAACCAATCAGCAGAAGCTTCACATTGACGATGCTGGACTCACGCCCAAGGAGCTCGAGGCTGCACGCAAGGAGGCGCTTAGCGATGCCAGTGCTGTGGGCGGTGTTACGCCCACCGCAAATACACCAAACACGAAGCATCCTTCTGCAAATGGACTCAGAGGTGAGATACGAAAATATACAATTGCAATTTTGAACTCATTTTGAACTGCATAAATCATTTCTGAGCCAGGCAGATTCGATCTGATCATTGCAGATATCAAATTCATTTATATTCGTGATAAGAATTCAGATTCAGAATAGATTCGGGATACAATCAAAATTTGAACCAGTTCAATAGGTTGTATTTTATCGGTACACACACACATTCATATTTTAATGATATAATTTAGCTTTTTAATAAACTTCAATAAATCAATTCACAAAATTAATGAAAACATAAAGCAAACAAAAAGCTTATGTTATTGTTATAATTGTTATAGTTGTCTACACTCAGAAAAAAATCTTCCTGAAATTTGGAAAATCGCCTTAGAGTAGTGTTGATTTTTCTAAGCAATTATGTTTCATTTCCAGGGTATACATAATTCAAACTGTAGCTTTTTAGTTAAATCGATTATTGTTAAATTTATTAACTTAATACTCGAAAATGCATTTCAGATTAGATTAATGATTCATACATTTTCTTTTTGAAAACTTGACATTTTATGATGACTCAAACTGGCGACTGCAAATCATAACTGCTTCTTTATAAATTTAGAAAGTACTTCTCTAAAAATACGGGAATGATTTATACTTTTTAAACATTTTATTTTTTAATAAATAAAAACATTTCTAACAAATTGACTAAAGACTTCCGCATCTTAAGAACTAAACTGAATAAAAATCGATCTAATTCTGAGGACGATTTTCTAAATTTTTGATTTTTCGACGATTGTAAGATCGAATAACGGATGCAGATGTAATTTAAAAATTATTAATTAATTAATTATTAATGCTCTGGGTAGCGTATATTCTTTAAAAAATATGTGTTTGAATTTTGTATACCTTGATTCAGGCAGTCTGCCAATTAATCTCCTGTCTGTTTAGTAGCTATAAATTGTCTTTGAGATCAATTTCAGTTGTTCAGATCATAATCATATTTCATGCTCATCTCATATAAATTTCATGCGCTGCTTTATCATTTGCTGGATTATATGAAGCTCTGCTGCTTCCAGGACGACGCTCCTTTGATGCACTGATGAGCCTGTCGCGCAAGCGTCGCATCCTGTATGTTACCACAGCTTGCCTGTGCGCCGTGTTTCTGGTGATCATCATCATGTTGCTGGCCTTCTGGCCGGAGGTGCCCTTCCATATGCGAGCGCCGCTCTGCCTGCAGCGGGAGTGCGTCGAGAGCAGTCGCCAGCTGCTGCTCTGGGCTAATACAACGAAGAGTGCCTGCCACGAGACATACGATTGGGCTTGCGGTAACTTTGGTCGCGAATACGCCGATGGCGATTACTTTGTAATCAAGCGTGGCGAATGGAACTACAAGACTTATAATGAGTATCAGGGTAAGCGTTTGGCTATATCTCAACTTATCATATCGTAACTTAATCAATTTACTTGCTTTTGTATTTCAGAACTCAACGAACTGAATCGATTTATATCCATGCTGCCCAATGCCGCCGAGGGTGCCGTTGAGTCCACCATAAGCAGCCTCTATCGAAATTGTCGCGACATCGATGCCCTGGACAAGAGCCAGTCGGATATGCTGCTCAAGCAGGCTATGAAATCTGTGGGTGAGTGGCTCCGACGACGATTAACAGCGTAAACCATAAAACTATAGATTGCTAACAGTTGTGGGCGCTGGTTTACCAACTCCTGGGCAGCTCTACTGTTTTTGCTTTAGTCATTTGCTTCCCGATTCTCCCCTCCACACAATGTCTCTTATTCTGTGAGTAGTCGTTGTCCACTTGTAAATCCCTTCAATGCTGACATCGATTGTTTTATTTTTGATTGTTGTTCATCTGAGAGCAATTTTATTAAGGAATTTGAGGAAAAAAAATGTTGTTTAGACTATTAAACTATTGTAGATAAAAAAAATTCGTTAACTGCTGCTGGAAACCGACTAGTGGCTAGGCGGCAAGTAAGTAGAGGACTGTGCGGCTTTGTGAACAGTGGACAGACCAATGCTTCCACTGCCGCCGCTGATGAGTCCATGGCTGGCACCGGTTCCATAGCTGCCGCTGCTAACAGAGCTGCCTCCGCCGCTGACAATGTGACCGCCGGTCGAGCCGCCGCTGACAATGTGACCGCCAGCTGAGCCGCCGCTGACAATGTGACCGCCGGTCGAGCCAATGCCGCCGCCGTTGCCGCCAACACCGCCACCGAGAATGCCGACGACAGATTGTGCGGGTGCCACGCCTCCATCTGTGTGCTCTGAGCTGCCCTCGATTTGATCGTATTCGGCTATGGATGCAAAGTGTGTGTTAAAGTCAAATATGCTTTTATATCCTTCACCTGTACTTACCCTGAATCTGTTGCTGGGCATGCTGGGCTTCTGCCTCCGTCTTGTACTTGATGAAGAAGATCTCGGGCTTGCTGGGAATTGTGGGCGCTGGTGTTGCAATGTCGTTGACCTCCAGCGTGGAGTCCTTCTTGCTGAGCACATAGATGACAGTCTTCTCCTCCTTGGGTGCATACTCGGCCGACAATTTAACATTGGCGCTGCTCGAGGATGGCGCCTTGATGAATACAACGCGATAGTTCTTCTGTGGACGGCCAATTACCAAGTGCTTGACACGCTCCAGATTCTCATGCTCCTCGGGTGCGGCGAACGTTATAAATTGTTTGTGCACAAGTGGCGCCTCAAAGCCAACCTGCTGTTCTGCCACCTGCTCATCCTGATAGCTGGGAGCCTGATAGCCAGCGAGTCCACCAAAGCCAATATTGGGCGAGGGTCCAAAGCCAGTAAAGCTGCTGATTCCACTGCCAGAAGAGCCGCCATAGCTGGCGCCGCCATTGCTGGCACCGCCATAGCTGGCGCCGCCATAGCCAGAGGAGCTGCGTCCGCCATAGTTGGTGGCTGATGAGCCGCTGCTGTAGCCAACTTGACCCTGACCATGACCAAAGCCAGAGCCAGAGCTAGAACCGGAGCCGGAGCTGGAGCCGGAGCTGAAGGCGGACCCGGAGCCTGAGCTGCGCAGTGAGCCAACGCTGGCGCCCTGGAAGGCGCCCAGTGGTCCATATGTGGCCACATTGTGGCTGCTGGTGCTGGGTGCATTGGGGAATCCGCTGCTGCCACCGCCCGTTGTTGTCAGAGTTCCAGAGACGCCGCTGCCATAGTTGTAGCCCTGTGGCTTGGCTTGAGCCAACACCAGAAGCGAGCAAAGAGTCTGAGCGAGATAGAGAGAGAGAGAGGGAGAGAGAGACAGATTGAGAAAGTGTAAGTCAAATATGCTGGTAATCCTTGTGTTATCCTTGTGTTGCCTTACCACAAAGAGACGCATGTCTGAAGTTGAACTTGGTTGGATTTCAGTTGCTGATTAACTGTTGCTGCTCCTCGCTGTCGATTGGTCTTTTATAGTCGGATATCAGTAGGCCCCAGAGCGATTCCGCTATTCCCTATTCAGAAATACTTAAGATTCAATCGACAAAAAAAAAAAACAAAAAACAAATATTCATATTTCTGACGCTGTCGTTGCTGTTCTTGTTGTTGTTGTTGTTGTTGTGTCGGCATTATTTCTTCTATAATATCGCGGCTAATTAATTGCTCAATTATTTGACTATACGAACCTCTGACATTTGACTTGATGCTCAAAGCTTCTCTTTCGCTCCGTCTCCCTCCTTCTCTGTCGCTCTCATCAGCTCGCTAGCATCTCATCTTTTTTGCTGCTGCTGCTGCGGCCATAAATCATTGCTTCAAGTGATAAGTTTTCAACTCTTAATCTATCGGCCTTTGACAACGCATCAGCATTAGCTTAAGTAAACAGATTAACAATCAAAATACAATAAAATAAAATAATAAATAAAAAATAGTAGTTTCCGTTGCAGTCTTTGCAGCTAAATGCAAATTCCTTGAGATCTGCAAATGATCGATTGATTTGTTGAATTAAATGCAGAATTTTGTATTCGTTGCTTAAAGTCAAATAAGCTGCGAATGTTTTTTTGCAGTTCTTTTAGCAGCTCAAAATAACACATGGTTCATTCTTGATACTCTATGTATGTAAAATATAAATAATTACACAATTTAAAATTTATTTTTTTTTTTTTTTTTGGTTCTAGCAACCGTAACAAATCTGAGCTCTATTCTCAAATCGAATTGGGATATTTTTAAATTGAGTTTTTGTGTGAGAAACATTTTTGTAATTCTAAACGCCAGTTTATTTTGGTGTATTGTAATTAGTGTTATCTTATAGAGAACAAATTGAACGTTTCTTTTCTTTGTTTTTGTTTTTTTTAATTTTTACACTCTCACTTTAATTTATCAGCTTCTCCCGGCTTCTATTCTTACCAATCTTCTTTTTCGATTGATTACATTTTTTTTCTTTGTTTTTTTTTATTATTAATGACCGCAATTTATTGGCTGTCTGAGTTGAAATGGTTAATACACGAGCTGAATGTTTGTTATTTTTTGTTTCCCAAACATATTCTTTGGGATTTTTCTTGAAGAATTTACGCACAACACTTCCGCAATGGGATTTTTGTTTGACTTGACGGGCTGTGGCTTAACTAAAAAGTATTTAATTATGTGTAAGCCTCAGGCTAGGATTGAAAAAAAAAATCATGGATTATAATTCTAATACGCTCGTTGGCTAAGTTTAATGATACAGATTCAATACTCGAATCCATTGACGCAGGCTATTAAGTCATAGCCAATTCGCAGACAAAGCTTGTTTGCAAAACATTCAATGACAACGCACAAATCGACAAATACATTCAAGTATTCATTGGAGGAAGTCGATTCAATTCCCTCTCCTTGTCCACATATGAAACTCATTTCGATTTATTATCCTATTGCTAAGCGTTAAATAACACACACATGGTATGGGGAATCCTTAAATTTTCAGAAAAGGATAAATTAGTTTACATACAAAAATAACTAAATTTGTTGCTTTTATGATAAAGCCGCGTTTCGATCGCGTAAGGTTGTATTTATTATAAGCAAATGATTTTTGGTGATTGATCGATATAGCAAAAAAAATTCATATAATCTAGCAAAAAAAAAAAGAAAAGAAAAACAAAAAAAAAACCGCTAAGAACGAAACACTCAACTGAACTCAGTTATTAGCTCTCATTTCTTAAAGCCGGCACAGGTATTGAAATTTAAAAAAAAAAATAAACTAAGGCATCGATTATCATAGTCCTCTGTCAGTCTGTCTCCTCTGTCTATCTCCTCTGTCTGTCTGTCTTCTCTGTGTCCTCTGACTGTCTGTCTCCTCTGTCTGTCTCCTCTGTCTATCTCCTCTGTCTGTCTCCTCTGTCTGTCTCCTCTGTCTCCTCTAATTAATTAAAATTAGTCAAAAACTAAAAACGGGCGCAGAACTTCGAGTACAGTTCCCATACTGAACTTTTTCCTTATATCATCCTGCACCTATTGAGTCAGTTTTTGAGCCGATAGCTTAAGATTTCCCTTTGAAATCTTGATGATCCTCGGCTCGTCCTGCTCGGCGAAAATCGGGTTTGGTGCCATTCCGCCCTTGTCCTCTGTCCAATTTTCGTCCACGAAACTCCAAATGATGTAGAATACAGTTGAGGTGTTTAGATTGATCATTTTAACTATTTGGCGATATGAATATCCGATTTTTAAGTATTCCAGGATGATTTTCCGTTGATCAATGGAAGTCCGTTTGCCCATGGTCCTTGTTGGCTTATTGCACCCGAAATGCAGGAAAAAACTAAACTGACTACGGAGGATTGGTCTATTTATACCGAAAATATTCAACTTTTAGATAAAAATTTATGGCAGCCAGGTGTCCATAACGTAACTGTTCCAAATAACCTGCTGCCATAAAAACAGGTACTTTTTTACATAACTCTACTTATCAGGTGGAAAAACCACAGTTTATAAGGGTCATATATTCATTTGGGTGGGATGTACCTGCCATGGGTCTCTGGAACTTTTAAAAAATATTGAATAATGAGTTTATGGCAGCCAATTAAAATTATTGCTAAACACCGTCCCAAAAAAGCTGCCAGACACTGTATATACTTTATGGGGTCCGGGATGCTTTGCTTAAGAATCCCTTTTCACCCATTTTCAAAGGGATCCTTATACCCTTTTTACCCATTTTCAAACGGGTTAGTCAAATTCATATGGTAAATCGAACTCCGAACGAAAATTTAGATGTTGCCTAGTCTACATACAAGGCGTTGTAATCTTCGGTAATTTTCAACGCTATCAAATCAATCAAATTATTAAAAGATTCCCAGAATTTTTGACGAACTCATCTGAAGTTAAATCTTATTTTTTTTTTTTTTTTAAGTTTTCATCCGTATTCAGATAATTATTTCGATAATTACTATAAACCACTTCCTGTGTGTCTCTCGTAGATTTTATTGATTAGCCAAAGAATATTTATGCATAATGCTTAGTATGGAACAACTAATTGAAGTGATGGATGGATGGATAGATGCTATCTACTTGTTGGCTAAACGACTGAGTTGGTTGCTCGAGATTCAATGGAGACATACTGGTAACAGTTGTCGCGACTTTGGCCCAGTCTTAGGTAATGGGCTAAAGCTATTTGTAAATCGAAGCATTTCCATTTTCATTTGATAAGCGCGCAGCCGGTGGCGGCACGCATCTAAACAAAACGATGACGACTCGATTATGTTGGGTCATTTGTATTTTTGGATATGCGGCTAAAAACTACAAATTCCAAGCATCGCAACGCGTCGCAACATCTTATTTTTATTTATTTAGTATTTATTTATTTATATATTATTGAAAAATTTCATTATAATTGGCATAATTTGAATGCGCTTTGGGGCGAGCTTTGTCGGTTGTCGGTGGTGTTTGTCTGGCCGAACTGCCATTTGCTTAAGACCACATTTTATATGGCTTCAATGTTATGATTTATGCGAGTTAGCCACCTTGAAAAAGCAGATTTAAATCAAGTCCACCAAATTACTTATAAGTTTTTTTAATTTTTCTTTTTTTTTTTCATTTTTAATACTCTCGTCTATACTTCAATTAAGCACCCCGCGGGTCAAATGGCTTGGCCCAAAACGAATGACTTAGAACACAAAATTCTGGCCGGGCCAATTAATGCATTTGTCCTTGAATTTATCGCTTGCATAACTTTTCCTCTATTGTATTTTTCTCTTCTTTTTTTTTGATTTTTGCGTTTGGTTTTTTATTTGGTTTTATACCCTTAACCCATTAAAAATGGGTAAAAAGGGTATAATGGTTTTGTGGAAATGTATGTAACAGGCAGAAGGAACCATCTCCGACCCCATAAAGTATATATATTCTTGATCAGGATCAACAGCCGAGTCGATATAGCCATGTCCGTCTGTCTGTCCGTCCGTATGAGCACGCGGATCTCAGAGACTATAAGAGCTAGAGACTTCAAATTTGGAATATAAGTTTTCGTGTACCAGGCGCAGATCAAGTTTGCTTTATTTTATCGATAACTGCCTAAGTTTCGGAATTATCGATACGTTTCGATTTCCAACAGATATAAATTCCACAATTTCAGAGATAGAGGCTTCTAATTTCATTAAGATCGGATAAGAAACACCAAAGTTATAGTCCAAAATATATTTTCTTATTGATCTTCTTGTTGTCAGCAGCCGCAAGCAATTTCTGTATGCATAAATAGGCGAGCGCATGTGTGAGAAAGAGATGGCATGATAATCGACGCTAGCGTCATTATATTTGTGTGTATTCTGCAGAGCGCCGATAGCTACTGTTTCGTGTACGTATATAAATATGTCTCTATGTATGTCTGTATATACTTGTGAGTAAAAAGAAATGCACTTGCAGAACTGAACATTTGAGTGTAAATCATTTTAAAGGGAAACTATCCAATAAAACTAGAATATATTTAACAACTGGGTTAAGGGTATATCGTAGTCGAGCCAACTCGCCTACAGCATCTTACTTGTTTTTCTTTTATTTTGCGCATTTGAAGATTAATAGCTGCCACTTGGTGCGGTTTGGCTGCCAATCACAAAAAGGTCGCCCGGTTGATGTCCAGATATGGTCGCCTCTTTCAATATCCCATTAATTAAATGCAAATGCAAATAAATCTAAACAAGCGGCTTGCAAAAAAGCCAATAAAATAATAAAAAAAAGATGCATTGACGCTTATTTTATTTTGTGCAAAATTTATGCAAATTGAAAGTCAGGTGACGCCAGGTGAAGCTTAACGAACCACGGAGCCCCTGTTGCTGATACAGCACAGTTTATTCAATTGTTCAAATATTTATAGTGTTATCGAATTATCGAATCCACTCGAGTTTTGACTCTTACAAAAATCATTTTGAAATTTGTATTTTAAGTAAGAGCTATATTCTTCCTCGTATATTTTACCTTTTGAAACTTAAATACTAAGTGATGCGAAGAAAAAAAAAAACAGTTGATCTTTATGATGGATAAATTATCAAGTCTATGTTTTATATATATATTTAGATATATATTTAGATATATCTGATTATATTGTCCAAATGCTCAGCACCTGCCTCGCTTGTCACAGGGTCAAAGCACTTTGCAAAAAAAGGAAAACAAAGTTTTTAATGTATTTAAAAAAAAAGAAAAAGAAAAAAATGGGAGGAGCTTTAGTCGAGTAAGATCGACTAGTAGATACCGTGTGCTCAAGTGTTTATCTGTTATAATTCGTGCACGTCTTCCAAATAATTGCCATAGTTAGATTGATTCCACTCTTTATGCCGATCAATAACATGTTTATAAATATACTTAATGAAATCGGAAATGTTTCACTATTTCGCGTCAACCACTTGCACAAGTTTATCATATCCGTTAAAGCACTCTATTTGGTTACAGAGTATAAGCAAAAAGTAAAAAAAAAACACAAAGCTGGCAAAAAGTGTGCGAAATTAAGTTTGTTGATGTTGATGTTGCGATTACTTTGGATTGGACTATGGGGATTTTATTTGAATCGGTATTGTATTAATTTTTAACGTTTATCGATTTTATGCAAATGCATAAGTGTTATTCAGATAGTTAGTGGTGCACGTGCGACGATCGTTAAATCGACACCAACCGATTCAAATATGCCATCTGCACTCTTCGGTTCAGAAAAAACGTGTCGTGGGTTTTTCATATGCATAGCCGTCTGCAGCAGCAGCAGCAGCTGGTGGTGGTTGCATAGCTGGAATAGCTGCACCACTGACCGCTGAATGCACGGGCGCCACATATGGAGCTGCATGTTCCGTATTACCGCCCAGTTCATCGAATTGCGATTGGATTTCACGCTGCGCAGCGGCTGCCTCCTCGTTCGTCCTGTATCGAATGAAGAAGACGTCGGGCTTTGTGGACGCTATCGTCTGTGGCTTGGGCGGCTGAATATCTTGCGCCTCCAGCTCCGGCTGTTTGCGACTCAACACATAGATGACCGTACGCTCTTCCTGTGGCGCCAACTCCGCCGTATATTTAACGTGCGCGGTTGGAGCACTGGGTGCACGTATGAAGATAACACGGTAGTTCCGCATCGCTCGTCCAATCAGTAGATGCCTTGTGCGCGGCTGCAGCTCCTCGGAATCCTCAGCAGCCGATACGCTGTAGAAGTGCTTTGTAATAATCGGTGGCGGTGTCGCCACAATACTTTCACTTGTCGCCGGTGGCAGATAGAAACGTGATGCCATCTGCGACTGGCCGACACCAAAAAGCGTTACCGAACTGAGTAATGTAAATAGACTGCTCAACGCGATCATGCTGCTGTGGATGCCACAAAATGTGTGTGTGGCAGCTGATGTGCCACGCTCACTTTTATCTATTTTTTTTTCGTATTTGAGCAGATCCACAATTTTTGCACCGATTGCATTCGTTTTTCATTTTATGGCCCAATTAGTAGGTGGAAAACAAAAGACTTAGGCAACAAACTTGCCGCAAATTAATAGTGCGTTTAGTGGCGCCATTGAGTGAAAACAATAGAGTCGTTAAAATTAAAACAAATCTTTAAGCATTTGTTTTGTAATATGCATATGAGACATATGCGTTGAGCAAATGCAATCCTCGAATTATGCCCCAAACATGAACTTTATGTATTCCTTTTGGATGATGGACAACGTTTTCAATTCTCAATTGGATTTGTTTGACGAGACTAAAGCATCTCGTTCAAATGTTGGATATGTCTCACTTCACTTGGCTCATTAATCTTTAATCGTTGACCATAACAAATGTGACGACCATTGTTCAACTTGTATTCATCATCATTCAACGCCTACGCATTGAATTGTGCTCCGAGCTCTGATCTAATCTGTGTGCCGCTTACACACTAATAAATTCACAGCCCAAAAATCTTGGATTTTTTTTTTTGTAGACTCGTATTTGTTTTGTGGTGTGTGTTGCGCGCAGCCTCGTTGCTGATTAGTAGATTAATTCGTTTTGGCTTGGCTGCGTTGTCAACAAGTCGAGACAATTAAAATATTAATAGAGGTGTGTGTTTTTTTTTTTTTTTGATTTTGATTTTGAGAATATATACGGCGGCTTGACATCGATTCCGATTCCGATTCAGGGCTCGATGCGCATCGATTTGCATAAATTGACGCGTAATTCCCACACTTTCATGTCGCATTTGGCAAAATGGTACGACTAATTTGATTTATCATCGGTTTTATTAAGAAAAATTGCTTCGCTCGATGAAAAGTGATACAGATGTCGATGGTCTTGTTGCTGCTAACTTGTCTCGCGAAGGTTGTTCCATCTGTTATTGTGTCTCGTGTTTTTTCTTGACACAGTTCAGTCTAGTAGAGCGCACTATATATATATATATACAGTGTCTACCACCTTATTTGGAACGGTGTCTAGCAAAAATTTCAATTACCTGCCATAAACTCATTATGCATTCTTTTTCAAAAATTCCAAAGACCCATGGCAGGTACATATATTAACCACAAAAATGAATATAGGACCCTAATAAACTGGGATTTGCCCACCCGCTAGGTCGGGTTATGTAAAAAAGTACCCAATTTTATGATTCCAGCCTATTTGGAACAGTTACATTACGAACACCTGTGTGCCATAAAACCCGGATTTTTTACCTAAAGTTGAATATTTACGGTAGAAATAGACCAACCTTTTAAGTCAGTTTAGTTTTTTTCCGCATTTGGGCTGCAACCTGCCAACAAGGACAATGGGCAAACAGACTACCATTGATCAACGGAAACTCATCCTGGAACACTTAAAAATCGGATATTCATATCACCAAATAGCTAAAATGATCAATCTAAACACCTCAACTGTATTCTACATCATTTGGAGTTTCGTCGACGAAAATCGGACAGAGGACAAGGGCGGAATGGCACCAAACCCGATTTTCACCCAGCAGGACGAGTCAAGGATCATCAAGAAAATAAGCGGAAATCTGAAGCTATCGGCTCAAAAACTGACTCAATAGGTACAGGATGAAATAAGGAAAAAGTTCAGTATGGGAACTGTGCTCCAAGTTCTAAGCAACTATGACTTGAAGGCCCGAGTACCACAGAAAATGAAATTTATAAGCGCAAAACATAGGCGGTCTAGGATGACGTTCGCCAAAATCCACTTGGACAAGGATTTGGAGTTCTGGAAAACAGTCATATTTGAATTTGAGCACAAATTAAACATTTTTGGCTCGGACGGACGGAATTATGTGTGGCGACACTCCAATACTGATCTGAGTCCCAAAAACATAAGGGCAACATTCAAGCACTGCTGAGGAAGTGTCCTGGTATGGGCATCTATCTCGGCAGCCCGCGATTGAAATTTTGTGATTATTGAAACAATCATGGACAAGAATGTGTACTTTGATATACCAAAGGAAAATTTACTCGAAAGTGCCGAGAAGCTAGAATCCGACGTACCTTCCGGATCTACCAGGACAAAAACCACAAGCATTAGTCCGGAATAGTACAGTCCTGTCTTATCTGGAACTGTCCCCACGTGATAATTCCACCGGCCCAGTCTCCAGACTTAAATGTTATTGAAAATTTGTGGGCTCTGCTGGAAAATAACATCCGGAAACACAAGATATCCTGCAAACAGGATCTCAAAATGCTCTGCTGGAGGAGTGGAGCAGGATCAGTCCAGAAACTACCCGGAAGCTGGTATTTTCCATGAAAAATAGGTTAAGCGAGGTTCTTATGGCTAAAGGATATCATACTAAGTATTAACATCCTTACTTAAGCTTTTATACGCCAAATATTTAACTTTTTTTAAGACTGTTCCAAATAAGCTGGAACACGTTTTTGGATATGTTTTCAGTTTTTGACTAATTTTAATTAATTAATTAATATTTTAGTAAAAACTAAAGGTTATTTTTCAAATGTGATATAACATTAAACAAATTGGCATTTAAGCATTTTACATTTTTTTCCTTGTTTAAACTTTATAGCACTTTAAAATTTTTGCTAGACACCGTTCCAAATAAGGTGGTAGACACTGTATATTCTTTAAGAGGCACGCAATCAATCAATTCACACTACCAACAAAAATTGTAATTACAATTTGGATTCTGGAGCGAACACAAATTGCATTGTTTTAAAGCTTTCGGAATTATTCTAGACAAAAATTAAAGACCAATTGCATTTCTTAACGAAACTTTTTATTTCAGCCAAATCTGTTATGAACCAATCATGTTGTGTTATATTTGAACCAATTTAAAATGGTTGAAATATGATAATAGTTTTATGCAAAAGATTATTAGTCGAGTATGAACTCGGATCAGAGCTAGATACAAACTTGGAATATTAGTTCTTATATACCAAGCGCAGAACAAGTTTATTTTGCGAATATCGATACATATCGATTTTCGATAGAGAGCCTACCAATTGATACATAATAATACCTACACATATTATTGATCAACTAAAACATTCGATAGGAAATACGCAAGTAGGAGGTACAAATTTATTTATTTTCAGTATGCATGTATATATTATTTCGATAATCGCATGACAATCGTTTTTTATGGATATGGACGGGTTTGTCGCAATCTGCTGATATCAGTTGGACTTGTGAATAAAGTTCAATCTGAATTGCCTCTGCCTGCCATACGAAATGAGAGTACTTCCACGCATGCTTACATTTCGGTGTGCAAATTTGTTAGTGGAAATTTTCCAATAAAATAAGAATATATTTAATATATTTAACTGTGTTCAGGGTATAACATAGTATTCTTACTTGTTGTTTTAAGTTTTTGGCCTTAATTCAAAAAATACATTTTTTCGAATTTTCGTAAATCAAAAAGGTGAAATAAAAAAAATGGCAAAAGTAAGGATACAAAATACGACTCTTTCAGCCTTGAAGCGACACATAAAAAACACAATCCTAATTAATTTCAGGAGAGCAAATCTTCGATTCCGTTTGTTAAATATTCAACATCTGAATGATTGCAGTCAATTTGTCAATTATATACACACACATATATATATATATATATATATATATATATGAGTATACTACAGTATCTGAACAGTGTGTAAATGTATCGAGCTTGTCTTAGCCACAAATGCAAAATTATGCAGCTTGATTTTATCTGTATTTTTTTTTTTTTTGTGGTCCACTCCCCGGACGTCTTATTTTGTCATGCGGCGTCAGTTTAACGATCGGTGGATGAAAAGATGCTCCGTTTTATTCAATTATAATTAAATTTGATGAGCTTATTTTGATTTCTCACTTCATTTAAGCTAATTTTGAGCTATTTCAGGCGCCGGGCGCTTTGTTGAGTGTCGCATTTTGGACGTTTAAATTTTGTTGATTTGCATTTGTTGGGCATTTTGCTTTGGGCCGCTTCGGACCTTTTTATTAGCTGCTTTACTTGTTTTTTTGAGCAACATTTCAATTTATTTATGGCATTTTTATTAATTTTTTAAATGGTATTTTATAGCGCGGAAACTACGCGACCTTACCTTACCAATGGAAGCATCTTCAAAAAAATGTTGCGTACTTTTTTTAAATATACAGTTCATTTATTTTTCTTCTTTTTCAAAAAACATAAAACAAAAACATAAACAAAAACAACAAAAAAAAAAGTCGTGTAAAAAAAAAATATAACAGTGCTTAAAACTAAACAACATTTAACAAGTGGGGAAAGGATAAAGGTGTGTGTGTGTGTGTGTGTGTTCTGGTGGTGCGGGGACTGGAGCAAATGAGTGTCCTTTAATGCCTCAACGCACTGGGCAGATACTGAGAACTGGGATTGGCGCTCGGACGGTTGATCTGGCGATAGTTGTAGCTGCCATCGGGATTGAGGCCATCGAGACTGCCAATAACCGATGTGATTGGTGCATTGCTCTCCTCCTGGTACTCGTTGGTGCCGCCCAATTTATCGTATTGTCCCTGAATCTCCTTCTGTGCCTGGTTGGCCTCCTCGTCGGTCTTGTATTTGATGAAGAACACCTCCGGCTTGCTGGGCTGCGTTGGCGCTGGTGTTGCAATATCACCAGCATCGAGATCGTTATCCTTCTTGCTCAGCACATAGATGACCGTCTTCTCCTCCTGTGGCGCAAACTCGGCCGAATACTTCACATTGGCATTATCGCCAGCTGGTGCCTTGATGAACACAACGCGATAGTTCTTCTGGGGTCTGCCGAGCACCAAATGCTTCACTTTGCCATCGTTGCCTCGATCCTCTGGCGCCGACACCAAATAGAATTTCTTATTGATTATCGGAGCCGGTGTGGTGCTGGCCGGTGGCAGATATTTGTCACCGGCATGATTTGAAATCGGCAGCTGACCAGGAGTCGGCAATCCAACGCCAACGCCGCCACCAATTAAATCCTGTGGCTGCTCATAGCCGTACTGAGGACGTGCCTCGGCCAGGATCAGCAACGCGGCGCCGATGATGCAGCCCACCACAACTTGAGACGATATGAAGCGCATTTCGTATATGTGTGTGTGTGCGTGTGTGTGTGTGTGTGTGTGTGTGTGTATTTGTGTGTTATCCTTATGTATTCCTTGCTAATCGCGTCGCGTTCGATTTGGGTACGTTTTAGTTTGGATCGCTCTGGGGCAATGGTTGCATTTCTTGCCGCTCCACTTGACTTATATGCGCTGCCTCCCAAGACGATGCTGGCTGCGCTGCCGGCGTCATTTGTTGGCCGCTTCTTGTCGTAATTTATGTAAATCGCCAGCGGCGTTGATTTTTTGGTCAGCATCGCAATAACAATCCGATTATTCAAGATTCAAGATACATAGGCCCAAGCGAGAGTCGCTGCCACAAAATGTATTCAAATCTCTTTCGAATGCACAAATGTCTTGCGGCCTGCGTTGACTCGCCGCCAATGGGTAGTTTGGGGCGTGGCCGATTCTTGTAGCCATGGTTTACATTTCAATAATAAAGCTCATAGATCTTGACAAAAGCCAAAAGCCTCTTTCTTCATTTTTTGCTTTTTGTATGAATATACATATTCATACAAGTATATATATACGATTTTTTTTATATATATATATTTTTTTTTTTGCAATTTTGGCATTGAACTTGACTGTTGCGAGTGGATTATTAATAGATTCATAGATTGTCGCCAAAAATACAGAAATTTGCCAGGTTTGTAGGCTTGTTGACCGTTTGCATCTCATTAAACGGCACCTCAACTTTAGGCCTCCAACATTTGTATGGCCAAAACTTGTTAGCTGGGTTTTTTCTTCTGCTTCCCCCTTCCCCTACCCCCACCCAGAGTAATACTGCTGCTGCTGGCCTGTCCATCAGTAAATTGATCGATTAACTTGCAAATTCGCAACAGTTAAAATATGATTTGATGTGAATGAATTCGATCCAATTCACAATACAAAATCAAACGACGTGTTCAAAAATGAATAATTTCTTAAATGCTGAAGGCTAGAAATATTTTTTTTAATAGTCTACATGATAACGTTCTTTTTATTTGATTTTTGTAATTTTGAAATGCATAAAAATTTAGCTAATCTGTGATAAACTATTGAATTCAGCTTTTAAATTGTGGAGAGTTTTTTTGGTTTTTTTTTTTTTAGATGTGCTTTAAGCTTTAAGCTTAAAGAAAATGTTTTTCTGCATGAAGAAAATGACACAAAATCCAAAATACCCAGTATCCACTAGAAAGACTAAATGAATCCTTCTTGATAGTTTGGGGGTGCACCTATCAAGTCCAACAACAAAAAGATGATGAAAGTGAATCTATTTTAAAATCAAGCTATGCTAATGAAATTATTAAGAAATAAATATAATATATAATAATAAAGTTAAACCCATAATTTGTATAAATGCTTCCTAAAAAAAAAAAAAAAAATAAAAAAAAAATATATAAAAAATACCAAGTTGAGCATTTCTCAGTTGGAATTTCCAAAGTAACCATCGTGTCTACATTTGTTTATATTCTGCGGCTATTTTGGCTAAACAATACCTTATTTGGTGGCCTCCTAAACCACTCAGCAACCACAATAGATGTGTGTGAATGTATGTGTGTGTGTGTGTATATATATGTGCATATGTATTTGTGGCTGAGATGAGTCAGCCGCTTAGCGAGTCCACAAACCCACGGAAGCATGCGACACATTCACCTGGCCTGGCCTGGCCCGGCTTGGCTTGGCCTGGCTTGGAGGTCGCCATAAAACAAAATTTGGCCAAATGTGGAAGCAGAACAATTTGCATATGGGCAAATCGATTTATGAGCCAACTTGCCGACTGGCTATAGTGATTGATGATTGATAAGCAGAACATAAACCAACAAAAAAAGCGCTGAAACAAATGTCAACTAAATATTGCTAAACTTGTTGGTTGTGTGTATTTTTCGATTCACTAATTATAATTATAATTTAGTAGTTAGCAACTCAAATATATATATATATATATATATATATATATATATATGCCTACTGATTCAAAGGCGAATAAAACTATAATTATCAATTAGGCATTCCATGCCCATAATTTCATATCTCAAAAGCCCAAAAAGCCCAGCCACATCAAGAAATTTATGTAATTATTTATGAACGTTGACAGTAAAAACCGAGGGACAAATTTTTTGACTCGTCTCAATTCAATTCGATTCGATTCGATTCGACTGGCAACAGATCGTATCGTTTATTTAGTAGGTGTGATTATCTTTATGCAAATATGCAGATGCTTTCAGATATGAAGATATGCATTTCTATATTTTATACACAAAATACCAAAATACCAGGTAGCATCTGTGTAATCCACATATGGATCATAAATTGTTGATTTGGGGTGGTGTTATTGTTACCAGGGGGCGTGGCACAAGCGAACATACATCTACATGTATGTATGTGTATATAATTGAGTGTGTGTATTTTTGAATACTGTCTGGTATTTTAATGCGTTGTTGCATTGGTGAATTGACCTTGCAGCAAGTTGCTGCTCTCCGATTTGATTTCGATTTGACTTTGTTTTTGTATCAGTCTTAGTTTATTTTTTTTTTTTATTTAAGACGCTAATTTATTTGCCATCGATTTAGCCAACTCATGCGCTGTCAATTTTTCTATAGTTTTCAGTTGCTGTTGGTTGCTGTTGTTGTTGTTGTTGTTTTTGAGTGCTGCAGTTTCAACAATTATGAACAGCTTGCCAAATAGTGGAATGGTCGGAGCGTGGTACGTAGGGTGTGTCTGTGTGTGTGTGTGTGTGTGTGTGTGTGTGTGTGTGTGTGTGTGTGTGTGTGTGAAGCTGGAGGCAGCTGATGGAAATGCTTTTAGGCGACCGCTTATGTAAGGCAAAATATTTGAGATTATTTTATGGTTAACTTGCTAATTATATTAAATTGTTCTATACATTTAATAATTGATTAAGTTGACCTTTTAACAAATCGGAAACTATTTATTTTTCTCATCCCCTTAAACCTTGAAATTATACTTGACATAATTTTTATGAATGCTTAAAGAAATCCTTAAATTTTATTAAAAAAAAAATGGAAAAAAATTGTGTTTTGGTTTTGCATAGATCGCAAAAATAATCTAGAAGAATATCGCAAAAGTTACATTTAACAAATTCTAGCAAAATAATCGCCGTGGATTATTCAATTAGAAACAGGAATCGATCGAGTGCGTGTCCAGATGTCAGATGTTGACTGACTGGCTCTGGTTAGTTTCTGGATGGGTGGTGTAGGTGCCAGGCAGAGATTGCAAGAGCTTAGTACTTGACCGACCTGATTGGCTTGGCGGGCAGATAAGTGGTCTGGATAACATTGTTGCCAATGAAGCCGTTGCCACCACTGACAGCGGTTTGGGTGTTGCTGCTGCCGCTGCCATTGACATCGTACTGCAAAGCACCACCTTGGTTGGCACCACCGACGACGGTTTCGACAACAGGTGCACCGCCAGTACCAATAATGTTGACGCCACCGGCACCATCGGCCAGAACGCCAGAGGCACCATTGTCACCCAGGCTGTTAATGACTGAGGATGAAGGCACCAGACCCTCATCAGTAACCTGCGAGCTGCCACCCAAAGCATCATAGTTGGCTAAAAGAGAGAGAGAGAGAGAAAGAGATAGAGAGAGTTGATGGATGGTAGCTCCAAGAGAAGGGCTATTTTATGGCTTAGGACTCACACTGAATGACCTGTTGGGCATGAGCCGCCTCCGCTGGTGTCTTGTACTTGATGAAGAACACCTCTGGCTTGTGGCTGACGGGACGCTGTGTAACCACCTCGGCACTGACATCGAGAGCATTCGATTTCTTGGCCAGCACATAGATGGCAGTCTTCTCCTCGACGGGTGCAACATTGGCAATGATCTTGGCCTTGCTGGTGGTCGATGCGGGTGCATTGATGAACACCACACGATAGTTCTTCTGTGGCTTGCCCACATTCACATAGCGCACAATCTGCTGGTCATCGTGATCCTCGGGAGCGGTGTGCAAATAGAAATGCTTGCTAATCACCGGGGGCTGGAAGTTGGCCAAATGGCTGATATATGCCTCCTGTTCCTTGTAGTTGATTTCCGGGCCCGGATTGATGCCAGCCAGACCAATATTGTCATTAACAATTCCACTGCCGCCAACTCCGACACCGTAGTTGCCGCCACCACTGGAGTAGGAGCCGCCACCATTGGAATAGGAGCCGCCTCCACCGCCGCCATTGGAGTAAGTGACACCACCGCCGCCATTCGAGTAGGTGGTGCGGCCAGTATATTGGACACCGCTTACGGAGCTAACCTGCGTTGAGGGAGCAATGCCCGAGTTGCCAACCAGAGTCAATTGACCCACCGTTGGCACATTGTTATAGTAGCCGCTGCCCGATGCCGTCGGCTGATATGAGGTGCTTGTGGTGATCAATGGTGTGGACACCACACCGGTGTTGATCACATTGTCGTTCTGGCCAACATCATAGTGGTAGGCCTGACGGCTGAGATCAGGACGCGCCGTTGCGCAGCCGAGCACTGCTGCCAGGCAGGCTAAAACCTGCAACCGGAATTCGGATGTTGACTCGATGGAACTCTAATCCTTTTAGCTTGTTCGGAACTTACCACAAATTTGTTCATGTTTGCTGTTCAACACACAATGGACGCAACTATTGACGGGAAAGCGGATGGATGAAGCTCAGTGACGGAGATGCTGCACTAGATTGATGCCCTGTTTGAAGACGGCGTTCAGTTTTTATAGCGAGCCGGTCCAACTTAGATGCCTTTAATTGAAGTTAATTAATTTGCAATAAATTGTTAAAAATCAAATATTAAACTGTAACACCACAAATCCGGCTGGAAACTGAGATTTATGTTTAGTTTTTTTTTTTTTTTTAGTTATTTTTTTATGCTTTGCAGGCGCTAATTTGTGCTGCAAACAGCATCGCTGACACAATCGATCCAACAGTGCTCAAAATGACGCCACCATTAGCTGGCTGATGCCACTTGACCATGTCCAAATCCAGATGGAGCCAAAGAAATTCACAACTGATGATCAAGACTTGAATTAGTGATTTATGTGTTTAGGTGGAGGCCACTAAAGTTCTTTAAATTATTTTAAGACTGTGTGAATTGACTTAAGTACTGAATCTAAGTTGGCATATTTCATTAGGGAGTGACCACCCCCCCCCCCCCCCTCCCCAATATAAGAAAGAAAATAAAATTAACAAAACATAATTTTCGCATCAAATAATATTCTAGTCATGTAACTTTTACTGACCGAATTTCCACTTTTCATGAAATGTGTTTGAAGGAAATCATCAATGAGTCACTCAGCTCCACAGACTTTCCTATATCTCGTAACAATATATATTCTATATACATAGAAGCATATGTTAGGGTAGAGTATACACAGATTGGTGTCAGAAGTTTCCGGATTTCCGTTACTTGGATTTTTGGTTTTGTTTATGACTGCAAGACGAGTTGAAGAGAAGAAGAGTTGGTCTGAAATTTTCAAGACGTTGCAGCCAAACATTTTAGCGCTTTTAATTGCTGTAAATATATATATATATACATATATATATATATATATATATATAGCAGTACATGTATGCGTAATATATTTATATGGATTATGACTTGTATATGCATAATTTTTTGATTTTTATATATATATTTATTTCTTTTTTTCGCCAAATTTCATGTCTGTGCCGTATTTTCAGTGGTATTTGATTAGCGCTGCCCGATGTTGATATATTAAGAAAGCGATGGGTCATTCCCCTACAGACCGGATTACCGCATGATACTAATTTCCAATTCTCAACTTCCAATTCCTTCCTGACATTGGGGATGCATTTTGCAGGTGGCTGGCAGGCATTTGGGGCAACGAATCGCTTGCTGAACTGGGAGTACAAAAGCGCCCTGAAGCAGCTGCATGCCAAATTTGGCATCTTTCCCTATTTTCGCGTGAGCGTGGAGAACAGCTTTAATATACCATACGATTACATAATCACCCTGGACGAGGGCGAGCTGGGACTGCCGGACAAGTATTTCTATGGCCCCGATGCCGACGATGAAGTGGTGCGCGGCTATAAATTGCTACTCCGTGACTTTGCCATTAACTTGGGTAAGTGATGTCCCTTATCTCATCCACTTTCATATAATTTACTCATACACACATTGCAGGTATTGTTGCCCGTGAGGCGGATATCTTTGCGGATGACATTTTCCATTACGAACGACGCATCGTCAACCACATTGAGTCCGCCAAGGGCAGCGGGGATCGTCAACAGAACAAACTGCTCCGGCTTTCCGATCTCAAGAGCATCGCGCCATCGGTAAGATCCAAGCAAAACGTTGAAGAAGAAAAAAAAACCATGTGCTACACTGTGATTCCCCAATTACTATCCAGAACTAGTTTCAAATCAACTCTACTAATTGCGAACTTGTGCATGGCCTTGTGGCATGTTTCAATCCACAGAAAGTTCTTCCAACTTTCTGCGCAACTGGTTTGCAAACCACACACAACACACTGTGTAAATGCCAAGACCAAAATATACTTGCACAACATGATATATGAAATATATCCATACACAATTCTCATCTACAAGTCTACAAAATGGAGAGTTTAATTTATCTTTGTTATTTTATCTATAAACGATATATTCTTTATGTACAATAAAATATATATATAAAAAATACCTCATTAGGCGGAGATCTGCTGCTGCTTAATTGAATTTTGTCTGTTAATTGAAAATATGAAAATTGAAATTAGTAGCTTAAAAAGTTGCCACTTGTTTCCTGTTTCAAAAATTTCACAAAATTTTGAAAAATATCAAAACAATTTCTGTTTGTGCTAATCCTGAATACCTGTCTTAAATTAAGTTCACTTTAAATAACATGCATAATCTCAAAATTGTATGTTAAACAAAGATAAGCCATAATCATCAATCTTGTTAATAGTAATTAACAATTTCGATACAATTAATATAGTTATATGACTCATCTTAATTAATCCCAAATACATAAGGATTGGGATCAAGAATGATCTTCTGAATTAATGCACAATACAAATGAGAATGTAGAAAAATGTAGATTTTTTGATTGACTTCTATTTTGTACAGCTACCTATTCTGGAGTCACTTCAGGCCATTTTTACCAACACAAAGATCAGCGAGGAGACGGAAGTGATGGTGCGCGATGTGGAAGTCTTTCATGCGATATCCAATCTAATTTCCACATCGGACAAGAAGTGAGTCCGGGTATTTATTATCTGTATTTATTTTATAACTCGCTCTGTCTGGTTATCTTTGCAGGCCAATTAACAACTTTATCATTTGGTCGCTGGCGCGTCAAATGCTGCCGCATCTTTCCAAGGAGTACAGCACGCTGGCCGAGCATTTTGATCATTCGATTTATGGGCGGACCGCCAGCTATCCGCGCTGGCTTTACTGCAGCAAAGTGGTGCGCGATTGGTTGCCATTTGCGGTGGACGCACTGCAGCAGCAGCCACCGAAGCAGCAGTTTGAGACAACGTATCGCAATCGGATTAGCAATGCTGCTGGCGGCAGCTTAAACAAAAATGTTGGCAATGAAAAGTATCTGCAGCTAATGTTTTACAGTTTGCGTAATCAACTGCAGGATTCATTGGCGCAGGCGCATTGGCTGGAGCCGACTGCCCAAAAGTTTCTGCACAAGAAGCTAGCCGAGATGCGTCTCCAGTTTGGCATACCCAGCGAAGTGCTCGAGCAACCCAAATACATTAGCGACTACTACAACTATCTGCTGCTGAGCAATCTGAACTTTGTGGAGCATTTGGGGTCCATTTGGGCATTTCGCCGATCGCGCATGGAAGATAAGCTGAAGACATTGCCAATGCTGGATGTGTAAGTAGTCAGTTGCCCTTTGCAGATGAACATTATTGAATTTTGAATTTTTGTTTTGCAGCATTGTGTCCGAGATGTATACCAGGGATCATCCGCAACCGATTGCATACTCCAGCAAGCTGAACATGCTGCTCATCTCGCAAGTGCTGGTCAACAACAACTACTACGACTATCGCTATCCTGTGTACGTATTTCCTTACATGCTAACTTTCAACATTTGCTTACCACTTTGTGTTGCAATTGCAGATCCGTGAATTTTGCACGTATTGGCACGGACATCTTGGAGACGCTGATCGACAATTTTTCCACCTTTCTGCTGCAGTTCAATGCACAAAGCTCGGAGCTTAGCGATGCAGTGCCCGAGATTGAATACGCCCAGCCGGATGTTAGCTGTCTGGCAGCCGGACAACCGCCGCGTCTTGGGCATGAGCTGCGCGCCCTATCAGCGGATGCGCTGAAGAGCTTTCATGTAACGCTCAGCGCCGCTCGGACCGCAGCTCGAGCGTTGAGCAGCTTTGTGACGGCTATCGATGCGGGCAGCGCCATCGAGGGTGCCGGCATCGATCAGGTGGCCACCTATGAGGCGCTGGGACTCACGCGGCGGTTGCGTGTGCCCGGCCTGCGTTCCTACAATGAGAACGAGCTCTTCACGCTGGCCTACATGCAGCAGCACTGCAGTACACCGATTGCGGACAAGGACTATGCACGCATCAAGCCCCACGTCGAGCGACAGTTGGCCGAGCGGTATCTGTAAGTTGTGCCTCGTCTCTCACTCTCACTCACACATCTAATCTCTGTCTTTTTCTATCTGGTGCAGTTTCAACGCCACTTGGCAGCATATACAATTCCTGCCACGCTCAACAAACTGTGCCGCCTCGGAAATCAGCTGCTCCAATTTGCTGTGAGGGGGGCCAAATGCATGCCGCATAACTCTGTGTACTCAGTGTGTACGATTCCTTAGTTCAGCCACATATTTATTGTACTTTTTTTTTACATCCAAGCACACACTCATACAAACACACACACACACACATACACACCCAGAGACAAAGAGTTGTGCCACACAAAAATCGCGCAAAACTTAGTTTGTAATTAAGCGGTAAAGTTAGTTTACATATGTGTAATAAGTAGCATTACTTTTAACCACACTTGTAACACATGAAGCGACAAAAACGACTGTTGATGTCACCCTAGACCCCCTCCCCACACACACACACACACGCATACACACGCATACACACACACACACACAGTTACAGACATGCATTGTGTACTTTTAGACCGCATCATTGAAGAAATCGCGACAGTCTCGTTATTTAATATAGAATGTAACCACACTTAAAATACATATGCCTAATCGACGGCATATTCCATAGTTCTGTAGTGCATAATATAGTCCTACTTAGCCGTTAAGCGCATTGACCATAAATTGTATAAATTGAATTTAATTTCTAAACGTTCTTCAAAACAATAAAAAGAACACGAATTTTTCCAATGACACACGTTTCTAGGATTATTGCATACTTTTAAACAGGTCTGGCAAAAAATGTACAATTGATAATTGCATTGAACACATGCTGTGTGCTTTTAGGAGCTGATAACATATGATAAGGTGGACTTACACAGTGGCAGCCAGACATTTGTTAACAACAGCCAGATGACGTGACAACGCTTCCTCCAGAGAATAAACGGAGATATTTTTGGCAACATCGCGTCAGAATTTACAAATTTACAATAAGAAATTAATAAATAAAAATAAAAATATGACTTGTTTAAAGGCCGCTTTACACACAATGGCTAATTTTTTTTTTTTTAACGGATAGAGAAGATAATTTTGAATTAGATTTATAGTTGCAACGTTGGATACCAAGTTTATTTAAATAAAAATTTCGGAACTTTCGCACTAAGCAAAGTTGCTTGAACTTATTTAATAATTTTAATAAAAAGCTTTTTATATATAATCGTTAAGCAAAAAATGCATTACAAAAATGATAAGTTAAATTTCCAATTAAAATTAAATAATAAAAAGTTAAATTTCCAAATGAATTGATTGAACGTTGAGTGACTTCAAATTGTCAGAACTGAACAGAGTTTTTAATGTCGAGTTCAGCTTGGCCAAATTATCCAATATTATTCTGTAATCTTAATCTTGCTAAGAGTGTGATTTATTTATGCATCATTATCGTCAAATATTTATATACATTTTAATTGGTGCACGTAAATTATAATTTTACCAGTGACTGAGGAAGAGTATCTGTAGCAGAACTCGACTAATTGGACCGGTTGGCATTATGCGTTTCCCTGGGCATCAGATCAGTGTAGAAACTGGCAATGCCTTGATGGAGTTCAGCATTTATGCTTTCCATTAGCTGTCGGCTAAAAATGTTGCTTATGCTGCGTAAAGGGTTATGGGATTAGTAGTTTGTCGATGGAGGAGGTGAAGAAATACTTATAATAATTACTTGGGAAGCATATTCCAGGGTCTCAAACACTTGGGATCGGTATACAGGCAACTTTGCTGGCATTGCTCCTGGAATTGGTGTCGCTGCTTAAGCGCATCGCTCAGATCAACATCATCATTAGGAGATTGCACAACGATATTGGGACGTGGTGTCACATCATCATCGTCATCGAGATCTTGGACAAAGCAGCAATCCTCATCAATGCCACTATTATTGATGGCGGCTTGAGTGGAATGCAAGAGGTTCACCCGCTTGTGTACATCCCTTTCGGCAATTTGCCGTTTCAGATGCTTCAATTGCAGGGACTTCTTTAGCACTCGCTTGGTCATCTGCTGCTCCGTCTGCCTAGGTTCGGTCAGACGATGGCGGAGACGCCACTCGGACACCAGCTGTTTCTGCCTATCCAGTTCGGCCCGCTCTTTCATTGCCTGCTGCTCCGGATTCGTTTCGATAATGTCAGCCACTGGCTTCTCATCGTCGAAGTCCTCCCGCGGCGACACGGGTTGAAAGATCTTGCCAATGGGATCGCTTAGTGCCTTAGGCGCCTTCTTGCATAAATCGTTCGGTTGGAGTTGCTGCTGCTCCTTTTGGCGCTCCTTCTGAACGCGATGCCCAGGCACGAAATTCTCGCGGTACGGCGATTCTCCGGGCGTCAAAGCCAATGGCCTGGGAATAGGTGACAGGCGGATAAAATTAGATTTCGAATTTGGCGCCAATTAATCAATGCCAGTCCATGTTCACAGGCAAATTCAGCGCTTGCCATTTGGATGATTAGCACAACGCACAGCACACAACGCATAATGCCGGCAAATTGCATCAGCCTGACACGCTGCCAGTCACAGTCACGTCATAGTATGGTATGGCTTGGACTATCATATGGGCTGCTGACACGCAATTCCCACGCCGCAACCCTCCCTGCCCCAACAACGGCAAGCGTCCCACGCAAGTCTCAAGGCCAATGTCAAAAAAAAAAAAAAAAAAATAGCTAAGCGTTTGCATATACCCTTTCCTTGTGCCGAGTCTATAGGTTATACCAAAAAGATTACTCCAACTTCTTAGATTGTTATTTAAATAATAATTAAAGCCCTAATTAGTGATTATTATAATTATTATAATCTTTATATATATAGTGATGATGCGCAATTTTTTAGTTAGTGGAGCGACTCCAACTGGGTGATAGTGTTTGTGGACGGGTTCACTGGTGGCTTAAGGGCTGTGGCTATGCTAATGGCAATCGAATCCCAGTGCCCCTTCCACCTCTGTCCCCCACTGTTTCTCTCTGCCCTGCAGCAGATGGAAAGAGACAGTGCACGGAAAATAACATGACACAATCAAACTGGGAAAATGGAGGAGAAGCCGCTCCACAAACAAACGCAAGCCGCCACAGAAGAGTTCATTAATAAACACTGCGTCGAGTCGAGCGATGAGGCAACCTCTGGAACGGTCGTTAGTAGGGGCCCCTTTGACTGAGGGGGGGGAGGGGCGCCAATTTATTGATCAAACAAATGAAGCGCAGCAGCAGCAGAGCCAAAGTATTAATAGTAGTGAGTAGTGAGCCCCCAACACAGACTCAGCCCGAGTTAGAGTCAGGGTCGAGGCCGGTTTTTGTTATCGATAGATTCTAAAGGGCAAAACAAAAGCGGTCGCATCACTCAAAGTAACTACATCATAAATTTTGAAAAAAAAAAAAATTGGAATTTCGTTTCCAATCGAACACAAACGTTGTCCAAATTTTAACTATATCGAAAATCCTAAATTCTTATTTCTAAAAACTTTTTTTTTGTACCTAATCCCGCAGTTGTTTTATTCTAAACTGGTTTGGGTTGAGTAAAGTACAGGTTCAAATTCTGGAGAACTTTGTACTCAAATCGAACACAAACATTGCGCAATTCCGATCTACTCCAGAGAACAAAATTCTTGTTCTTAGAACGCTTTTTATTGTCCCGCACCTGTTTAATTTTAGACGGGTTTGGGATGAGTTAGGTACATATTTTAATATTTCGTGTTGTAACTTGATTGCTTAATTAAGTATTAAGAACATAGCCAAGCTAATTAGCTAAGTGATTTTAAGTGATTAAGTTTTTATATTATTGCTAATACTACCTTAAAATAAAATCAAATCAGCTTGAATCGAAAAAAAAAGTTTTTCACTTAAGAACTATAACATTATAAAGTAATTCTAAGTACAAGATGCTTGAGTAGCTTCTGCTTTCTTCAAAAATTTTAAGGCAAGGATTTCCAATTATTTTCGAACATTTAAATGTAAATGGAAAGCAGAGATTTTCTTCGAGTGTACAAGCCACAAAAATAACAACAACGATGACTAAATTTTATGCCCAGTCGTATTTTTACTTTTTTTTTAATTTTTTCTTGCAAATTTTATCTGAAAAAAAGTGCAAAAAATTGGAGGGAGAACAGCGTGAATTACAATTGCAAACAGTTGTCGATTGGAGGTCGTCAAATTTGATTACGACAAATACTCATATCAGGCGAGCGCAACTACCAAATACCAACCTAGAGATAAACTCAGGTGGAGAAGGGGCTGCGGCATGAAGTGAGTTGCTACGGTTACAGTAGCATTAGCAATGCACTTTAAATGTAATCAGTTCTGCATCTTGGACACCAATTAAAGACTACCATGACTGAAGAATCGAATGCAAAAGAATCTTTAAGGAAACAACTAATTTTCTTGAAAAAACTTGAGTATGGAAGTAACACGCGATTTTAAGATTTATTTTCTGTTGTTCCTTGGAAAAAAAGTAAGTTCTTTACAATTTGCACTACTTAGAATATATTATCAAATATTTAACTTCCCACAAAGATTTCAAAAATTTAAAAATGGTTTAAAGAGTGATATTGCAATCACTATGTCCAACTGCAACATTTATTGTGTTTATGTTTTTTGCTAACTAAACTGATAACTGGATTTGATAACTTTTATAATATCATTCGCGAATAACAACAATCGGATTGAATAATCGGTATATTTCAGTCGCGATCGCCAATGCAAAGGTAAAATGTGTTACCTACAATCATCTGACGTTGGTTGAATCAGCACTAAATTTGAGTGTATGTGTGCTACTTAAACACTTGCTGACCCCATAAAATGTATACATACAATATACAATACACATGCGTACATATGTTTGTGTGTATGTATGTACATACAGACATATGTATATTTCATTATCAATATGATAAGTGAATAGAGCCATTGCTGTCGGTTACCTTTCTGCCTCTTGGCTCGCGGCTTCTCGGCCTCTCGGCCTCCCGGCCTCTCGGTTAAGTCTCAGCTTTAAGGCAATGTGGTTTGAGATCCACAAATGTACTTACAACAACACATACATGTATGTATGTGTGTATATAAATCTGAAATGCGATCGGTTAAGGTTGAAGTTTGAGGTTTACAATAATAGTAATAGTTATATAATGAGCGCTCATTTGATAAGGGACAAGTTAAAGGCGGCTGTCAGACAAGAGTCAAGTCTTTGGGTGTCGATTGATAAGTCAGGTGACCAACTAACCAAAATGCGCCCAAGAGCTGCACAACAAATGGAGCCTTGCTCCCAACTATGTTGTGTATGCTTGTCAGTGTATGTGTGTGAACACGATAACAACATCGAAAGTCTTAGGCTACCAACAGTAGCAGCCGCAGCAGCAACAATAACCATTGTTTTTTTTTTTTGTTTTTTGGTTTAGTTTGTTGTTTTTCTATTTGCAAACGCCAGCGAACTTGGGAGTCGCCTTTGGGTGAGTAACTCCAAAGCAGAGCGCTGGCGATGGCGTCAGCAGTGCATTGACAGCTGACTGTTTCATGACTGTTGTGTAGGAGAGAGAGAGAGAGAGAGAGAGAGAGCAGTAGAGCAGCGCAGTGGAGTGGTGAACAACGCGAGCCGAGGTGTGGTGTGATGTGAGGTGAGGTGAGAGCTACCGTCAAACAATAACAATGGCCACAGCCAAAAAGGCTGCACAAAGAGAGCGCTAAGAGCAGCTAACGCTCTCTGAGAGAGCGGCAACGGTGATGATGACATCATTTACAGTTGCTGCTGCTGTTCGTGCTGCTGCTGTTGTCGCTGCTGTTGCTGCTGTTGCTGCTGTTGCTGCTGAGGCTGCCAACAGCAACATTTTGGGTGGGAAGTGTAATGAATACTTACAGCATCTGGAGTGTGGGATGCATTGCATCTTTGGTTGGATCACCGGCATCATCATCGTCAACATCATCATCATCATCGTGATAATGATCATGATCAGCATTCAGTTCGCTGTGCAATATGTTGACAATCTGCTGCTGTTGACCGCTCCGCGAGATTGTTTCGAGCAGCAATTGAGAATTTTGTGTCAGCGGCACACTCAACATCGTCGTCGTCGTCGTTACGTTGCGGCGAGCGCTGTTTAGCGGCGACACTGTCGGCACCGGCGGCGGATGCTCCATTTGTTGTCTCACCCACTTTGCCGGCGCAGGCGGCTTGCATCGTTGTCGTTTCGGTGATGGCTCTGACACCGGCACCGACAGCGGCACCGGCACCTGCCTCGGCTCCACTGCATCATTCTCAATGCGCGTGAGCAACTGCTCCAGCTGTTCGTGCGCTACTTCCAGTGGCTTCAATGACTTGAGCTGTTGTGGCGATTTGGTTTTGTTGGATTTGCTCGGCTGCGTCCGAATTGCTGACAGCGTTGAGATGAATGACGTGGCCGAGTAGCTGCGTCCAAATGCTACACTCGATGTTTGCAATACTGGACGCAGCACCGGCTCCCGAACGGCTCCCGAGCAGCGATTGCGCTGTTTGGCATTGCTTTTGTTGCTCTTGTTGCCTTTGCCATTAGGCAGCGTTTTGGCGCTCGAATGAAGCTGGGATTTGGACAGCGTTGCCCCCTTACCAGCCTGAGTGTTGCCAACCCATTCACGCTCTCGCTGCAGGTCCAGCTGTCGCTGTTGCTCCCGCTGCTTGGGTGTTGTTGTATTCTTGCGGCGCCTTCGCGCGATTCCCTCCGCCAGCGACTTGTTGTCCATTTGTTGCTGTTGCTGTTGCTGCTGCGGCTGCTGCTGCTGCTGCTGCTTTTGGCGTCGACGTCAACGCTGTTGTTGCTGGCTTTACTGCTCACTGCTCGCAGCGTTTCGGTTTCAGTTTCAGTTATATGCTCGACGCTCGCCGGTTCGGTTCGGTTTTCGGTTCGCGGTACTCTGTCTCTCTCTTCACTTCACTTCACTTCCAAAAAACAACACACACAAAAATTAAAAATTCTAAACTTAAATTTGAACGCAACACACAAACAAAAAAAAAAACAAAAAAAATATAATGTAATTGTAACAAATTTGTTTAATATTTATTGATGTTTCTATCAGCACTCATTTCAAATACCGTTTTTTTCTCCTGTCCGTCTGACTTTGACTTTTAAATTACCGCCTCATTTGTTTCGGTTGTTGTCAAGAGTTTTTAGCCAACTCGATGACAACCGATTACGCAGATGAACATAAACATAGTCAATGGTCTGTTGTGGTCCGTCTGATGAGTTTTGCGAGGAGTGCCTCTAAAGTTGCAAACATTCGCTTAACTGAAATATTTCTGTGCGCTTCTGATTAGTGTAAATACATAAATACATTAAAAATAAGCATGCGTTGCAAACTAATTCAAATATATCATCGAGTTGGAGTTGTTTTAAAACACTCGTTCGACAGCCGTTGAAGCAGACGCATCGATATAATATTTATACATATATATATATATATATTAACAGCCGTAAATATTATTATTTTTTTTTTGTTTTGTTCTCTTGTTTTTTTGCCAAGTTTCTAACTTGCTGGTGAAGCAAAGCAGCATCGAATCCGAAATCCAAAACCCAATAAAACCAAAGTAACGAAGATTCAACAAGCAACAAAATGGTAAGTCATTATGCAAATCGGTCTAAACAATGAATTACAAATCGATCAAAACAAATCAAATCAAATGGGAGGAATACCACTACAAAAATGTCGCACAACCGATAACGATCTCAATGCCCCCGTGGTCTCTATTCGAGCTGGTTCGCCCAGCTGTTTGGGGCATGTGGGCGTTGCAAACACGTTGCCGTTGCGTATACGCCGCATTGGCAACGTCCCAAAGCGTTTTTTCGTGGTGTTTGAAGTGTCTACTCCAAAATTAGTGTTAGCACGATTTGTGGTCTGTAAAATACTAAAGAAAATCTAAGAAAAAAAAAAGGAAAAAACAAAAACAAAACTGTCAGTTATTTATTTTTGTTATTTGTTTTTGTTTGTTTGTTTTTTGTTGCTACTTTTTATGAGCTGCCTACCAAACTTACCAAGCACACAAAGCGCGTCTCCATATGGGCTGGCACGCCTTATTAGTATTTATGTTAATTATCATACTAAAAATAACAATAACTAAAAGACACACACAATACACATAGACAACATGCACACACACACACACACACACATCGAAAAACAAATCGAACAAATATTTCTAAAGTTAACATTGGGCCTGAGCCTACTCCTCCAGTTCACGGCTCGTTTCGTGGGCGGACACGAAACTTTCCCAAAAATGTAGAAAACAAATGTTTGTATGTACAAACATACATACATACATACATATATAAAACGAAACTCTTGACAAATGGTTTGCAAGTGTCGGCACTTGATGCCTTTCATGAGAAAACAAGCCACTGATCTATAGCTCTGATCGGGAGCTGAGTTGAGAGCAACGCCCACGGATCTGCTTGGGAAAGCAAAATTTGTCGCCGCTGGTCGGGCCAGTTTGAGTCGGATTCAGACACAGACTCAGAGTCGGACTCAGAGTCGGACTCAGAGTCGGACTCAGAGTCGGACTCAGAGTAAGAGTAAAAGTCAAAGATCCAGATCTAACGATGATCGCACCAGAACTCGAAGCCAAGCTCTGCTCTGACATCATTCAGAGAGAAGAGCATTCCGAGTCTAAATTTGGCAGCGAATTGATGCGAATAATTTATTAAATTATCACTTTTACTTAACATATAACATATTATATACAAGTATTGTGTATGTGCGATATATATGCGCAGTTATTCAAGTCTTTAACTTTAAATAATGGTTTTAATGCATATATCTGAGTATATAAGGAATAAAAAACACTTGATCTGGAGCTAGCAAAAACATATATTTAAATTATAAAGGCAGGTCACCAAAAAATTAAACAATCATTTAGTTGCATAATTTCGAATATGAATTGTTGAAGTTGTTCTTCTATCTTCGGTCACAACACATCACATATTAATAATTTAATAAGCTAAATTGTTGCTTCAAAATGTACACATACATTTTATATAGTAATAACTATTACGAGTATGTATGTCTGGCAAAGGGAAGGGAATCTGATGAACAGCATCAATCGCCTCGGACTCGGCGATCTCCATTCAAAATGATTCGTTTTAATTTAAGCACTTGTGCTAAACGTGCATCTGATATTTCAATTTAAAAAGAGGATATACTCGTACTATGCACAATTTGAGATTTTTTCTGATAAAAAAAAAACTAAAGTGTAAAATTTGCCAAATCGTCATGGAATGTATATTTTATTCGTTACTTTTTTTTATACATCTGCTTCAGAAAATATGTGCAAATTAAGCTATTCATAGATTTGCTGGTGGCTATCAGATTTCCATTCAAAAACAAACATGATCTTTAGATATAATAATTTTTATATGTCAGGGTCAATGAACAGCGTTAAGTGATCTCTTAAGAAGTATAGCACCACCCACTCCCACCCACACCACCACCCACAACGCCACTGCACAGTTCAAATGGCAATTACTTATACGTAATGCTGGCTAAAAGCAGCAATTTGTTTGGCTAAACATAGCGCCTCGTTGATTGACAGCTTTGATTGATGGCCTTTGCCCAATAGCACCACCAGCAACAACAATAGTCCCAAAGACCTCACACACACACATACAAAGAGAAGAAGAGGTAGAGAGTGAGAGAGAGAGAGAGAGAGAGAGAGAGCACAAAGAGATGTATGATTCATGCGTGCAATATTTTAATTATCGCATTTGAGTAAGCAAACTACAAAATATAAATTGAGAAAAAAAAAATATCGAAATGCGTTATTGCGGTTTCCTTTATTTCCTAATTATTATTGCTATTATTATTGCTATTATTATTAATATTATTATTGCTGTTGTTGTTGTTGTTCAATGTTCAAGTGAAAACTGTGCCGCGTATTCTTAATTATTGTTGTTGTTACAGCTCTCTACTCTTGGCGCCTTCTGATTCTACCAATTAACTGCTAACAACAAAATCCGAAAGCAAAGCAAACAATTGCATAAAGCCGAGAGAAATTTACATACATTCATATCACTTACATATGTATGTATGTATGTACATGTATGTGGCACAATTAGACGTAATCATTAAAAAATTCACTCGAGAAGGAAAACTTGATTGCAGAATTATTTATTTGTAGAATGCAAATAAAAAGTTCGTTAACGAACTTCAATTTAAAACTAATTGTGTTGAGAATAAACAAACTAAAACTACTTTTCATTCGTACTTGAATCGCGAATATTTTGTATTGTTTTAGAATAAGTAAACTCAATCTACGAATTCATTTTCTAAGCACATTTTTTGCACATGAATCGAGATTAAATTTCTGATATTTAGTTGTTTCTCCTCTCTCCACAATTGCCAGCATTATTGTCCCTATTGTAATATATTATAAATTTTAAATTATACTAGTATAATTAAGCTCGAATAATTTATATATTTATGATTTACCCAAATTAACATACTTTTAATAATACACTTATGATTCTAAATTTAGAAAAAATAACTGTTTAGCTAGATAATGGTTGGGATCAGACTACCATATCTCAACTTTTGCCATACAATTCGTAGATAAAACAGAATTTGTACTGTTGAAATCAAACTACCATATCTTGCCAAATGGCAGGGTATTTGCTAGTCGATGACGATTCTTTCTTCTTTCTTCTTGTTATTTAATTTAATTTTTTTGTTTAGTTTTGTTTTGTTTGTTTTTGTTTGCTGGCCATTAAGCTTCAAATATTTCAATGAATTGTGCGCTGCTTTAGTTGTTTGTTGTTTGAGGCTTTTGTTGTTGTTGTTGTTGTTGTTGCTCCTGCTTTTAGTATTACCGTTTTATGTTATCGTAGGACTGCTTGAACCAACTTTCTTCAAGTGTGTGTGCGTGAGTACCTCTTCCTCTCTCTCTCTCTCTCTCTTTCTTTGTATCTTTCTCTCTCTCGCTCTCTCTCTTTCTCTCTGTCTTTCTCTCTTTCGATTTGCGCTCATTTGTTTAATTCCATTCTAACTCCAGCGATGATCTAAGTGAGACGTCGTCGTCTTTACTCTTGCTGCTGCTGCTACTGTTGTTGTAGTTGGTTGTTGTTGTTATTGTTGTTGTTATTGTTATTATGGTTGTTGCTACATCTGGCGTAAACTTTAAATAAGCAAGTAAAGCAACAAGCGCAACAAAAACAACAACAGGAAAAGGCAGCAAAAGACCCGCAATTGCTAACCGAAAAATTAATGTGCGTTTAATTTGGGCAAATTAAATTTGGAGAACGCCATATATTTATATACATAAGTATATATATATGTGTGTGTGTGTGTGTGTATGTGTTTATATGTAAACACAAACATATTTATGTATGTATGTATGTATGTACATAGAGCAGCAATAGCAATATCAATAGCCTTAACGCCGCCGTGAAAAGTGCAGCGTGTAATTTGGTAAAATTTACGACGTGCTGCCATTTTGCAGTTTTATGAGTAACGATTCTCATTAAATGCGCCTGGTTGCCACTAACCGTTTATAATTTACCGTTTACCTTGCGGCTTTCGTTGCGGTGACGCGTTGTTTTGCTTGCGCCAAGCCGTTATCAGCGTGACAATCAGTTAACGCCTGCAGCGACACCTCAGTTTGATATGGTACTCGGCTTTCCACATTGCCACATTGTCATTGCCACATGCCCATCCACGTCGCAACGTGGGTGGCCTGAATAGTTGACCGGGTGACGATTATGGTTTGCCATGGACACCTGACAAAATGTGGAAGAAGTACGTGTCGTAAAAAAATCCCGCCTAGCGTCCAATTTTTATGTAATTTATTTATGCATTTGATTTGACAAGCTATTCATCTTAATGCCAAATCCAACTGTTTTGCTATATATATACATATATATGTATATATATATGCAAAGCAAAGGTTCTCCAAATATCGTGAATAAAACATGATAAAAAAAATACACATTTAGCTTATGAATTTTTTATTTAGACTTATAGCCCCCATTATTTTATTATTTATTTATGGAATTCCAGTTTGCATTCGCTCTATCCTTAAAATCATTATTTTATCCAATGCAATTTTTAAAAACTGAAATTCATAGTAAACATGTTTGTGGGTATTCATTTAATTTTTAGTTATTTCTTTGTTTTTTTTTTTAGCAAACAAGTCGAAAATAATTAAGTCTTACTGTAGAGTTCGATATTTTCAAAATTTCTTATTCAACAGATTTGTGTGAAATTTATTTAGAAAAAAATTATTCTATTAAGAACATCAACAGTTATTTTTTTTACTGCACTCTAATATTTATAGCATACTTTTTGGAGCAGTGCAGAATTTAACCAATTTCCTTGAAATGAAAGAAAATAGAAAATATTGCCAGTGCTCTTATATTAATATTAAGAAAAGTTTATAATTTTTATTTAAAAAAAATCATGTGATTTTTTTGTGTTAAATTGTATTTGATGACATAACTATTTGATTAATCACTTGAACAACCGCATTACTGTGTAATTTGTAATGAAAATGAATAGGCGATTTTTTTTTTTTTTATTGTTGAGAAGTGCATAATATATTTATTATTATTGTTCTTCTTTGTTCTGCGGTCAGAAATTTTTGCATCGAATTGCGCAAATTTTTTGTTTGTTTTTGTTTTTGTTGTTGCTGTTATTGTTGCTGCTGTGGTTTCTGAACTCAAGGCACAACAAATCTTTGCCCCTTTGGGGCATTACGAATATGTATTCGTCCATTCGAAGCATTTAGCTGTGAAATTATATTATGAATTATTTGAATGCTTTATCGACGTGATTCGCATATTAAATAATGAATTGAAATTCTTCTGTTCTTATCTCCACATTCATATTCATTCAGTCGGAGACGCCATCGGTCTGTCACAAGTGCAATGAGGTCATAGAAAATCGCATCATTACGGCCCTGGGCAAGAACTGGCATCCGGAGCACTTCGCCTGCAAGGACTGCCAGCGCCCCATCAAAGAGGCCACCTTCAACATACAGAGCGGGGAGCCTGTCTGCTCCGAGTGCTTTGTTAGCAACTATTCGGGCACCTGCTTTGGCTGCAAGCAGCCCATCTTGGAGGTAAGTACACAGCGAGAAATAGCAAGCGTTTTTAACTCAAATTAAACATTCGGAAATTAATAAAATCGAAATGTTAGAAATGCCCCAGTCCCAGTCCCAGTCCCAGTCCCAGTCCCAGTCCCAGTCCCAATCCCAGTCCCAGTCCCAGTCCCAGTCCCAGTCCCAGTCCCAGTCCCAGTCCCAGTCCCAGTCCCAGTCCCAGTCCCAGTCCCAGTCCCAGTCCCAGTCCCAGTCCCAGTCCCAGTCCCAGTCCCAGTCCCAGTCCCAGTCCCAGTCCCAGTCCCAGTCCCAGTCCCAGTCCCAGTCCCAGTCCCAGTCCCAGTCCCAGTCCCAGTCCCAGTCCCAGTCCCAGTCCCAGTCCCAGTCCCAGTCCCAGTCCCAGTCCCAGTCCCAGTCCCAGTCCCAGTCCCAGTCCCAGTCCCAGTCCCAGTCCCAGTCCCAGTCCCAGTCCCAGTCCCAGTCCCAGTCCCAGTCCCAGTCCCAGTCCCAGTCCCAGTCCCAGTCCCAGTCCCAGTCCCAGTCCCAGTCCCAGTCCCAGTCCCAGTCCCAGTCCCAGTCCCAGTCCCAGTCCCAGTCCCAGTCCCAGTCCCAGTCCCAGTCCCAGTCCCAGTCCCAGTCCCAGTCCCAGTCCCAGTCCCAGTCCCAGTCCCAGTCCCAGTCCCAGTCCCAGTCCCAGTCCCAGTCCCAGTCCCAGTCCCAGTCCCAGTCCCAGTCCCAGTCCCAGTCCCAGTCCCAGTCCCAGTCCCAGTCCCAGTCCCAGTCCCAGTCCCAGTCCCAATCCCAGTCCCAGTCCCAGTCCCAGTCCCAGTCCAGTCAAGATCAACATTGATGACATCGTCACCGAGGCGTTGTCTGTTTGCCATAAACTTTGGCGTTTTACGAGCGTTGGCGAGCTGCAATTGTAATTATTATTGTCAACATTTGTTCTTATAATTTATGGCGCTTGTAATGCATGGGGAACTGATTATTAGATGTATCGTATAATATATATATGTATATAGTATATAGTATCGCCAGTGTCAGTGCGATTGCCAAGTGCTTGTGTAGTATGATATCTATTTATACGATTGGAGCAGCTAGCTTATCCAGCTCTTGAGGCAGTGCACACTAAATGTAATAAGTAATTGACGAGTCAAATAAATGTCGGAACTTTTTATTTGTTTATTTTCGTATATAAATGGAAAATGTTGATTGCTGACAGATGATGAAATCTTGAATATATGTACTAAATATATATATAAAATATTAAAAACATATCATAGATAAACTTTCACTAGTATATATAGTTATATCCAGCAGACAATGAACCTCACCGAAGTGTATTTTCTAGAGTATTACAGATTGCGAACATCTAAATTATTAATTCAAAAAGCCAACTGGTTTTCCCTATGGGAACTATATGATATAGTAGTATATATATATATATATCAATATCGCAGGTATTTTTTAATGATGTGACATTTCCTGGAATGTATATCTAAAATGAAACAGTCAGTTAAATTGGTAGTTATCCATGGCTAGAGACATTTTTGAGTGCAACCGTGCGTTTAATTTGACAGTGACTCAAAATGGGAAGAGCTTATTTTAAAGAATATTTAAAATTCGATACCTTGTGCTGAAAATGTTCGCTCTGCCCACATTTGTGTTTACACATGAGACAAGGTCATCCAACTGGGACTGGGACTGTGACTGGGTGTGTGCGATTGATTGGCTTCGATTAAGATTATTATTATGTGCATAGATCATACACATATATTAGATGTGATTGCTTTTAGATCAATTAAAAAGTAAGTGGAATCGAGTATATTGTTATAATGCTTTAATTATATGATTATTTATATAATCTATACATTGCCCACAAATCTTAAGTATATTAAATTAAAATATAATGTTAAGTTAAAGAAATTGCGTTTCTTATTCGATTTAAAAAAAATAAATTCAACAACCTTATGGCTTTATGGACAAGTGCTATAGCCATCAACTTCTAGTTATCGGAAATTGATTTATATCAATATAAATAAGTTTTGATATACTTGATTTGATATACGATAAGTTAATTGGCGAATTTTAAGTTTAGTTAGTTTCACTCAAATTTACATTTTTGTTGCAGCGCACCATCAAGGCCATGGACCAGTCGTGGCATGACGAATGCTTCATTTGTGCCGGTCCATGCAAGAAGCCACTGGTGGGCACCTCCTTCTACGAGCGGGACGGCAAACCCTATTGTCGCATCGACTTTGAGCAATTGTTTGCGGCCCGCTGTTTTGGCTGCACCAAGGTCATAACGGAGAATGCAATTGTTGCACTCAATGGCAAGTGGCATCGGGAATGCTTTAAGTGCAAGGTGAGTGCTGATGCATACATACATATATATATATATATATATGTATATATACTTAATCTTTTACTTTCGATTGCAGAAATGCCAGACGCCCATAACGGAGAGCACATTTGCAGTCGAGGATCAGAAGCCACTGTGCGCAGCCTGTTCCGGCTAGGCGGCTATATCCTTACTCGGCATACCCTTATTCCCTTCCCTTACGCCTACCCTTTGCATAAGCACACACACACACACACACACACACACACACACACACACAGTCATATCGATGTATATTAAAAATGTTTATGGTAGTTGTGGTATTAGCAATTGTTGAACAAACTCAAAGCATATAACAAACTTCTAGAGTTTACACGCATGAAACTCGATTGGAGCAGAGTCCGACTACATCTAAATCCTCACACTCTCTATCTCTATTTCACTCTCTCTCTCTCTCTCTCTCTCTATCACTCTGACCTCTATTTACATACTCGAGCAAACCTCCTTCGTCCGCTCCTCCACCATTTGCTGAATTGGAATGCTAAAGAAAATATTTATTTATAAGATGAATTTTACATGAAAAGTGAATTTCAAACACCTGCCAGAAGGAGGAGTGTGATCAAGTATGTGGGTGTAGTTGATGTGTAGTGTTGGGTGTGGGTGTGGGTGTGGGTGAGGGTGTGGGTGTAGTGAGTGTCATTTTGTCTGCGCGATTAACCGTATATAAGATTAAACTATATAATTGTTTTAAGTATTTATACAACACAAGAAGAAAAACACTCGCCTGTATCACACTCTCACTCTCTCTCTCTCTCTCTCTCTCTTTCTCTATCTCTGTCTCTATATCTGTCTCTCTCCCCCTGTCACTCTCAGCCTTACATCGTATACCAACCATGTTATCTCTTTCTAAATTGTATTGTGATTCTCAAGCTCTACAAAATATTTTATGTCAAATATATATGAAAATTAATCTTGAAGTCCAGCATTTTACTCAATTTAATCACATATTATTTTTGATGGAATTTCTTTTTGGGATTTCTCTTCTAATTTTTTTTTTTTTGTTTTGTTGGCCATTTCGCTGGTGATTAAGAATAAAGATACATACAGTGGCTCAAAGCTTATTTTGCTGTTATCTTCCATGAAAAATAGGTTAAGCGAAGTTGTAAAGGCTAAAGGATATCATTTCAAGTATTAACATCCTTATTTAAGCTTTTATACGCTAAATATGTAACTTGTTCAAGACTGGTCGAAATAAGATTTGACATGTATTTTGGATATGTTTTCAGTTTTTGACCAATTTTAATTAATTTATTAATATTTTAACAAAAACTAGTTTATTTTTCAAACGTGATATGATATGAAACAAATTGACATTTAAATATTTTGCGTTTTTTCCTTGCTTAAACTTATAGCACTTTATATTTGTTGCTTGACACTGGTGGAAATAAGCTTTGAGCCACTGTATATACTTTCTGAGGTATTTTCGCTGAAAAGAACAGCTCGCAAAATGTTAGCAAATAAACTGAATATTTAAACAGGTAGCTGGACGAATTAATTATAATTATCAATTCAAGAACACAATTTTATTGCGATCCAAATAATAAATTTTATTGATTTTCAAAAACAAATAAAAAAAAAAATCAAACACATTCATTTATACATACGTGATTTGCTTATAAATGATTTTAGTTAGTTGATTTTACATAATAATTTGGCTTGTCGAAAATGTTGTCGTCCATTTGTTTTGTTTTGTTTTTGTTTGTTGCTAGTTGCTTGTTGCTAATAGTGGATGAGCTGCAGCTGAAAGCAAAAACAAGATACAAAATTAATCAAATCACATATAACAAAATATCGAATCAAGCGGAGCAACTATTGGCCATATAAATTACCTTTTCATCCAGCATGGCTCTCAAGGAGCGGACTAGGGGATCGAGATCCTCGCGCACCTCTGACTTGGTCACATGCTCCATGCCCTCGCGGAGCCGCTTATGGAGCTGACGTTTCTTCTGTCCGGACTGCTTCAGCAATTCCATGATTTTTGTCAGCTGACGCTTCTGATTCTCGCTCGGCACCGGCTCCGGCGGATAGTCAGCGTCGCTGCAACAATCGCCGCACTTGACGCTCTCGATGTGGGTGTTCATCGTGTCGATGTTGCGCTGCGCCAGCTGCATTTCAGACTCAGATGTTTCGAGTGGTTCCTGATGGGATTGGACGCTGTTAGGCACCGCAAGCAGTTTCGACTTGTGTGCCGACGATTCACCACGACGACAACGGCGCTTCCCTGTCGCCCGCTTCTTGGGCACCAGGCGCGGCTCGTACATCTTCAGGTCGTTGAGGCACATCTTGAGATCGTAGCGATGATGCTGTCCAGCAGTATGATTCTGGCCATGGACGCGCCTCTGCTGGTGCCTGTGGGTCTCGCGGGCGATCAGCAATCGCTCCTCCTGCATGTCCTCGATAAGGGTGAGGAAACTGGTGCAGCGCTGCTGTAGACACTCCGCAACCGGATCCTGGCGATCGAGCACACCCTTCTGCAGGCACACTGTCGTCATTGTATACATCATCTCGATGAGGGCGCTCAGCTTCTGCGGCATCTTGTCCAGCAGAAAGTAGCGAAAATTTTGCTGATATTTGCCAATCGAGTGCAGCATCAGCGCGTAGACGGAAACCACCTGCTGGCTGGCATCGTTCGAGGTGGCACTGTTGAAGCTGGCCACCGGTGTGGAGCGTACATCCTCGATCATGCCACGCAACGGGTACAGGCAGTTGCGCGTGAAGCGAACGCAGAAATTGAATGCGTTCCTTTCGCGACGCTGCTTCTCCTGGCCACTTTGATGGTTGCGATGCGTCGGCACCGACGATGACAAGTGGTTGAGGCTGCCCTGCAGCCGATCCAGTGCCGTAATCAGCCGCTCCTGGGTCATTGAGATCTTACTGTAAATGACAATCTTCCGATACTTGAGATACTCCAGCGAACGAGTGCAGATCACGTTATGTGCCTTGCGACTCCTCGGCAACGGAATCATTGCCAGCGTCGTTGAGTTCTTTCCCAGCGGCCGGACCTTCTCGCGTTCACCAGGTTGGCATTGCTTTGCCATCGCCGGCTTTGCTTTCCTTCCATTTCTTCCGGCCGATGACTGTTGCTGGTCAACAACTGCCGTGGAAGTTTGAATCGGCTGCCCCGGCTGACCAGAACAGTCCGCCTGCATCTGGCGGATCATGGACGAGGCTATAATGTCCACCCAATGCACCTGTGGCTTTTGATGGTCCTCATGGTGCTGGGATTGTTGAATTAGTTGCAGCTCAGCGCACACATCACGATGCATTTCCTCGATGCACGCCTCATAGGTAGCCGAATCCGTTCGTTTGGGTTTGATCGGATTACGCTTTGGCTGACGGCTGAGAACCTTCTTTTTGGCTATCTGCGGCGAATTTGCTCCGCCGGCCAAGCGGTTCTCGGGGTGCAGGTCGTAATAGTCCTGCTCGATCTGGCTATCACTGTTATCATCCGAGAGCTGCTTGGAAATTTGGGTCTCGACATCCTGGTCACGTGACCGGACCATGCCGAGCCCATCGCTGTCTTTGGTGCGTATCTTATGGAAAAGGGGCTTGGATCTTTTTCCATTGCTATGCGCAACTCGTTCACCCCGCTCCGCGACCCGTTGCATATTGTAGCGACTGACGGCGTCATTGATTGAGTCAGGGTTGGGAAACTGCCGTGCATGATGAAAATTACGGCTTAGGCCCGATTACTCCATTGTTATACACTTACCTGAAACTCGTGGACATACGATTGCCCGAAGAGATTGCGATGTTTGAGCATCTTTATATCTAATAAATGGTTGTTCAGAATGGAAACTGAAGGACTCTTTAAATACCTCGAAGTCTGTCCAGATTTTGAGATGACTTACAATGTTTGCGGTGGGTTGGGATATGTTGCAGTGAGAGACGGAAAAAAGTTAAATCAGAAGAAATTTTGTATTTTTTACTTCCAAAAAATTTTCAAATAATGTTTAGTTGTTTTGCTTGACTGTGTATCCCAAAACTGTCTCTCTAAATCTCTCGCTTGCTCTGACAACTATATATATTTATATTCAAATGTACATAAATATTCACACCACAGCAGTCTGTGCTTAAAGTACAATTTGTGTAATATTGACAGTGTAATATGTAAATATGTTTAAATGTAACAGCAACGATTAATACTAATCGAATATTATCGAATTATCTCCCGACAATCGTCCTCCTTGGCTATCTTACCATTCTGGCCCCTGTTTAAGGGTTTGCCTGTTAAGGATGGTTATATTTCAATATATGTATATACTCTTTTTTAGTTGATATAATGGAGTAAAAATATTTAATAATTGAAACAATTATACTAATGGAAGATTTTTAATCCTGGCCCCTGGCCTTCAAGAAACATTTTGTTATACATAAAGAATATATAATACATATTAATTTGAATAAAATTGGGGGATTTACAATATAAATGAAATTGTTTCATTGTTATTGTTGTTGCATTTGTGTATTGTTATCGTTGTTGCTGTTGCTGTTAATATTGATGTCCATGTGCATTGAAGTTCGACCCCACATTGTGTTTGGGGTATAACTTAGCTACCCTTTATAGTATATAATAAGATAAACCGCTGCGCACGAAATTTATTTGTTTTCATTGTGGTTGTGGAGGGGCCCAAAATATCGAATGACACCTATCGAAATGACGACCAGCTGGCAACGCCGATCAGCTGTGTTTTCATCACATCACAACGCGGTTTTCACATCGCAATTCGATAACTATGTATATCGGTCACAAATTGCGATATCGAACAAAACATATTGCCCAATCTTCTTCAGTGTTTGTTGTGCACCACGTGTTTGTTTCGCATTTTTTTGAATATCCCAAGTGTGCACAGAACTTCTGCAAATGGGTAAATTTCGGTCGAAATTGAAACGCCATGGCAAGGGCAAGAACTGGAGCAAAGGCCAGTCAGCCGTATCGAATCCGGACCAAATGAAACATCGCTTGAAGGCAAAGTCGCGTTTCTTTCAGCCAAATTTAAATCTGGGTAAGTTGAAGCACAAACAAACAATGTATATATTTATTTATATGTGTCAATTTGTTGCTATTTTTGTGTGCAGCTGCATCTGGCTCAGCCAACGGACTTACCATGGAGGCCGTGCACAAGCATGAACAGCGTCAGGCGTACAATGCGGAAACAACAACTGTCAACGATGTGGCCGGCAGCTTGATGTCCTTTACGCTGGACGATGATGATGGCATGTCGGGTAGGGGCACTGGCATCGGCAACGGCACACAGCCAGCCGGCACATTCAAGACCTTTCAGACATTTGCCTCGAACTACACCAGCTGCAGCAACATGAGCTTTAAGAAGCTGCTCACCGGCTTTCGTGCATCCTCCGATTTGCACACGGAGATGCTGGCCATTTTGAGCGCATTGACGGAAATAATACGTGAACGTGGTGGCAACGAATCATCCACCGAATACTTTCTGCTCCTCATCAGTCAAATCGAGGCCGCCACAGAGGAGCGTGATATTATTGCCGGCGTTGCGCTCCTCTCGATGGGCATCAAGTCTGTGCCAGCGCCAGTGCTGCGCAAGCGATTCGATCAGACAGCGGTCACAATTCAGCAGCTGCTGCAGCGTTTTATTGATTCCAGCAGCCAATCTGTTATACGCTATGTAAGTAAATGGATGCCATGAAATCGCTGCAAGTTTTTCTTCTCATTCATAATTTCAACTTTATTTATGTTGAATACTTTCAGCTGATTGGCTGCTTGTCGGTGCTGTTGCGCGCCCTGGACTATGCGACCTGGTCGTACAGCTCCACATTTCAGTACTTTGATGCGCTGCTCCCGTTCAGCATTCACTCCAGGCCCAAAATACGTAAGGCAGCACAGCATGCGGTCGTCTCTATAATACATGGCAGCTGCTTTATGATGCCACCACAACCAGTTGCTAACGACGACGAGGATGGTGATGATAATGATAATGATAGTGATAAGAACAAGGAGAAGGAGAAGCAAATGCAGCAGCAGCCAAAGAACCATCCGGCCAGCAGTCGTGTGACGAAATTCTGTTTGGCCCAATTCAAGCCGGAGATGTTGGCGAATCAACAGACGACCGTATTGCATACGTTGGCCTTGCTTAAGGATACGCTGGCCGGCTTTCGCACCGAGGACATACGCAAAGTTTGTGAGCATCTGCTGTCCATAATGACAGCGGCGAATGTGCTCGTCCGGACCAATTGCTTTCAAGTGCTGCACGCTCTCTTTCGCACGCGCAGCTCAAATTTGAATGCAACATTGTGCGCCAAACTATTGGCGGCCATACATGAGTATCGTCCAGATCGCAGCGATGTCCGACAAACGCTTTCCTGGATCACGGTGCTGAAGGAGGGTCATCTACACTTGGCAACGCTACAGCTCGATTTGTGTATGCAGGCGCTGCCACGACTCTTTGATGTGTGCACCACCGATCTGTGGATGTCGGAGCGCAGCGAACTTGTTGTCGGTGTGTCCAATTGCATTAAGGAGCTGCTGCAGGATTGTGTGGCGCGTGCCTGTGCCACCGAGCAGCTGGCCGATCAGCATCGTCAATCGGTTGCACGCATTATTGCCTCACTACACAAGGTGCTCAATGCCCCATTCGGCGAGATCTCCAAATATGTTATACTCATATTCTCCATTGTCTTCGAGGCATGCGGCAAACACTTTGGGTAAGTCAAACAATAAGTTTTATTTTATTATTTATTTATTATATCCTTTATCATACGCAGTGTGCGTGTGAATGGTGAATGGTGAATGGTGAATAGCGAATCATGAGATGATCATTTTATCATCCTGTGCGATTTCAAATGCAGCATCATTGAGTTCTCCCAGCAAAATTTCCTGTGGCACTGGGGGCATTCGAACAAAGTATTCGTATGGGTGTCCAGATGCCGACTGAGATCACTTAATTGAACGAATGATGCGGTGCAGACCTTGCACTTGAATGGCCGATCGTTGGTATGGAATCGCAAGTGCAACTTCTGTTGGCAAGAAAATTCGAACGTTTTCGGGCAAAAGAAGCACATAAATTTGCGTGCACCCTTGTGCTCATTTAACTGATGCTTAATCATGTCGAGTTGGCAAACGAACCATGCGCCGCAAAACTTGCAGAATGTATCCCAATCAATGTCTGCATCGTCATCAAAGTTGTGCTTGTGATTTTTACTCATAGTTGTCCAACTTCACAAATGGCAGCGAATCGAAATTTTACGTTTTGTTTTCAGCCCCAATTCCTTGTGCGGCTCCAAATAAAGTGCAACAAGTCACACAAAAACACATGTACCCTGAATCGGCTCAGTTAATAGCCTACTTTCACTACACAAACATATAACAAATTGTTAACATTGACTTGCTTAGATGATCTTATGAACAAACATCTCTCTTCTTGTAATTACAGAGCGGAGCTGATTCCATCGCTGGCGACAATTGGCAAACGGTATGAGAGCCAGGGCGCTTTACGTCTGCAGATTGAGCATACGCTGATTAGTGCCATTAAGGCGCTCGGGCCGGAGCTGGTGCTGCGAGCGATACCGTTGAACGAGCCTGGCGGCGGTGTGTGCCTGGAGCGCTCCTGGCTGTTGCCGCTGATGCGTGAGGGCGCCAATGGGGCGAGCCTGCAGTTTTTCAAGGAATATGTGGTGCCGCTGGCCCTGAATAGTTTGGCTAATTGGCGCAAGTTTGCCACCGATGACAAGGAGAAGGACCTCAACAAGGCGCATATCTATGAACTATTGTGCTGCCAGCTGTGGGGTCTGTTTCCGGGCTTCTGTCGCCAGCCCCGCGATCCGGATTATTTGTGCAAATTGGCGCCCACATTGGGCGATGCACTGCAAAACAATCCCGAGTTTCGTGCACCCATCTACGATGGACTGCTCGAGCTCCTCGACGAGAGTCAGAGTGACGAATGCCATGCGGCAATTGGACAATATGCACGCAATTTTCTGCCGCGTCTCTTCAACATATACATACTGAAACCAACCGGCAGCTACGAGTCCGATCAGCGTAAACGTGCCCTCGACGTCATACGTTTATATATAGCGCGAACGCCGGTCGATGTTCAGGCGCAGCTGTTCGAGAGCGCTCAGAGTCAGTTGGCGGGCAGCGCTTTGGCCAGTTTCGAGTACGATGCCTACTTTGACATCAATGCGGCAATTGTGCGCGTCCAGAAGTGTCGCGGCATCGAGGCCTATTTCGAGAAATATATGGCGCCTGTGTTGCGCAACGATAAGTCCAAGATGGTGGCCCGCGATGAGCAAAAGATAAAGAAACAACAACGCAAGACTTACGAGTGAGTACAACAAAAGCAACTGGCTCAATTTACATATATATATATATGTATGTATATATATGTTTCAGATTGCTGCGTGAGCTGATGACTTCCGCGGAGCCCTCTTGCCAGAAGTTTACGCGCAAAAACTGCCTGGCATTGCAGCAGATCCTATTGGAGGCCTTCAACACGACGTGCAGCGTCTGTCAGGCATCACGTCTGCAGTAAGTCGAATCTCAAGTTTTGATTATGATTGACACACGTTTATTAACATTTGCGCACAGCTGTTTCAAATCGCTGCTGGACTGCCGCAGCAATCTGGCGTACAACGATCAGCTGGTGATGAAGGCCATACCGGAGGCAGTGCTCAATTATAAGGAGTTCTCGACGCGCAAAGAGCAGGTGGCCGAACAGCTAATTAAACTGATTGCTAATCTGTATCAGGAGGCGGGCAAAATCAATGAATTCGTTGACATTTTGACCGCCGGCTTCACTGGCGACGAATCCCTGATAACCAACACAATTCTCGCCTTTCGAGCAGTACTGCAGCAGCAGGGCCAATATCTAACTGTCAGCACACTGGAGTTTGTGCTGCAACAGGTGTCTGTGTTTCTGGTGCAGAAGTCGCGACACCAGGCCGAAGCAGCTGTCGCCTTTCTCATCACATTCATCAAGGTGATGCCCATACCGCTGGTGGCCAATCACCTGGAGACGATTGTAAGTGACGCTATTTGAGACGGTGTACGTTTACGACTAATCAAGCGAATCTCTTCCAGATGCGTTCCCTATCGGCGATGACAAAGGACACGAAACGCTATTGCCGCATACAAATTGGCTACTTCCTGAAGAAGCTGTGCAAACGCTTCAACACAGAGGAACTGGCACGCTTTGTGCCTGGAGACGATGAGGTCACTCATCGCCGGCTCAAAAAGATACGCAAACAGATGCGACGCGACACACGCAAAAAGCAGAGCGAGGAGGCACAGGCCGACAGCTCCGACGAGGAGCTGGCCGGTGATCTCGAGCAGAAGACCTACACGTAAGTGTCAATGTCAACTATTAAGTTGAAACCAGCACCCAGACTTAATTATCGCATCATATTTGCAGCATCGATGACATTTTGGCCGATTCGGATTCCGATTTGCCGGAGGATATGGAAATGGAGGAGGATGGCTCGCCGACCAAGAAGCGCGAAACCAAATCAAAATTGAAGTCCAAGCAAGCGCGCAGCACCTACATACGCGAGGATGACGATGAGATTGTCGACCTGGCCGATCTCAAGTCCATTGGCAATGTGCTCAGTAAGCCGCAAGCTTTGTTATTCAAATGCCAAAGTTGTAATATCGTAATCATCTTGCAGCAAGTGGCTCACCTGGCGCGCCTGCCACGGCAAGTGGCAAACCGCAGTCCAAATCCAAGCCACAGCTGGTCAATGGTGGTTTCAAGACCGCCGACGATGGCCGTCTTATAATTAGCGATAAGGCGCTGCGAGGTCAGGGAAGAAATAATGATGATGATGATGGCTCCGACAGTGAAGACGCATCGGTGGACAGCGGTCTTGAGCCAGGTAATATTGGCAATGCCAAGCGTGGCATGGAGGAGGACTCCAGCGATGAGGAGGAACTGCATCAGGTAACTAGCGCCAAGCGCAAGCGTCAGGCCAGCGATGCATTAAGCATGCGCTCGGGCAAAACGAGCGCCAGCACACGCAAGGGAATACATCGTCCACTTGGTGGCGGCGCAACAACAGCCACTGATGCCATGTCTATGAAATCCGGCGGCGGCGGTGGCCACTCAAGGCAAGCGGGCAGCGAGTACACCAGCAAAAAGGCCAAGGGCGACATGAAGCAGCGCGGAAAAATGGATCCATATGCCTACATACCGCTCACAAGGAATACCCTAAACAAGCGGTAAGTTTGTATCCAAGTGAAGATTATGTCCTGAACTGCATCCAATTAATTGCTGTTATATGCCCAACTGCAGCAAACGTGCCATGAACTCACGCAAGTTCAAGAGCGTTGTCCGCGGCGGTGGATCTGGTGCTGGGGACACACCAACTGGCGGCGGCACATCACGTGGCGGTGGACGTGTGGGCAAGAGCTACAAATAGTGCGGCGGCGTCATAAAGATAATTTGGAAAATGTTGTATAATTTGCTGTTATTTTGCTTAACTCTATCCATCTCTTTCTCTTTATATATATACATATCTATATATATATATATATATATAAAGATGTTTATATGCTAGTAAACTGAAATTAATGTATCTGAGGATTGCTGCTGGGTATTGTAACTGGAGGAGAAAATAGCGACATCCACAAATTATATATGCGAGATGCAATAATTTAAAATATTTCCTTGTTTTACTCAAAATTTCGAATACTCGCACTTTACAGTTATGCATATAACTAATATGAGTTCCATGTGGGAATTTAGAGGCTAACTGGAACAACAAATTGGGGGAGCGTTTCATTGGAATTTTCAGTTAAAACTAAATTTATGCCTATTTGGTAAGTTTGGTAAACTTATATTATTTAGCCCAAGGATTCTTGAACTTTTGTTGATAATAAATTTATTAATCTATATATTTACTACCTTTACTAATCAGATATATATGCACATATATATTTGTAGTAGGCTTATGTGTTTATTTGACCTGGCTTGTTACTCCAAGTATATGCCATTTTATTTAAATTAAATTAAAATATTTAAGGTATTTAAAATACATAAGCCTTGGCACAGTCAATATCCTATAGTTTTGTTATATACATACATATATATATATATATATATATATATATCTGTTTAGCTACCGTTTAGTTTGAAGAATAACAGAATTGTGGTCTTCCAGTTTTGTGATTAGAATTTTGAATTGTGTATTAAAATTTGTTCTAAAGCCAATTATCTTTAAAAGTCATTCGCGATTAAAGTTGAACAACTTAATTATATATATACAGCTATATATATATATATATAGCTATGAGATATACATATGTAGGTTTTAGTTGAGTTTATTTTGTAAGGCAATTGTTTAAATGCTCTCGAATTGTTTTTCAATATGCGTGCGCTCCCATTCACCGCTGGGATCCAATCCCGACATGGTCTCCTCAATAAAGTGCAATTTGTTGTTGGCATCGACCAGAATGAGGGAATGGGTCCGGCTGCCGTATCCGTGCTCCTCGATGTGAACGTTTAAGGCGCTAAGGCCCTGGCCCCAGCTTGGGGCACGTCGCTTTAGCTCCCCATCTGGCCAGAACTTGTGCTTGTTCCTGAGCAGCTGCAGCAGCTCAGCGCTCAGTATGGCCACATCCGAATGGCCATATTTGCTCACAATCTGTTCGAATTGCGTCTGGCCATGGCGCACCTTCTCGAAGGGACTGTCGGGTAGACTGTTGCCAAATCCATAGCAGTGTTCCTGCTGAAAGGTCGCCAGCGTCGGTGGCACATTGCTCAACAGTTTAATCTGTGCCGGCTGCGTGGAGTCGCTACAATTAAATAAAGACAGATCAGTATTGACGTGAGATCGGAGTCAGAACTTGAACTTACCCAATCTCAATGGAAACAAAATTGAAGGCACTGTAAATGTTGCAGTCGGCCAGCAGACGCTGATTATAATTGTTAATATCGTGTTGCACATCCGATTGACGCACATAGTCAGCCACGATCATGCCGCGTCCTAATAAGAAATGTTTGTTATTTGATTGGCGCTCTTTGTTCGGGTTGCTTTGGCAGCAGTTGTTCTTGGTTAAATTATGCGGTTGCAAAATGTTCTTGTGCGCTTCGAAACAAACAAAAAATGTGTGCGTTATCAGTTATGAGCGGGAAGGGAAACAGATGGTATAAAATCATAGAGTAAGTTTGTCCGACAGGTGACAGATGGTAGGCAAAGATTGTGTCCCTGCGAAGCCGCTTTATGCCTGGCTTCAACCTTCTAATCGATAGCGATGTCATGGATCGTTTCCATTATGTATGCTTGACATTAACAAGTTTTGGCAAATCAACGAATATTAAAGGGTATTAAAGTGGATGTCAAACAATATTGTAATGCGCAGATTGTGCTAAGTTGTGTCTTGGAATAAATTAAGTGTGATTTTGCAATTTGCTGATCAATTTCCAAGCGTGTCCAACTCTACGATGAATAAAATGTGTATAATGGCAACTAGTTGGAGGACTGTGAGTGAGTTGAATGGAGTTGAAAGTTGCGTTTACCGACTGCATTGCGTGGCTTTGGCTCCCCCGTCAAATTAAGCAGTGCGCCCACTTTGAAGATGCCCTCTTTGCTGCCAATGGCCAGCCAGGTGCCACCCTCGCGTCCCGGTTCCAGATCAATGCCTGCAAAATTTGTAATTTAACTTAAATTAACCAACACGTTTTAATTAGCTTACCTCCGTAGCAATGCTCGGCATTTGACCATTTGGCGGCTGTTTGTGTGTCGCGGGCAAAAAACTCATCCCGATTGGAGGCCAGGATGAGTTTGTAGCCCGTTTCCGTTGGCTTCGAGTTGGCATAGAAGAATATGACGCACATCGTTTGAGGCTTTGAATTTGACTAGCTTCGGTTTTCACGTTCAATGTGAATACATTTTAAGTGGAGCGATGGCTACGGCTAAAGTCTCAGTTCCAGTCTCTTTGTTGCTTTGTTCCCATGTTACAAATGTTTTATCAGTCAAATTATCGCCGCTTTGAATAATCTTATCCGTTTTGTGTGTATTTTGGGGTTGTTGTGTGCCACTTGCCCTCTTAATTTACGATTTGCAATCAAACGGATAAATATGGCTATGTGACCAGACGAAAAACAGATGACATAAGGTTATGGAATTATGTCAACGCAAGCATATGTATTTAACTTAATAATTTATGTTTTTAATTTGCATTGATCAGCTGTTTATGTTTGCCAACTGGTCAACAATGTATGTCTATCGAAGTCGATAAGACGCATATCGATAATTGTGAATTGTGATTGTCCAGCCCTTGCCACATTGGCCATCTCTCAACAGTCCGGCAGCACTACGCAACCAGTTGAATGCAGCAAAAGGGCAAGCGTCGTACTGATATCCCATCAATTATTTTCCTTCTTTCTTTTTTTTTTCTTGTGCAAAACGTGTTAACACTGTCGCAACATATACGCAACGGTCGTGGATGCAACTGGGCACAGTTTAAGCATGAAATGCATGCACGCCAAGCCAGGTTGAACAGATATCGAAACAATTTCAAGGCAGGCACAATTATACCGAACATACACACACACACACGCACGCGCTCGCACACATACACGCGCAAAGCATGTATAAACATATGAGCAAAGCATTGAAGAGAAACCCCAACACGACAATAACAACAAACACAACGTGAATAGTGAACAATAATAATAATATAATAATATACATATATCAAGGCATCTGGAAAAAGCGACAGGAGGCTGGTGAACGAAACAACACAAACGAACTGTCTTCGTTCCTGCGTCAATCGTGAATAAAAAAGATAAAAAAAAACTATTGTCACTAAAAATAGCAATAAATATACAGCGAATCCGCTGCCGCTGACGTTGACGTCGTTCGGACTTTGGGTTAGCCAAGTTTGTTGATTAGTTACCGCTAGCCTGTTGGCCCAGTAAGCAGCGCAGCCGCTATAAACAAACAAGAGACACAAAATAAACAATACATATTATATATATATAAAGTGCAATTATAATAAAGCGTTCAGTATTTGTTGTCATTTTTTTATATATTTTTATTTTGCTTGTCAACACACAAAATACAAAATAGAGAGATAACAAAATAACAAAAACAAAACCCAAAAACAACAGCAACAAGAACGCGATGCTTTTAAAATTTACAAAAACCAGTGGAGCCGGCGTCGCGGGTTCCGGTTCCAGTTCATCAATGCAGGCGACCACAACGTTTGCGACGCGCGGAGGAGGAACAGGTTTGTTTTTTTGGACTTTTTTCTATTTTTGTTTTCTTACATATTTTCTTATTTCTACATTTTTTTTAACTTTACTTGGCACTTAAGGTACCTTTGCATTCAAAGATACACAAACACAGATACATATTTATGTCATGTCTATATGAGAAACTCGCAAATAAATTTTTTTTGATTTTGATAACGACCTATTGCAACAGCAACAACAATAATAAACAAGAGAAACATCAATAATATCACTAATAGACTCTTGTTCGCCTCTGATTGACGCAACACAGAGAGGAGAGGCACACGTGAGAGCGTCAGCAGCGTTGCACAGTGGCTTAAATCGATCACTTTCGAATCACTTCACTTATGTACATTTGGCCACTGTACGATTATGTTGTCCCACTGTGCGACATCGTCTGCAATGTTGGCAGAACTTTCGGCATGTACATAAATACATATGAATACTGGATACTATTCTTGGACGGGGGTGGCAATGTTGTTTGCGTAGGCCACTCGACACACGTGGCAACAACAACATAACTTGAGCACACAATACTGTCAATTCAATTGAATCTATGCATGTATGAAATAGCACGACCATAAAATACCCTTTAAAACTTGACTTTTAAGAAACAAACCCACATATGTATGGAGGAAAGCAAACAATTTATAGGAATACTTTCCTATTCATGGCTCGATTAAGGTTTTCTTCTTATTGTTGCTATTGGTGGCATGCATTATACATTAAACATGATTTCCGTTGGGGGGAGTGCTTGTGGGTGGTGCTGTTGTTGATTGCTAATGTTAATTGACTACAATTTAATAGTTTGTACAAGGTCGTGCCAGGAAGTGGCTCCCTGGTGCGCACAACCAAACTAAGTCCTTGACTATCTGATACCAATGCCAACAACAAAAACAGCAGCAGCAGCAACAACAATGATTGCCTTCGCAACTGAAAAAGAACATCCTTGTGGCTAAGCTGGCAAACCCTGGGGAGTGTCTAATTCACTTGAATCCTTGCCATGTATCCGTATATACATGGCCAAGCCAAGGGAATTGCAGTTTGGCGGCCATCCTAAAGTGTTATTCGCTTTAGTATACATATATCTGGCGTATGCGAAGATGTTTATTGTGGCGTATTTGTGTGTTTATCTTGTGACTTCGATTTCGAACTTTAATTTTTTTAGTGCATGTCTAATAAACTGCGTCAGCATGTTTTTTGTTATTCAAAAGTTATGGAAAGCTTAAGAAGTTTTCTGATTCAGTGTTTTATCCGGTTATCGATACCGATATCGAACTTTGTAACTTTTGTATTAGTCACTACAGTGCATATTCGTGATACTGAATTTGACAGTAATATACCCCATAACAAGTGCGGGGGATTTTTCTATGTGGCCTGTTCTGTTGTCTATCATTGATAGCTCTGAATTCTGCGTAATTCACATAAAATTCTCACATACGGGAAGACTTAACCATTAACATTGTTTGTATGTGTGTGTGTCAGTTTGTGTGCCAAGTCTCGTGACTTGACTTAGTCAACAGATCAGGCCAACAGACAACGCTATTAACCTGCACAGCTCTACGGTTTGTCATCTGCTTATTAAATGTAATTTTCTGCTCTCTAGATTAGTTAATGATCACAGGGGTGTTGGCGCGCCCTTTGCCCTCGAGGAGCATACCAACCGCATAGATACCCTGTTTCTAATGTAATAATCATAATAATAAACTAATAGCTTGGAGTTAACGTCAACTTGAACAGTTCGTTGGGTTTTAATTTTATAGAACCAGAAACCAGAAACTAAAATCGTAGAATCGTAATTAGGAATCTTCAAATCTTTCGTTACACATTTTGTTGCTGATGTTGTTAAAATTTCGACTCGATTGAAAGCTTTTGCGAATTAGAAACAATTGTCTTGTCTTATAAACAGTTTCCAATTTCGCATTTTCAACATTTCGTTATATCAGCAAATTTGAAAAGTAAGTGTTCTGATAGAATTAAGAATTTAAGCAGAGTATTAAGCAATCGGTAGCTGCAGCTTTTCACTTGTTTCCATTTGAGAAGAGAGTATTATAATTTCAAGTTGGCTAATCAATCTAATTGTGTATACAATTGTGCGCCACACAATTATATGGCTCTCATTCTCTCTCACCGCCATTTTGTTCTCCAAGTACGAGGGTGGTTTGATGAGTACCTGACCTGGCCAGGTGAAGTCCACTGTTTCGACTGTTCTTTGGTCTCTGGTGTGTACCAGTGAATCCATGTTTCGTCAACAGTCACGAATCGACGCAAAAATTCCTTCGGATTACGCTTTAACAGCGCCAAACCATGCTCCGAAGTGGTCACGCGGTTGCGCTTATTGTCTGGTGTGAGCAAACGCGGCACCCATCGCGCCGATAGCTTTCTCATACCCAATATTTCATGTAGGACATGTAGTCCGATTTGACTGAAATTGTCACTGTGGCTGTTTAGGTTTATGTACTATACGATAGTCACGTCATATTGCAATAGTGGCACCATCTGGCGTCAAGGTCAGGTACTCATCAAACCACCCTCGTAGTATACACACATATACACACACATATACACACACATATACACACACATATATATATATATATATATATATACCTGCGGTGAAAATGATAGTAGTGCTTGTTCATAAAATGCTAATTCTCAATATTTTTTATATTAGTGCTTCTCCATAAAATGCTGATTCACAATATTTTTTATAGCGCCTTTCAGATTCTCCGCTTGATTTCTTGGTTAATTTTAGTTTTTCACGTATCTTCTCAGGCTAATTTGTACTTTACTTATTCCATTTTTTTCGACTTTGGACTATTTTGGATAAATGTCTTAGTTTGAGACCATTTGCTTTATAGTTTATTGAGTAAAATAATACAGTTTTATTTTATCTGTTTATTCAAAGGATTCGATGAAGATGTATATTGCTAAAAGCGAGAACTCTTTAAAAATCTTCAGTCTTTATCAAAATTCTGTTCTACAAAAAACAACAAGCGGTTGACAATTATTTAAAATGCAAATACAATTGATACTTCCTCGGATAATTATTGTCAAAAAATACTTAAATTGTACTATTATAGAAAAAAAAGCGTTTGCAATGTGGCATCGATTTTTTCTATATTTTCTAAATTGTATTTTCACTGTATGTGGTACTATTATTTTGAACGCAGCTGTACAAATACATATACATACCTACACTTATGTATGTATTTGTTTTCGGCGAGCCCACCTCAATTAAATTGTTGTTGTGCTAAACTTACGCTGGGAGCTGTTGTGGTTGTTGTTGTTGTTGTTGCGTTGTTTTTGTTGTTGCCATCGTCATATGAAAGTCGGCAATGCATCATTAGATATTCGTCTATCTTCTTCTTCCCTTCTTGCTGCTTTGTTATTGCTATTGTCTCTATTATATCTATTCTATATCTATTCTATCTATTCAACAAAAAAAAAAAAAAAAAAAACTCGCCGTCTAAACAAAATGATTAGTGATTGTTGCTCTTGTTGTTGTTGTTGTTTTCTATTGGGTTTTACCTAGTTTTTTTGCAACGAATGAATTAAATACTATAATGTGCTTGGAATAAATCCAGCTATCAGTTACCCTCTCAACACAAATATTCACTTACAAATGGAGACTAGAGAAAGAATATTTTTTTTTTTTTCAAAACTACATCTTTCGATTTCAATTTTTAAATAAAAATCTTGTATACAGTTAGATATTGCATTTAATTTAAACAAAATCTGCTCAAATCTGTTATTTAAACATAAATGTTTTACGATTTGACAATTTTCATTGTTTGTTATTATTCTTGAAGACAATCAAAATATTTATACCTATATAATTGAAAATTTTCAAGATTTATAAGTTTATCATGATGGTCGGTTATGTTTTTGAATTAGATGTTTACACACTAAAAATTAATGTAAAATAAGTTTGTAAAATGCAGAAGGAAGCGCCAGCTACCTCCATAGAAGTATATATTTTCTTGATCCGCTAGGTTGACCTGTCGATAACTGTCCCGCTATAAGCAAATCGATACAAGTCAATTTTTCCGATATCAATAAAAGACACAATGATATATATATCGATTTTTTCTTTTATATATAGTCTGTTCTGAGATCTAATTTATAATATATATCGTCTGTTCATATCTTGCCTTAGATATTAATAAAGATTCACTCTCAAGCTTCGATTTGTTCAAACGAAATTCAAATTCACTCATCTTTTGTCCCATAAACATTTTTACATCAAAAATGTAACAAACATGGAGTTCGAATCGCTTTCAAGAAATTGCATGCTTCGCTCTGATATAATATTTGTTAGTAATTGTTGTTGTTGTTTATATGAACATTCAATTTCATTACCTTGATCGATTATTATACGTTAACAACAACAACAACAACAATGACAATGACAAGAACAATTGTCTAAACTTAAAACGCAAGACTGCAAATGTTTCTTGGAAATATTGAAGGCAACAACAGAAAACAACGCTACGTAGAACAGTCTGTCTATTATAAAGTCCAATTGGGATTGGATGCCCCGGAAATGCCTCTGAAATGCAGTTATGTGATTCCCCCGGCGTAGCCGGTTTAATAAGCACATACCAATTGCGAGGCATTCGTTTAAATGAGTTGAAAAAGTCATTTGAATCGACTGTGTAGAATATTCTGATAGATGCCAAGGAAGTGCAAAACTCCCTTGTAAAAACTCTCTTTTCTTTCGCCGAGTGACGCAAACGGAAGTTGCGAAATGTTGTGACGTCAATTGTTAATAATCCTCACTTCGGTGCTAATTTGTCAAATTAATTAATTATAATAATGAAATGGCAACGACATAGAGTCGATTCGGACTGGATATGATAAACAAGTTTTTACCGAAAGCAAATAACACATTCCTCACTCAAATAACTCATAAATATAAGAATACATTTTAAATTTTTTCTCTCCAAGTGTATTGTTTATATTGATATTGCAATGTATCCCGTAATGTCAATTTAATGATAATTTTCATGATAGAAAACAACAATTCTTAATAAAAGCTTATTGATGCGATAATGATGTTGTGCAACTGTATGTATTAGTCGCAATTTGTAAGATATAGCTCTGTTAAATAACCAATTACCCAGCAGTAAGCTCAAGCAGTATCTGGTAGTCGAGCTCTCTCGACTAGGGCATTCTTACTAGTTATGTTATATATAACATTGGGGGAGTTTGAAACATCAACAAATAAACAAAGAGCCAAGCCAATGCTACATGCTATACATATATATATATATATATATATAAGTATTTGTATATCTAGCTGTTCTGTTGCTTATTGTTGTCATTCAATTTGGCCAACCTTGAACCCACTTCAGATTCGTTCATCAAAATAATAACTAATATAATCGAAAAGTATCGCCCCTTTTATATGTACATAAATTATCTTTAACATCATCTATCTATTCTTTAATATTTATGTGTATATTGTTTGTGGTATGGTTTTTAACAGCTGTTGTTTTTGTTGTTGCGGTTTGTTCGTCTTCATATTTTGTTGCCAAAGATTGACATTTCGGGCTGGAGGTCCTTGAACTTGTCCAACACATAAGCATAAATTCACAAATTTATTGCATAGGTATGTGTTTACACTCAGACAAATACAGCGTTCAAAATTTAACTGAAATGTGGCTTACCTTTCATTTGAATTATGATTTGTCCCTTACATTTATATTTTAGAAATCGGAGATAATCAAAAGGACTGCGCAACAAATATTTTTTTTTTTTTTCAAAATCTATTCCAACACTCGAGTACTTAACTAATTCGAGTAGATTACTTTATTTATTTGCCTCTTTAGGCAAAAGCCAATGCGACGAGCCCCAAAAAAACAATATAAAAAAAAAATTAAATAATAAAACTCGAGCAAAAGAAAAGAAAGTAAACGTCGAGACGAGTCGATTGGGCCCAGCCTTCAATAAATAGCAAATCATGCGCCGGGAGGCGGGGGTGGTGGGGTTTTGGGGGCATAAGAATAGGGGTAGAAACGCATGCGACGTCAATTTTAATAAGCACACCAGACTAACTGCGAGTTGCGTTGTCAACTGGCTCTCATTCTCTATCTCTCCCTTTCTTCTCCTCCCCTCTCTCGCTGTCTCTGTCTCTGTCTCTGTCTCTATTATTGTGATAACTGACAAAAGCTAACTGCCCATCATTTAGATATACATGTGTCGAATTTGCTGGCTATTGTTGCTATATTGCCAATACCCTGTAAAAAGGTGACATACTCGTATATGTATGTATATATAAATATGTACTTTATATAAATATCTATATATGTATATCTATATATATTAACACCTTGTCAGCATGAACATGTTAATTGCAATCACAATTAAAGCTATGTTCATTAAGTTTTGATATTGATTTAATTGATTTTCATTCTTATATTTTCGTTTCATTCGAATATTTATGTTTCACTAACCTACAAATAACTAATAGAATTGAATTGAATTGAAATAATTCAACTGTTAATTAACCCTGAAATTATTGATTATATCTACAAATGAAATATAATTCGTTTTTTGACATCCCTTGTTTTATTTTCATAAATAATGGGCATGAACGATGATTATATGTACTTTATACCGATGATTCGCGAAAATGTTCACGTGACTCCGAATGATGGGTGTGTAGATATGCATCGATCTGATAAGTGTATATTTTTTTATGCTTACATACAAACATTCAAAGGTGCATAATTGTTAACTGGTTACGCCCATTTAAACCCAATCAATTGGATATGTGTCATGTCTCATAAACATAAATATAGCTGAGAGACTGCGAAAAATTTAACATTTAAAAAGGTTTGACAATTTTAATTGACTTAAAACAAAAACATTATTATTTCTATTGTTTCATAATGAATATGATTTGCCACAATGAACTTATCTTATCGTATTTCATATTTGGATGACTCAACACACAGAAATGTCGAAGAAAATAAGTGCTAAATAATATTTAATGGGCAAATAATTTATTGGCAAATACTAAAAACAAAAAAAGAGAGAATGTTGCAGTCGGACGTAACCGACAGCGAAATACTATGATAACAAGAAAATACTGTCCAAGTTTGCTTTACAGATTGAGGTATGTTATAAGTAACCCTCCTTCGAAGTGTGACCACTGTAGCTCTTAAATTACGAAAGAAATGAGCTTTTCGAGATTTTGAGGGCGGGAGTGGGCGTGGCTAAAAAAAATTAAATAGAAGGTTCCTAATAATCTTCCTTTCAGGTTTGGTATCAATAGCTCTTAAATTGCTGAAGATATGGTCATTTATCGTTTTTTTGGGCGGGAGTGGGCGTGGTCCAACATTTTTTTCAGATTGTTGAAGGGTGGTACTAGCAATATACCTTTCAAATTTGGTGACTTAAGCTTTCAAATTGCGTGAGATATATGGTCTTATCGATTTACATTAACAGGTGTATCAACTTAGGTAGGCGGAGTGGGCGTGGCCATCCAATTTTGTATCGATCTCTTAGGTGAGTTACCTGTAATATACTTTCAAAATTTGGTGACGTCTGAGGTGGGCGTGGCATATGCCGATCTTTGAAGGACATCGCCATCAATCTACCAACCAAAATTGGTGACTGTATCCATGTGGCTTTATCGATTTGCGAATATCGATTTTCCGGCTCCCGAGTGGACGTAGGACTACAACGTTGACACTTTAACTTTTGAGGGTACTTTCAAGTATATGTTCCAAGTTTCAAGTCTCTATCTCTAATGGTGTCGAATAAACTTGCGTTCATCCAGACGGACGGACGGACAGACGGACATTGCACAAACCCAATATACTATGACACCTTCAGTATCATAGTATAAAAAGACGTCAGACAAACAACAGCAACCAAATTGTAAACTCCTTTTTAAACTCTCTTGCTACCGCTCTCCCTTTCTCTTTCTCTCTCTCTATCTCTCTCTCACTCTCACTCACACTCTTAGTCTCTCTTCTTTTGTCAGTCTTTCTTATGTTTTAAATTTGTGTTTTGTGTTTTCTAACATTTTGCGTTCTATATAATTTCATCTGTTTGTTTACAACTCAGCAAATACACACACACACACACACACACACACACACACATACGCACAGTCTATTTTTTATGCGCAAGCGCCGCAAAATAGTAACAATAACAAAAGCAAATGGCAATAATAAAAGAAAAAATAAATAAAAAAATAAAAACGCTTTGCAAACGCACGCAAAACACGCTCAAGGTTGAAAAACTTTGTTAATTTTCATTCAGACGGGCAGAGGCTTTTATCTGATCACTTTTAGAAATGTATATATGTATATGTATATATATATATATATATACAGACAGTGACAAAGGGAAAAGACTACTTCTGTTATTGTTGAGAGCTACAATTTTTTGGAGACCTTCGTTATTTGTCTTATATTCATAAACTTGCTGAATTTGATTGAAATGCAAATTTATATAACTTATATAGTTAATAAAATTGGGGCTGGATTTAGAAAACAAAAAAAAAAAACTGGGTATTTTTCAGTCGGGCAGTTTTAAGGTGAATTTGCTGCTTTAAATTTACTTTGATTTGTTTGCATTCCAATTATTACTGCTTGGTTGATTGACTGATTGATATAAATTCGAGCCAAAACCTTAAAGTGTTGTGCTTTTTCTTGATTCTCTTTCGATTGAGGCGCTACCCTGCCTAACGCGCACAATAACCGATAAAAAACAGCCTGTCGGCGGCGCATGAACCTCTCACGTGACAAGAAAACAAAAAACAAAAAACAACAAAAAAAAAAAAACAAAAATCTAAACCAAAAGCCACCAGCAATCAACAACAGCAGCAACAGCAACAGCAACAAAAAGTCATCGCTCAACGGTTGTCTGCTCCGCTGTTTGTATTTGTATCTTTTGCTGTTTGTATTTGTATCTTTTGTTGTATTTGCCACATTTCTGTGAGTCGCGCGCAGCATTTGACAGTTGACAATTTCGATTTGCAATATACGTCATAGTTATAGTTATCATATACAATATACAATATACAATATACAGACTGCATCCCCTTTCGCATCCCATGCGATCGCATCACTCTTATGAGAGAGTCCCCCCCCCCCACAAACATAGTAAAAAAAAAAAATGGTATAAAAAAACTTTGCTCACTCGCTCCTGGAGCTGCAAAAGTAAACAAAATCTTATCAGCAACAAATAATTTGCTGTCGTCGTCGTTGTTGTTGTTGTTGTTGTAGGCCAACTGGCTCACTCTGCTCACGCCCAACTCATAAAGATACGGACACAGTAAATATATATTTAACATCTAAACACATACACAATTGAGGTTTGTCTCATCTCAGCCGTTTACCGTCTAGCGAATTTCACAACAAATCGCGAAATTTGAACATTGCTCGAAAATACACAAACATGTATAGATTTTTAGTGGTTTTTTTTTTACGTCTTAAAGAGTTTTTTTTTTCTCGTTTTGCACAAATTTTATTTGCTGATGATACCTTTACATACCAATTAAAAATGGGTAAAAAGGGTATAATAGTTTTGTTCAAATGTATGTAACAGGCAGAAGGAAGCATCTCCGACCCCATAAAGTATATATGTTCTTGATCAGGATAAACAGCCGAGTCGATATAGCCCTGTCTGTCCGTCCGTCCGTCCGTCTGTATGGACGCGCGGATCTTACAGACTATAAGAGCTAGCGACTTCAAATTTGGAATATAAGTTTTCGTGTACCAGCCGCAGATCAAGTTTGCTTTATTTTATCGAGTTTGCTTTATTTAACTGTCTCAGTTTTTGAATTATCGATACATTTCGATTTCCGTTAGCAATAAATTCTACAATTTAAGAGGCTTCTAATTTATACATAATATGCTTATACATATTATTGATCAATTGCCAAAATTTCATCTTTTGACACATTGTTTCGATAGCAGCTGATATACTGGCCCGATCATCTCTGATTTATTTACTGCCTTCAGCATAAAGTCCAATATATATAAAAGACTAATTCAGAAAGATAAACATGGCTATATCGATTCAGCTAGTGATGCTATTAAAGAATATATATCCTTCAATGTCTAGCAAACTTAAAAACGAAACAAAAAAGAATACCCTATAAAACCATTTTTGGTATTACAAAAGTTTCATACTATTTTGAATGAAAAGATTGATTTTAGAAAATATATGAACACTATTTGTATTTCATATTCTAGTTCAAAGTTGTAAAAAAAAATAAATCTGTATAATTTGCATTCTTGATTTCTATAATATGTTCGCTTAAATCGAATTTTGCTGTTTTAATGACCCCAATAAATCAATTGATAACGCAATTTTGTTGTTTACAAATGTATCAAAAACATAAAAAAAGAAAATAAAATATTTATTCAACATATCAATAGAAAAAATGTACAGTTTTGATTTACGTAGAATATCTTATTTAAATCCATAAAGGTAAACCAATAAAGTGTAAGTTGAGAAATTTAAATTTATATAAAAAACGTTTAGGAATGTTATTAATTTGTTTACGTTAGTTTTGCATATTTAGGTATAACCCACGGTTCTCTTAATTGGTAGCCGGATTGTTATGTTGGGTACGGGGAACCACACCACATTTAAATGATTTATTGATACGTTTCTTAACCCACTACAAAATTATTATTATTATTTAAATTCATTTATTATTTATATTCATTAAATGTTGCACTTGTTATGGATTTGTTGTCGTCACAGTTATTACAAGTGCGGCGTACGCCAAAAGAAAAAAAAGAAAAAACAGTAGACAACGCCATCAAAAAAAAAAAAAAAAAAAAAACAACAACAACAACAACTGTTTACACACACTATAAACACACACGCTTAGACACACTTATACAAAGCCCCAAGGCAGCCAGCATAAAAATAAACTATAATCTCTCTCGCTCAAACTACTTGAAAAAAAAAAAACAAAAAATAAAATAAAAAAAATAGACAAAACACCAAAGTAGTTAAAACCGGTCAAATTGCGTTCGGTTGGAAGCTCTGTGATCGCCACGCCAGAGAATGTCGCTCATTTGTTGTTATTGTTTACTTTGAATGAATACCCTATCTGAAAGCGCCGCAAAGCATATCAGCATACTAGAGTTATATGTATATATATATATACATATTCATGAATTCATTAGCTTTATAAATACCCGATCAGTATCAAAGTGGCATTCTCTATATATTGTTAGAGTGTTCCCTAGTCGAGTGTGCTTTTGTTGTTGCTACGCAGGTTGTTTATTTGTTGTTTGTTTGTTTAAACTCTGAATTATGTCAATATATTTTTAGATTAATTAGATGTTTTATCTGCAACTATAAGTAATTACAATAACTAAGTAAAAATAATGTGAAACTATTACATATTCATAGGTAATTAAATTAAAGTAATTAACACAAATACACACACAAATCGGAAATCAAGGTTAAATATTGAAAACAGTCCAATATTTCGATTTAACTTTTATGGCTAATCAATCATTAACTTTGGTTTTGGAAAACACACCCCATTAATAAACATAACATGCGTACAACACTATTGTGATCCGTGTAGAATGTTTTTGTTTGAAAACATGACATCCACATTCTTATCCTTATCAGCTTGTAGATATTGAAGAGCAGCTAACACTCATACCAAACAACTACAAAAGAAGCATTGGTTATCTGTTAGATATTGTCTTTATCTATGAGATCATATGATTATACCAGTTGCCTACTTGCATTTCTCAGAATGTGGCTCATACATAATGCATATATATGTATATAAATGTATATATATGTTCCTGTATCAGCATTGAACTTGTTGTTCGAATCAATTGATTTAGTTCTGTGTGTTTACAAATGTTCAACTAACGTTTAATTATCTTGTGTCTATTTATCGAGATTTAACATTTAAGCTGGTTGTCAAATCGGAACTATAACCGTTAACCGTTTGAAACTAAACAAGAACCATCAACTGAGACTTATATTATTATACAGTAAAAAAAAAAAAAGAATAACGTTATAGCAGAGTATATCAAACCTGAATAGGAATCGGAATTGAAACCGCATTTTTATCGATTAAAATTCTGAATTGGAATCGAAATCTAATCTGATCTGATCTGTGTTCCAGCCAAAAATAGAGAAAACTAAAAAAAAAGAAAACTAGGAAACTAAATTTATTTCGGTTTGGCTCTTTGGTTTTCTAAATTGTGTCTTCCAGCCGGTATGAACCGGTACCGTAAGCAAAGATTACGAAACTAAATACTGAGAATTAATTATATCGACTTTGGCTAATTGCCACGATTAAATTTAGAATCGATAAACCAAAAATGCAAATCGAACACTTTTCAGATGCGATTTCGTGAATGTTGTGATGCTTATGCATACATGCATACATACATACATCATACATTACATACATACATACAGTTGATGTTTACTTTTCGAATTGAAAAGAATTGTTAGCATAACATGTAACATTAGTCTAAATTTCATGATAATGTTGTATTTGCTAAAATATAGATTATGCAAGTAACCAAAAAATCTATTTGAATCAAGTTTTGGGCGCTTATCAGCATTTAGCATTCGAGCTTTATTCTGATTTCTGGCGACGACAACAACAATGGAGTGTAGGGGCTGGGGGTGGGGGTAATGTGTTAATGGTATCTTTTTATGGCATAATTTTTGCTATTCCCCTCTGATGCCACGTGATGCAAGTGACGACAAAGGGTGCGCATGTGAGATAGCCCGGAAATAATCAGAGACATTCTCTCTTCATAATCGTAGCCGCAGCATAGTCAAAATACACACATCTATGTATGTATTTGTGTGTGTGTGTGTGTGTGTGTGTGTGTGTGTGTGTTATGTACAATTTGGATGAAATGATAACAAGCACGCGAGAAAACTAGTTTATTTTCAACGTGATACCCTTGCAGAAAGTATTTCAATACATCTGTCCGTTTCAGCAATAGAGCGACATGAATTATATATAAATATACAAACATATATATTACATCACTTTCGTTTTGAATGATTTGTAATTTATTCATATTGCATTTAACAAACCAGTCGAATCAAATCACCGTTTAAACTACATTCATTCAAATATTTAATTGTAATTTAAAAGATGAGTCGTAGACCTTTGTAGCTAGAAGAAGGTTAAGTGCTGAGTTTACTATTGCTTCTAATATTATTTTATATTTATTTATTGATGATATATATATAAGACTTTTGACTCATTTAATACCCATTAGTTTGCTTAACCCAGATACTTAGACTATCTCAAACTCTGCTCTTTGTAAGTCAATCAATAAAGTTGCTGCTTAAATCTACATTAATTAGATGTGAATGTTTGCAAGAGTATCTCATCTTCGGCGTTACTGTTGTTTTTGTTTTTACATGCCTATCACAGTTGGCAATTAGTTTTACCAATTCCTCAACCTCGTCAGGGGATCATCAGTGCTTGACAGCCTTTCTCTGGGGGATAAACACTAAACTAAACACGTTCAAAATTCACACACACTCGATGTGCAGATACGCAGCTAGAGGGTATATCTAAGTTCTGTAAAAAGAGAATCAGATACATATGGATTAACAATTAACAAGATGCATGTGCACATTTACTTGCGTAAGCGTTCTGCTTTTATTGGCCAACATGCAAGCCACGTGACCAAAAGCCAAATTAATCTGGTTGAATGCGTTATGCGATAGCCGTTAACTGATTTCTCCCTATTCTGTCTCTATCTGCAAGTGGCACATTCATGCTCGGAATGCATGTGGTGCATGTGGATTGGCTATAGATAAATGCAGAATCGATTTCTTGACTTAAAATTAAAATAATAGTAATAAGGAGACAGCAAAGAAAAATTCATAGATAATTTAAATAAGTTGCAGAACAATTAACAGTAGACAGTTGCAAATTATGTTAAGCCAATAGTTAACAGAGTAGAGCGCGTGCGCGACTCTAACCAAAGTGCTTGCACGCTTCACATACAGACTGTTAACGTTACGGTTATAGATGCTGCTGCTGCTGCTGCTGCTCCTGGCGTTTCTCTGTTCTGTTATGGCTACTGCGGTCTGTTGTCCGTTGTCTCTTGCCCGTTCATGCGTTTGACAGCTGCCCGCTCACGTCAATCGCAGCTGTGTGTGTGTGTTGTGTGTGTGTGTCGTATGCGTAATTTGTGTTATTTTCGTATGCTGCCACTGTTACTGTTGTTACTGCTGTTGAGTGGCTGTCACTTTGCTGTTGTTGTTTGCTCGCCATAGAACTAAAGTACCATGAAAAGAATTATCGCTCAATTTAGTACTTTAGTTATCTCTGTATCGCATAGCAGCCATAGGCCGCAGTAATTACAACAAATTTAAGCAAATTAATGAACAAATTTTTGTTTTATTTTATTTTATTTTTGTTTTTTTTTTTGCTTGTGCATAGTTGCTATTAGGCGTGCGCTTTGAAGTTATCGTCCGCGATTTATTTGCTTTGTCATTTTATGACCAACTATTGCGATCGCCTCGTAAATGCCAAAAAACACAAATAAAATAAAAAGCAAAATTTATCTGTAAAACGTTTTCAAAAACAAGTTAAATACACACACATATATATACATACATACATACATATTATTATATATCATTAACTTTTTTTATATCTCTTTTGTTCAATCCAAACTATTTACATCGATTGCATCGCAAATTTTTACGCATTTTCTTCGACAAAGCATTTCGTGGAATCTAATTTTGATACTATATTTACACACATGAACAGTTTACCACTAGGAGCTTTATTTAAACTATATGACTATATATATTTTTAATTAAATATGATCCACCTTAAGCTATAAATATTAACAGTTTGAGCTCAGGACATTCATTATCATATATTTTATACTTTGATAGTGAAGGCCCTTTCTATCTATCAGAGTATTAAGCAGTCGGTTACTTTCGACTGAAACTTTCACATTTTTCTTGAAAAAAAAAAAAAAATGTTGAAAATTCTTTTTGACTTGCTGTTCGAATCTGTTTTGAAGACATTCGAATTTGTTCACTAAATGTTTGCATTTGGTATTAGCGTGTCGTCATTTCTTTTGGGAACCTGTCGCTACATATATATATATATATATATATATATATATAGATATATATGTATATCTATATACAATCATACTCTACATACAGATGTCCGATGTCCTATAAAGTCCACGATGTGCGTTAATCGAAATAAATTGTACGAAATCGTGATTGGTCATTTAACATTATTTAAATTTTAAACTTGTTGTCTGCATATATATGTATGTATGTGTCTGTAGGTACATATAAGAAATATAGGCATTAAGACTGAATGAAAAAAGGGTCGCCATATAGCCATAGATACGTTCCGTTATGGGTTGTGCCAATTGAGATTGCTTTGTTCGGAGAGAAAAAGAGAAGTCTCGGCCAGTAGATACCCTGATATAATACTTGGATTTGGAATTAATGTTAAATTGAATTGCAATCCTATTATTTTTTATACCCATAGGTATGCCAAAGATACCTGTTTTAACTCGTCAGGAAATCTTTAAATTGCGTTTTCAACCTTTACTTTTTTAAATATGTATATGAAAATATATATATATATATATTATTACTGCCTTCCTGTGGCGGAGGTGTGGTTTTGAGCCAGGGAGGGGTCCCTGAAAGAGTGTTGTGTGCTAATTAGATTTAAATCTTCTTCAAGTTTCGTTGCAACGCATCTTGCAAAATCTCATACCCCAAACCCGACTCCTTCGCCACATCCAACCTTAACCAATGCGACACCCACCCACCCACCCCACCCCACCCAACCCCTTTGCCAATCTCGTATGTATAATTTATAACATTTTTTGTGACAGATGATCATCCATGATGATTACAGTTGTTCTCATATTTGCGTGATCTTATGGCTGTACTTATTGTTGCTGTCGTCGTTTTACTTAGCCATGAATGTATTATATTATACCCTACAATGCAAATGCGTGTCGACTAACTAACTAGAAAAACAGCAGCAATAATTACAAAATACAGAAGCTTAAATCCGAGTTGGGTTCAAGGTTAAAACCTGTACTTATTAACACGGTTTATTGTACTTTTGTAAGTTGCAACCGACAAAACAGCCATAACAATAACAACACTATACATATTAAAAAAAAAAAAAAGAAAAAAAAAATGTTTAACCCCAAGAACATTGGCGTCTATAATTATTTATACGATGTTTCATTTGTTTTGGAATTTTTCCATATTATAAGGCCTGGCCTGAAATCAACAGGAAATAACAAAAAGGAACCACCCCTCAAAAAAAAAGGAAAAAAGGGTAAAGCTTATAATTAAAAAATCGAAATTATCTTTTATCAATGATACTATATTGTGGTATTATAGTTCCTCACTTTCGTTGATTCCTCAATGAAGAAACAAACTACAATTGCAAGCTGTAAAGTTAGTTGGTAAACTGGTTAAAGAATAATTATCGTTTTTCGATCAAGTTTCAAAGGGTACGTCATTTAACATTTTCGTAGAAAATCAGTTCTGTATGGGGAAAGTCCATTTAAGCCAGTTTTAACATAAATGTATTTAAAAAAAATGTAGTTAAAAATTGCAATGGATTTCAAATTGAAATATAGTATTATTCTAGGAGTTACAACATTTTCAAAAAGGCTTAAACTGTGCAAATCGGTTTTGATTTGATGACCTGTTGGATGCCATCCCTTTTTGATTCCATTTTACCTGAGACGTAAACTGTTCTTCAAAATTATATACATGTGTATATATCGAGAATTGTTTCAGACTAGCACGCATTATCACCGATATAACCCTGTTGCTTTTATAGAGTACATTTCAGTATTTCTGACTTAATTATCTTCTAGTTGGGCAGTCATTCGACTGCTGCTGCGAAATTCTTATGTTTATTAGTTTTTGTTTTGATTAAATATAAAGTTTATTTCATATTCATGGCGTTCAGTTAAGTTAAGTGCATGATGAACTGAAGTGTTAAAGTGGATCGCCTGGAATGTGATAAATGACGCTTTCTCTATTCTGGAACTACGCACTTATTTAAGCCAAGCAAGAAATAAGCTTTGCAGTCATCGGGCGTAACCGACTTCTAAATACTTTGATACCATAAGTAATATTAGTTAATAGCAGGGTGGTTGTACCCAAAAAAAATACCGCCCAATTTTGCTTCTTAAATTGCGGTAGATATAAGCTGTTGTGAATATTCATGGCTTGGGTGAGTGTGGCTGAAAAATGTTTTGGAGGTGGGAGTGTCCGCCCATCTAGCAGACTCAGCTTAAGCAACAACCTGCTGGTATACAGGAGCATCACGTGCCCACATGGACATATGGGATTCCATTTTGGGGCACAGCTGCAAAATCTTGGATATACCAAATTCAAGTCTTGCAGAAAAAGGTGCTCAGAGACATCTCTGATGCTCCATACGTTAGTAACAGGACGCTGCACAACGACTTCGGTCTACCGACAGTCAAATCTCAAATTAACCGACATACGAGTCGGGATAATGATCGGTTTCATAACCATGTCAACCCATTGGCTTGTACACTAGGGACAAACACTACACGCAGGAGGTTGAAGCGCCTCCACACCAGCCACCTCTGGACTGTTGGGCGTTAAATAAATGTGCTTCAAATGTTATTTTCAATGTTATGTATTATCAGTTAAAACCAATTCTATGTTTATGTTATAGATTATAAATTCACTGTCTCTTTCATACTGTTACAAATCAATGTTTTATAGCCTTTAAATAGGTTAATTAATGTTTAAATATAATTGCTACATAAAAAAAAGGAGTGTGCATGACCAAAAAAATGTGGCTAAATTTAAATTCAGTTCATGATGACGCCCCGTGTATGGACCAAGAACATACTAACCAAATTTGGTGTTTGTGGCCTTAAAATAGTAGGAGATATGTGGCTTTACTGATATTCAATTATTTATTCCATCGATTTTATCGATTTCATAGCCCCTAGTGGACGTAGCACTAAAATTTCAACTCTTTGTCTGATGCGGTCACAGACCAGTTTCAAGTCCCTATCTGTAAGGCTGTCGAAAGAAGTAGCGTTCATACAGACGAACAGACAGCATGACAGACATTGCACAAAACTAATATACTATGACACCTTCGATATCACAGTATCGAAGTATAACAACAGCCGAAGAAGTGAAAGATTAAAGCGAATATTCATACTTTAAGAACAATTAATTAATGCTAATAATAAAGTGATCAAAGTCAACGATGCGTATGAGTTACATTGTCAGTGTTAATTTCTTTACACAGACAGAAAGAGAGAGAGAGAGATAAATAGAGAGACGCATAGCGCCCTCTAGCGCCAGCGCGTGTCGTTTGATATGTTTTGGCGCTGATCGCGCATTCTCAACTCAATAGTGCCCGAAAAGCGATCAACACGATGTTAATGATGACGACGACAACAACAGCGACGACGACGACGACGACGACGTCGACGTCGTTCGTTGATTGTGATAATTATTTCGAGGTGCGCTGTTTTTTTTTTTTTTTGTTCTGATAGTTGGCTAAACTACTGCATGTACATATGTATGCTGTATTTATTTAGCTACGCGCAATTTTGCTGTTGTTTGCTTTTATCATTTGTGACCAACGAAATAATACGTACGTATGTGTATACAAACGTGTGTATACGTTATACATACATAGATAAATGTGTAAGTCTTTGGTCTGCATAGTGGAGCCCAAGCACCATTTGAATTGTGCCCAGCGAAAGTTCTTTTTAATGACTTCTTATCTATACCCTTGTGCACAGAGCATTATTGTTTTCTCATCAATGAAGCCATTTTCAAGCACATATACATGTTTAGTTTAATTTTAAAAATATTTAGGTGAAACGTTGATCGCATTTATGATTCAAAATAGCATTGTGTAAAAAAATGTCGTACAACTATGTGATGCATGTTAACAGTTGTCCAACTGGTCTGACAGGGTATGCAATATTCGATGTGCGGCCAAGGGCTGCACAAGCTTTCTTGTCTATCAACATTTTGGGCATATGTTTTTTTTTTTTTTTTCTTTTTTGTAGCACGATGCGAGCAATGAAATAAGAATTTAACACCATAACTGTTGTTATGTTACTGTTAACAGATCTCGCTGTTGTTGTCGTGCTGCTCTGGGGCGTGAAGCGTGCTTAGCAAGTTCAAATATTAAAGTGTGTATGTTTATGTGTGTGTATGTGAAAATGAAAAGCACAAAATGTCAAAAATGCTCCAAACATACATAGTTCGGATAGAGACATCATAAACATAAAGTATGAAATTTTAACAGGGTTCACTTTACACATCTTTGCTTTCTGCTTTCCGTCTGATATTTACCGAAAATTGCGTAAAAGAAAAGAGAGCGAGGGACAGAGAGAGAGAGAGAGAAAGAGAGTGATAGGGAGAAAGAGGCTTATGCTAAAGATGTTAATTAACAGCAACAGCAGCTTTTTTCGCTCAGTTTGCATATCAATATCGATATTGGTTTCAATTGAGTCTGCCGCCCACTCGTCGGTGGCCGTGCACGTCATTTTTTATTATTTTTGTTTTTTATCAATTTGCGCTTGCAAACCGAATCGGCATAATACGAATTGAAATACGAAAATACGAACACAAATCAGTGTGACCGAAGGGTCGCGCGCGCTTCGCTCACAAACACATTGAAGTCAATTAAACCCGTTGTCGTCACTCGCCCAATGAGCACGACGAGCGACCACGCGTACACTTGCTGTTGTTGTTGTTGTTCGCGCTGCTGTCGTTGCTGCTGCTGCTGCTGCTGCTGTTGTTGCTACTGCTCTCTCGCTCTCTTTTAGCGATGCTCTACAACGCCGGCGGAATTCGAAACCAAGCACCGGGGCCCAGGCATCATTACGGATTGTCGTTCTTTAGGATTTTAGTTCATCGATCTCAGCGTAAGTGCTCGCAACACGACGCTCAAGTTGTGACTAAACGGTGTATTTTTTTTTCGCGCGCTTCGAAATTATTTTCAATTATTGTTATTATTATTATTGTTTCAATTATATATAAATATATATATATATATTTAATTTTTATTTTTATTTTTTACTGTGAGTTTTGTCGCGTGTGATTTAAGTATGCGTGCGTGTTTTTGTTGTTGTTGTTGTTGTTGCTATTGCAGCCGCCCTGAATCAGCAGCAGCAACAACAATGAAAAAGAGCGACGACATCGAAAGTCGCCACTTTGTTATCGTTGACCGTCGTCGCCGTTAGCTAATCGCCTTTAGATCGGCAGTATCTTTAATCGGCATGTCACCGAAAATTAAAACGGGCTTGCAACCGGAAAACTGTTTTTCAATGAAGACAGAAATAAGAAACGGAAACACAACATAAAATAAAACCGAAACCGAAAGAAAATCGAAACGAAAATGTTAACGAAACGAACGATCGGCGGTGCTGTGGTTAAGCGGCTTTATCTTATCAGCGCCAGCGGCCACCGCCAGCCACAGTGAGAGCACAGCTGAGCCGAGCGCCGCCTAGAGAAGCAGCGCCCCAGTCCGAAGCAATCGCAATCGCAATCGGAACCGCAACCGAACCCCTGAACAAAACTCACATAGAGGCAGCCACAGTCACAGAAACATTCCAAAATTATTCGCGTTCAAGATTTGATTCGGTTTGAGATTTGATTGAATTCAATTCGATACGATACGATTCGATTCAATTCTACAATTTTATTATTTGTCTTTGGAGTGCCATTTCTAATTTTCTTTTTGTTTTCATTTTTACTTTTATTTATATTTTTATTGGTTCAGGTTAGATCAATAACTCGCAATATTTATTTCAAAATGTGTGCAAATAAATTAAGATTAGTGATTATAAGTTATTCATGTATGTAAGTATGCAAGTATGTGTGTACTTATGTATGTATATGTATTAAGGCGTCAAGTGGCGTCATTTAATAAACAGTTCACAGATTTTGGCATTGGTTTTCATGAATTTATTTAGTAATAATGAAATGACAGTCATATGATTTGCTCCTCTACGCACTTCATATGTTGATTGTGTGTGGTGCCGTGACATAATCAAGATTAACACTTAATGTTTGCCAAGTTCCTTTGGATTGCACTGATATGCCTGGTCAAACAAACATTCCTGCATATTTTTGTAAAGTTTGTGTGTTTTAAAAAATATAATCTTTAATTTCTAAGAAATGTGGCTTTTAGTCAGGCTTTCGATAATGATTCCTTGTGTAATGCGATAAGCCTTTTGTAATCGTCATCTACCGTAGAGCAAACTATCCTTAATTAGGCATACGAATCAAGGTTAAGCCAATTCTTACTTGTTTTTTTAATGGAATATTTTTGAAATCTGCCAATAAAAAGCGGTTAACAGACACTGGGAGATATTAATATCATATCAATCGGCAGGCTATTTTGTTTCCTGGTCTCTAAATGCTTTAAAAATTAAAACAATTAGCATCGTTGTGGAAATAATTGTGATGGAAAAGTAAAAGGACTGAGTGAACCAGTTCTGCAGCAATATTTATTCCATATGCATAACTGTAAAGTAAGGAAGGAATCAAAAATCTCAAGGTAGCCTCAAAACTTGTTTCACAAACCAAAAAACGATCGAAATTAACCAGAGTTGAGGAGGGCACACATCAGATCATTATTAGCAACATTGTAATAATCATTGTGGCATTTTTTTTTATTAATTTTTAATTTTAAGTTTGCAAATTAATTTTTGTAGACTTTTAATTTAATTGAAAATTGTTTAAGCAATTGGATAGTAAATACATGGCATACTCCAGATCCGCGTTTAGGGTATCTGTCTGCCGATCAGTCGGGAATAGAGAAAGCTTTCACATTATTCGTTTTTTAAAAGCAAAAAGAATACAAATCACATGCGAATTTAAAAAACCAAAACAAACCAACGAGCGATCATATAAAAATGTTAATTTCCAACGTCGCACGACTTGTGTGCGTTTTTGACTCTTAAACCACAAAAAAAAAACACGTTTTCTGCTTTAATTTTACAGCTAATAAAGAAGAAAAAACAAAAACACAACAACAACAACAAAGAAACACAAACATGTATTTATTATGAACATTAACTAACCAGCCAACAAACAACAATATGTACAAATCATTGTAATGCCAAATAATCACACAAAAAATCTAATAACTTCAATTAAACAATCAAAGTGACAATAACAACAACAAAATTAAATACAAAAGAAACGTGCCAAACACCACAAAGCAACCAAATATAATTTTATGAATACATAAATAGAAGTTACTTGTATAAATATACCTATATACACATATATATATATATATATATATAAAGAGTATATTCAGACAAAAATCGAAAACGGCAACAAAATGCGCTTCACCTACAATCAGTATAAATATTACGAGTCCGGCTATCGTATTCCATCCAAAATGCACAATTTGGGGCATCATCATGGCAATGGTACTGCCGGTAAAATCAACAGCAACAACAGCAACAGCAACACCAACCATAGTAACAGCAGCAACAACAACAACAACAATGGCAGTGGCCATCATCACTACAATCACCACCACAACAACAACAGCAACAACCACAACAATTCCAATACAAATGCATACCAACATCATTACAAAAGCAACTTTGGTAAGCTGCGCTGCAACACAAACGCAACAACGACTGTTGCATTTAAAACAAATATTTCTAAGTTCGAAAATAATCAAAAAAAAAAAAAAAAAAAAGAAATGGAAAAGCCAGAGAATTAATTGTACTCCTAATTGTACTACATAGGAATAATCAAATTGGAATGTTATGTTATTGATTAAAATTTAACTTGTTTTTTTCTACTTCTATTTTACTACTAAGATTTATATTTAGAATAACACTTAAGCATCAATTAAAAATGCTGATGACAAACAAATTTCATATTTGTAATAGATCCAATATGATATTATTATATTTCTTAGCTCAGATTCGTGTGCGAAATTTGAAACGGATATCCAAAGTTTTGTTTGTATTTCCAAATGCTTCCTTCACATTGCTGAGTGTTGTTTGGGGTTGCAATTGAGTCACATAGAAAAAACATTATTTAATTTCTAGCAGCCTCCACTCGAGTTCAAATTTCATTCTTTTTATATATATATATATATATATATATATATATATTATTTATATATTGTCGTTTGTCAAGATTACCAGCGATAAGATTAAGGCCTTCTGAAAGACCACAGATAGCGTTGACCCTTTGGCCAAGAAGTCTACACCAGCGCAGCATCTTTAATAATAGTATATAGAATACCGTTGTACTACAGATTCATTTCTAAGTCTACCCTATATCCTGTAACTATATGTATTCTATGTACTATACATATTCTTATGTCCGAATTAACATTTCCGAGAAAGAAAAATATATATAGAAAAACAAAATTAATATTTTGAATTTGAAAATCGGTAGAGGCTTGACACTGTTATATCTGTTATATGTCGACAATTTAAATGCTTTATAAAAATTTCTGTCTTTTTATACCGTTAACCCATTAAAAATCGGTAAAAAGGGTATAATGGTTTTGTGCAAATGTATGTAACAGGAAGCATCTCCGTTCCCATAAAGTATATATATTCTTGATCAGGATCAACAGCCGAGTCGATATAGCCCTGTTCGTCTGTCCGTCCGTCCGTCTGTCCGTCTGTATGAACACGCGGATCTCAGAGACTATAAGAGCTAGCGACTTCAAATTTGGAATATAAGTTCTCGTAGGCGCAAATCAAGTTTACTTTATTTTATCGATAACTTCTTATCGATAACTTCTTATCGATAACTTCTTATCGATTTAAGAGGCTTCTTATTTATACATAATATGCTTATACATAATATGCTTATACATAATATGCTTATACATATTATTGATCAATTGCCAAAATTTCATTAAGGTCGGATAAGAAACACCAAAGTTATAGTCGAAAATATATTCTCATATTGATCTTATTTCTGTCCAGCAGCCGAAAGCATTTTCTGTATGCATAAATAGGCGAGCGCATGTGTGAGAAAGAGATGGCACGATAATCGACGCTAGCGTTAATATATTTGTGAACTGCACTTGCAGAACTGAACATTTGAGTGCAAATCATCTTAAAGGAAAATTGGCCAATAAAACTAGAATATATTTAACAACTTGGTTAAGGGTATATCTTAGTCGAGCCAACTCGACTACAACATCTTGTTTCTTTTATCTTTATATAAGAATCGACCCTTAACCGAATTGTGACAAACATTTTTGTTGCTTGATTTTAGTGCAGTATTCTCTGAATTTTTAATTTTATTTATGTAAATCAATCCTTCTGACTCTAACTGTTTTTTTTTTTTGCTGTTAGCCCGGAGTCGTCGACTTTATTTAAGTTTGAATGTTTTTTTTTTCTTTACGTTCCAATTGCTTAACGCACAGCGCAACAAATTGAATTAAACCGGTTTTTTTGTATGCCAATTGAAGCCGTGGAAATTACATAAAGGCGACCCGAGAAGAAACACGAAAATCTTATCGCCGTGGAGATCACAGATAAACCGCGACTCGTCGTCGCCTGCCAGTGTGAAAAGGCGCGCTCTTTGTGTGTGTGTGTGTGTGTGTGTATGTGTGAGGTGAGTGTGTGTGTGTGTGTGTGTGTGAGGTGAGTGTGTGTATAGGTGCAGGTGGGTGGTTTAGGTTCCGATTGTTTTTGTCTTATCGCAGGCGCTTAGATAAAGGTGCCGCATCAGTGGCAGGTACATATGTAGGTAACAGTTTTTTTTTTGGCACAGGTAGGTGGGTTTTGCAGATATACATATATATATATATATATATATATATATATATATTTATGTATATTGATTAAGTGTTCGCCACTGGGTATGATGTCACACACATACACAGTTATTGTGCTGCTTTCCACCTTTGGCAATTTTAACATGAATCTAACGTTGCAGGCAGCGAAAAAAATAAAACATTTGTACTTGCCACAAAGCAAGGAATATTGACACCACACACACACACACACACACACACACACAAATATACATATATACAAATTACATTTTGATATTACATTGTTTTGTTTTGTTGTTAATTTTGTTATTCTTGTGAGGTTGGCAAATATTTGCCAAAATGCTTATCTTGTGGCATACAGACATGTACCACATTATAATTATGATTTTAATTAATATATATGCTATATATATAGTATTATTATTATTACTTTTTGACAACTACACCGATATACATGTATATCTTATCTTGAAAACCATCAATGCTTAATTTATGCCATATCGAAATGTCGAAAATGTAGGCATGCCATGTTTTACAGTGAAACCAAATTGTATGGAACACATTCGCTTATCTGTAAGAAATATCTTTATGGGCTTGAGTACCACAACCAGCACCACCACTTGACAACAATCGGAACAACAATTTCCAAACCCATTTAATAACTGTGTTTGGTTTCTTAAGATTCTCAGAAGTGTAAACTTTTTATTGCTAAGAACCGCTGGAGAGCATTATTACAATATTTACACATTTTTTTTTTTTAGGTGTCTACGGATTATTTAATATTTGCCAAACCAAAAATAAATTCCCTTTTTATCAATTAATAAATATTTTGAATTTTGAATAGAATTACATTAGTTTTATTTAAAAACACACTCGTAAATAAGCATATGTGAATGCAAATCGGGGAATCGGATTAACAAACTGAAATTTTTCAAGTACATAAATTGAACCATAAACAGGATGCAAAGCCAATTAAATAAATATGTTTATTTTGCATGTAAACAAATGATTTGTTTAAAAATGGGCCTTCACTTGGGAGAGCTCAGATAACCGATAACTGCTGAGACAGAAGTTCTGTAATGATAATTGAGCCACTTTTTACTGCCACCACTGTATGTGCATTAATGCAGATTTGAGTGGGTCTCTTGATTAGCGCCGCCTTGGCCTTATCAGTAGAGCTATCTCTATATGTTGTTGTTGTTGTTGTTGTTGTCGCTGTTACTGTTGCTATTGCTGCTGGTGGTGGTGCTGCTGCTATTAGTAGAGCAACTACAGCTGCTATCTCTGCAACAGCGACGGCAACTGCAACTGGGCATTGATAATGCAACAGAGACAACAACTGGGCAGCAGTTCTGTGTGGGATGGGATGCGTTTGTTCGTCCGTCCACAAACTCAAATTGAGCATCAATTGAGGAGCCTCCTAAGCTGACTGACTGACTGACTGCCTGCAACAATGGGGCGCAACTTGATGTGCAATTTGCATGCACAATGTCAGCTGCAAAATAATCGAGCTACTGCGACTAGGCAGCGAGTACGTTTATAACAATATATTTACAAGCATATATCTGTATACATATACAGACATACACTCGAAGAAAAACGCACTCACTAACGTGGAGCATGAATCTATATTCCTGATCAAAATCAACATACGATAGCAGAGACTAGATGAGTTAGCGGCTAATAATAATAATTGTCGTATACTAAGTCATTTTATCGATAAGCACTGTTTCTCGATTATCGATACATATCGATTATCGGATGCATTAAGAGACACAATTTATATATATATGTAATGCCCCAACTATTAGATTTATATAGATTGAAGCAATTCTAATCTGTATTTAAAACGTATCTCCTAGTCTAGATTGGGAGCACTCTGGCTTTTTTTTTTTTTAATTGATTTCTTGATTCAATCCAAATTTGAATTCTTGAAATGAAACCTTACTTGAATCCAATCCAATCGTTGAACTAAGATGTTCTTAAATAGCTTTCAACAAATAATGTAGTTATTATTCTCACTTTAAAATGAATTGTAAAAAGTAAAAAGAATATAATTCAGTTTTAAAATAAGAACAATCGTACTCAACTGTGAGAAGATTTTACAAACAAATTTGGCATTCGATTCTCGGCAATGTTTGTAGTTTGTTTTTGCAAGTGTAGACTTATGTGGGACTTGTGTGTCCCTGTGTGTCACAGAGCGGACATTGAGTTCAATGCACCCCGTATGCCTATATGCCTAGTGGCTGCTGGTACGGCTCCATCTCAGCAACGTTCCCGTTTACGGGGCATTATCAGCAGCAGGCAGCAGCTGAGGCAGCAGCTGAGGCAGCAGCAGAGGCAGCAAGCAGCAAGCTGCGTTGCAAGCAACAAACCATTTTTGCATTGTATGTTTAAATGAAGCGCTTGATTCGGTTTCGCCACACACACATATGTACATACATATATATATATACATATATATATGTATATATATATCTAATATTGTATCGCATTCAAACAAAAATACATTTATTGTCTTGATCTAATTGGATGGACAGCATGTTGCACAAAACTGCTGGATGCAATTGTGATTTCTGTTCTTCTATCGTTTTCATTGTGGAATTCTGGATTCGAACGGGGTTTATCTTGTTGAGGTTATGACATACATACATATATATATATATAGATAGAGCAAAAAACCGTCAATAATATCAATACAAGTTAAGAAACGAATCAACTCGTTAAATCCAAAATTGTAGGCTTTCAGAATGTATCAAATAATATAATTTAAGTTTGATCTAATTTCTGATTCGAAATAAACTAGAAACTAGTAATAACTGTTAATAAATGAGATCAATGCGATATTCATGATCATGTTTTTGTTATCCTTTTTTTCATTCGCAGGGATGCGCATGACGATATCCACAAACTCGACAATGAGTCCTCGCATCCATCGCAAAGGATTCCGCATACCATCGAAGAGACAGACGGGCAAGGGATTGCCCGGTAAATTGCACACCATTGCCAGGGTAAGCATACAACAACACTTGCAACATGTAGCAACCGTTGCCACTTGTACTTATTTGTCATTCTTGCTTGGTTGCTCAGACGGGGCCCGGAAAACTGGTGCCGGGAAAGCGAATACCACAGCGACCGCATCCGCCGCCCTGTGACAATTCCAATGACAGCGGATTGGGCTTCGATCAGCATACGGAGCTGCGAAATGGTGCGGCAACAACAACAACAACAACTGCTGCTGCTACTGGTGCTGCTGGTACTGCTGCTGCTGCTGCTGCTGTCGATGCTGGTAACAATTGTCCAAGCAGCAGCAGCAGCAACAGCAATCAGATCACAAATCTGGTGATAAATAGCGACTTGACCAACACTGTTGCCGCAGCAGCAGCAGCAGCAGCTGCAGCGGCCACCAGCAACACCTTGCAACAGCATCACCAACAACAGCAGCAGCAGCATGTACAGTTGCAGCAACATCAGCAACAGCAGCAGCAGCAGCAGCAGCAACATTCACCGCAGCAGCATTTAATACGCGCGATACCCGTTTCAAGGTGAGTCCATCTACCCTTTTTAACCGGTCAGCTGTTTAGCTACACACACACACACACACACATCCACACACATACACACACTCATTGCACTTGCTCTCATTTATATATATATATATATATATATATATATATATTCATATGTATATGTACACACTGGTGTTCAATTGAGACGTTTCAACTTTCCGTTACTTCACTATTAATGCTTAACGCACCCGATTCTAAAATAAACAAACCACCCAAAAAAAAAGAAAAGAGGGCAAAATTCGAATTGTGAATTAAAAGTGCGCTTCAGTTGTCTTCTGGACTTGGCTTTGACAGGAAGTGTTTTTTGTGTTCTCAATTTGTTGGATAATTTTTTTTTTTTTTTTTTGGTGCGCGGCATTCAAGAACAGTTTTTTCAATTGACAACAATTGTTGACCCAAACGGGTTTAAGCCAAAAAACGTATTGAATAAAAACCTAAATAATTTTTCCTCAAATCGATAACAGAAATTATACAAAAAAAAAAAAAAAATTAAAAATGCAAATTCTCAAATACGATGCACCAATTCAAACTGTGCATTCTTAACTACATTATTCCCATGCTCGCATCATTTAACACACACACACACACACATATATATATATAGACATATATATGTATATATAATTGCCCAGATTTTGAATAGTGAAGAAAAAAAGAAAAACAATTTATTATTCAATACGCAAATATAATTTGTTTGACAGGTTTTTTTGCGATGCATTTCGTTCATTGTAGGTCATGGTGAATGACTGCTTAGAGACTAGTTGCTAGTTGGTCAGTGTGTGTATGTGTGTGTGTGTGTGTGTGTGTGAGTGTTGTTGCCATAATGTGATTGCCACATTTATAATCGCATTTGTGTGTATCTTATCAGTGCCATCAGCTGCAGCAGTTTTAAGTTGCCGGCCACACTTTTGAGCAGTGCGCTTATCACTGTCTATATATATATATATATATATATATATGTATATATATATATCGTTTTTTATACTGAACAAGTATCGCTGTGATTTATATGATCGAAATGTCGTCAGTGTAAGTTAATTGCTTTATGGGCTTGAAGTGGGCGCTGCCAACTTGGTTATTTTCTCATTCGATTTTCGCATTTACATTTTTCATTTGCACCTATTTTTTTTTTTTTTTTATAATGTTGTTTGTTAATGTTGTGTGTGTGTGTGTGCAGCTAATTTGATTTATATTCAGCCAGCCCACCCCTTGCCTCCCCTCCCCTTCTCTCACTCTCTCTGTCTGTCTCCTTCCCAACGTGTCGTTCTTTGTGTCTTGGTGGGCAATGACTTTGTGATGTAGACTGAATTAGTCAGATATCGGATATAGCCAAGTTCGTCGCCTGTCTCTCAGCTTTTGTTTGAGCCAAAATAATATAATAAAATACATATATATAAATATATATATATATATATATGCAAGAGTAAGGGTATTTAATCTTCGTCATTTGGGTTAGTCCACTATTTGGTATTTATTTGGCTTATGTTGTTCTTTCTAAGCCGTAGATTGAAATCCAAAGACAATGTAATAATTTGTATCTCGTTACGCATACGCCGTGTGGCAATGCAATCTTCTCATTGTCTCAACTTATTTTCAACTGATAACATTTGCACATGGATTTGGCTTAGATTCGCAGATTTCCAAGTTTAAAAATAGATTGTTGTTCTGTAATATCAGATGATTATTATTAGTATATATATATATATATATATATATACAAATGAAATTGGCTTCGATTTTGGTGATACTTAATTAATATATTGAATTGAACAAAAAAAAAAAGTGAGTTTTTTATTAAAAAAATGTAACTGGTTCTCTTTGCAACAATTCTCTGTGGGGCAATTGCATTTTTGTTGAACGGAAATTCGATTTGCATTCGAATGAACTGAACTACTTCAAGAGCTCGATTATTATTCAAATGAAGTTCGACTTCTTTCTCAATTCTCAATGCTCAATTCTCAATTCTCGATTCTCGATTGACTTTGTAATTGTATGTGCCATTTTATTTGTAATCGTATTCTCAGTATTTATCCTCCAATTGAGTCGTACCAATCGCATGATTTTCACTTTTCACTTGTCTTTTTATCTATTATTTATATTATATTTGATATTTGATATTTGATTTGCTTGTTTATAACGGTATCAGCTTAATGTTTGTGCACAGCTTGGCTTTTGTTTATTGTGTTTGTCGAACAGAAATCTTTTCAATTCAATTGTCCCTTGTTTGAAATCAAAATTATACAACTCGGATGTATACAAATCGAAGTAACAACAAACAAATATTGTGATTAAATAGAATCTAAATGTATATATATATATTTATATTATGTGTGTGTGTGTGTGTGTGAATATATGTATGTAAATAAATATGTATGTATGTAGATCGCGGCACACCAAGAAATTGCTCAACTATCTGGATGAAATGGAGTCGATATCAACATTTGCAACAGTTCACAGCAACGATGAGGACACTGGCTTTGGCACCGACAGCAACCAAACAATGTTGTCAACGGTACCGTCAACAACAACAACACCAGTCTCATCTTTATCGTCCTCGTCCTCATCTTCCTCGTCTTCGTCAAGCTCAGAACTCTTCGGGGGCATCTTCAATACAAGCATGGGCCACAAGGCTGCCGAGTTGGCTGCTGTACAACAGCAACAGCAACAGCAGCAGCAGCAACAACAGCAACAACAACAGCAGCAACAACAGCAGCAGCAGCAACAGCAACAACATTACCAGCAGCAACAGCAGCAATTTCATTATCCAGGATTACATTTGCAGCTACAGCAGCAACAACAGCAACACCAGCAGCAGCTCGAGAGCAGCAGCAGTTGCAGCAGCAGCAGTAGCAGCAGCAGCAGCAATGGTTCTCTCGGTGGCAGTGGCAAGAATTTAAAGCGCAAGAAATACGAGTGCAATCAGGTGGAACTGGACAACGATGATGCATGCAGCGAAGATGAGTTTATACGCAAAATTGCCACAGTTGCCGCAGACAGTGCTGAGTGCCTCAGCGTCACAGGACCCAAAATCAACAACAACAAAATCCAATGCAGTGAGCCAAAGTAAGCGGCCTTCTCTTTACAGCAAACTAGACCAACAACAACAAATTAAATAAATTACCAAAAATGGAAACAACAACAAAAAAAAAAGTCCTTTCAAAAAAAAAAAAAAATTAAAAAAAAAACGTTGCAAAATTTTCTTTGTTAAAATATAATTTTATTTTGATTGAGAAACTATAAATATCACAAAACATATGGTTACCATAAAATTGCCTTGCCACAAAATGTAGCCAAAAAAAAATTGTGTAGTAATTATTCGAAATGTTTTGAGCACTTTTGGCTGCGAATTCTGAAATGCCTCAAAATCGAAAAATATGTTATTTGACTTTTGTTGTATATTTTTGTATTTATATTTATATTTATATTTGCTTATGTGTGTGTTATTTAGATCTCTATCTCTTTCCCTCTCTCTCTCTCTCTATCTATCTATCTATCTTTTTGTCTTGGTCTCTGTGTGTGTGTGTGTGTGTGTGTAAACAAAATCAATCGTTAACAATAAGCAAAAATAAAGCCAATCAAATAGCATAAAATTTAAACAAAACATAAACAATAACTGCAAAGTGCAGCTTTGATTTATCTACAAATTATATTTTCTTTTGTTTTTACATTTTTTGCTGCTTATTTTCATAGCTTCAACATAAAAAAAAAAACCGAAAAAAAATGCAAATAAAATTAAGGAATAATTTTGTGTTTTTGTTTGTTTTTCCGTTGTCTATGTTTGTGTGTGTATTATATACAGTTCATAAATTATTTCGATTGATGTGTGTGAGTGTGTGTGTGTGTGTATGTGTGTGTATGTGTGTATGTGTCTGTGTTTGCGTGTTGTGCTTCACCAAGTGTTGTTTCATCCTGGCCAGCACATGTTGCACCAAATTCCTTGTCATAAATCATTTATACGCATACGCTAAACACACACATACATATTTGCATAGCATACTTTATATACATACATACATATATACTTCTCAAAACAAACAGAAAACAGTAGCGAAAAATTATACATTTTTTATAGAATCCAAGCAAACAAACTACACTCAGGACTAAACAAATATAACCCTGAGAATCGGCAAAGTTAGTTGGAATCAGAATTATAAATACGAAATTTAAAAAAAAATAACTTTATTTTTTCTAATGAAAGGAAACCAAGCGAAAAAGAATTGGAATTGAAATTGAAATAGAAATTCAACATCGGTAAATGAAACCGATATTATTAGTAAATATATATATAGTATATATAATTTGGAAATTTTAACTAAAATTATTGGTTTTCAGGCCAAATTGTTTTCTCTGAGTGTAGTTTTTTTTTTGTATTTGGGAATGATTTGAACTATATTAAATATTAGATTCGACTTGTGATGAGTCGCAGAGAAGGAGGAGGAAGGAGTAGGAGTAGGAGTAGGAGTATCTTTCAGGTGCTATCATTTCTGTTTCTGATTGTGTTTTGCTTGTTCAATTTGCCGCTTCGCAGATTCATTGGAACGCGGACGGTGACGCGTGTGGCGAACAAGAGGCAACCGACGACGCCACTGAATAGCATTGCCAGCTCCAATGATGGCCATGTCCAACTGGAGATTGTATCGCAGCCAGAGCAACAGCATCGTGCACGCTATCAGACCGAGGGTAGCCGCGGCGCCGTCAAGGATCGCAGCGGCAATGGGTTCCCCATTGTCCGTCTAACCGGTTACGTTAAGTCCGCCGTGCTGCAGGTATTCATTGGCACGGACATTGGACGCGTTGTGCCCCACATGTTCTATCAGGCGTGCAAAGTGGCGGGCAAGAATTCGACGCAGTGCAACGAAAAGAAGGTCGATGGCACCATGGTCATTGAGATTGACTTCAAGCCCGAAACGGACATGACCGTCACCTGCGATTGCGTTGGCATACTCAAGGTTAGCTCATCGTTCAACCACACACACACACACACAAACACACACACACTTCAGACACTAAACTAAATCTTAATTGGCCCCTTGCAGGAACGCAACGTCGACGTGGAGCATCGTTTTCCCGAGCATCTGGCGCAGAAGAACAAGAAGAAGTCAACACGTTGCCGCATGGTATTCCGCACTCAGCTAACAAAGGATGATGGCAGCACCGAAACGCTGCAGGTCTGCTCCAATCCCATCATATGCAGTAAGTATTACATAACTAATGCGATAATTTATCCCCATCTATTTTTGTATTTTAATAATTACTAAATATTTTTTTTTAATTTATAGCTCAGCCACCAGGTGTTCCAGAGATTTGCAAGAAATCACTGAACTCTTGTCCCGTTGATGGCGGCTTGGAGTTGTTCATCATTGGCAAGAACTTCCTGAAGGACACACATGTCGTGTTCCAGGAGACGTACGACAGCGTCAATGGCGATGATCCCGCTACGGAAATAGCCGTACGCCAGCAGCTAATCGGTGGCACCGCTGCTCTTTGGGAGCAGAGCGTTTTGCCCGACAAGGAGTATTTGCATCAGGCAAGTGTATACATATATCCATTATAAAAATATATAAACAAAAATTAATTATGACATTTATTTATTTATTTTGTAGACGCATTTGATATGCACAGTGCCGCCGTATTTGCATCAGAATCTGCTGAAGCCGGTCGGCGTCCAGGTGTCCATTGTATCGAGTGGCAAGAAGAGCGAACCGCACACCTTCACCTATACACCCAAGGGCAGCTATACGACACTAGCGGCGGCCAGCACGTTAAGTAGCACAATCCATAGCCAAGGTATTTATTTGTTAACTATTTATATATATATATATACATATAAAAAAAAAAAAAAAAAAATCAAAAAAAAAAATAGGCGAGACGCCCTCGCAGGCATCATCAACCAACCATCATAACTGTATAAATAGCGATTCAAAAAAAACACGATCACACGCACAAAAAAAAAAAAAAGTAAAAAAAAAATAATATATATAAAAAATAAAAAACAAACAACAATTTAAACCAAAATCCGTCAGGCAGTCGTCGCAGGCAGGCCAGTTGAAGGCACTTTAACGTTACCGTTAGTCTACTAGTCAATAACTATGAAATACTATGAATATACATACATGCATATGTACATACATGCATACTTACATAAATACATACATATGTATATCAATCGTATATGTATGTAATACGTACAAAAACGCGTCAACTCGTTTTACCACAGTTAGTTCGAAAACAAAAAAAACCAACAAAAACGAATACAAAAAAAAAAAAAAATACTTTTCACTGTTTTATTTTTATTTTGTTTTTATTTATTTATTTTATTTTTTTTTTAACCACGCGAAAACACATTGATTAGTTAGCTTATTAGATATGTAGTAGCGCCATTTATAAAGCCATAACTGATAATATATATAATTTTAATTACAACAATATAAAAATCTCCTACAACAATTCTTATGCCTTTATGCGTTATTCTGTGGGCCAAAGTTAAGTATTTCATATTTTTACCTGATCGAACACGACTTGAAGATGCTAAGATGCGACTAGATGCAGATACACAGATGCAGATGCAGATGCACAGATACAGATGCACAGATACAGATACACAGATGCAGATACAGATGCACAGATACAGATGCACAGATACAAATAGGCGTTCAGTGTGTATTTTATATTTCTGTATAAAAGTAAAGTCAATAAATAGTGGTAGATTTTTTTGAAATTATAAAGTAGCTTAGATAATTAATTACTTGTGAGTGTTCAGAAATTGATAATAAAAAAAAATAGATCCACTAGCCAAAAACAATACCAGAGTATTTAAAACTAATATTATTAGAAATCACATTCAGCACATTTACAATTTCTAACGTTCGAAAATGCATCTAACAAAAACTTCTAATGGGCCTCACTCAATCGACATTACACATTCATTAATATATATATATATATATGTTAATTCCAATCTATTTTTAAATATAATCCAACTGAGTTTGCCAAGCAATTGATTCTTCAGATTTCATGAATTGTGCATCCCCAAAAACATCACTAAAAATGTTGCCATTTGACACAGAATAACGCATGGAAGCTATAACAAAAAATGATCACGTAATTATAATTTTTAAGTAGCTACAAAATCAAAAAAAAAAAAAAAAAAAAAATACACAATTAATATAATTAAGGTAAATAATATTGAATAATAGGTAGGAAACTGTATTTTCACAAAATAAGATGAAAAACAAAAAAAAAAAAAACAAAAAAACGAAAGAAAATCGTAATATTTATGAAAACAAAAAAAAAAGTGCAATCTGTAAAATGAGATGGCACAAAACTCTGCGACGCTTCAGAAAACTTTCTCGAAAGCTTTCAAATATGGAGAGTTTATACACTGCGCGAATATCTGGCATTCCTCTTCCTCTTCCTCAATTTCTCACTGAATCAACTGATGAACGAGGCCCACTCGGAAACTGATCGAAACAACTCTGCGGTGTGAATGAATGTGCCAAATTATGTGGGCTTAGTTCATTTTGGCATTGCCTATATTTTTCTTGCTGTGGATGGATCGTGAGAGACCGATTCCCCGATTGATGATGCGAAGAAGAAATCCTTAATTCTACTAATTATTCAGATAACGGAACTAAATAGTACCTTTCTCTATGAATCGAGGGCAACGCGTTGCTTGAGAATTCTTCGTTTGAATATATTTTCTGCTTAAACACATTAGTTTTGGGAGCCGTTTAACTGGAGTTTTTTTTTTTTTTTTTCTTGTTCCTTTAGCATAGTCTTGCTGTGTGTGTGTGTGTGTGAGAGAGTGTGTATGAGTGTGAGTGTGTGCGAATGTGAGTGTGAATGGAAAGTGGATGTTGATTGGATGAGGCATGCAGAGTTTTCTTGATCACGTTTCCACCGCACGAAGCCAGCGCCAGCAGCTAACGAAGACTCAACCGATAGCCGATAACCGATAATCGATAACTGATACCTCCGATAACCGATACATCCGATAACCGATAGCCGATAACAAAAATGCAACAAATCAGCAGCAAGAGGAGAGATGCAGACAGAAGAAGAAGATGAAAAATATGATGATCAAATTTAAAATAAAGAGTGAAAAAAGAAGGCAGCCGTTCTAATTCTTGTTCAGGGCACCCTGGCAGAAACTTTTTCGCAACACTAATTACAACAAATCAACAACAACAAAAAAAAAAAAAAATTAAAAATATGCATATATATATTTTTACTTTATTCTTCCTCCTCCCCTTCTCTTAGCAATTTAGGTGCTCAATATACTATATAGTCAAATATGTAACCATTTTGAGTGCTATAAAATGCAAAAAAAAAAAATGAAAAGAAAAATAAAATAAAATAAATAAATAAAAAACGAAACTCGAACAAAGAAACAACCTAGTCAAGAATATTCCCCAAAGTACAAAGATCCAAGTCAAATTAATCAAATAAGCCCAGATAAATAAGGCAGCAATAAGATAAAAGCGCCACAGCTTAAATGGAAATCAAACAACTATTATATCGAAACATATATACAAATATATACATAGATAGATATATATTTATATATACATATATATGCGCACACGATCAAAAATATGATCACGGATCGACCGCGAACCCCTCAAAAAACAAAACACACACACACCCCAGACATTTTAAGTACGATTCTACAAAACAGATGGTCAGGATTAACTGCAGATGGAGCAGATGAAGTATCTACTACTACAGCGTTGCGGCGTCTAGGAAAACCCAACTCAACACGGAACCCACAACAGCCCAGCCAGCAACAACAAACAGCAAACAGCAACAGCACGAGAGCCACAGCAACAACAACAACAACAACAACAACAACATGGAGCCCACTCTGCACCACTCGATTAGGGTACTGGTGATACAAAAACAAAAACAAAAACAAAAAATCCACAAATACCAACAAAATACTGAAAAAAAATATAGATATATATATATATATATATATATATTGAACCATTGACCTCTGTTTGACATTTCGTACATATTTATATGTCTACCATTATTATTAACTTAATACCTAGCTATACATACTACACACATACACCATACAAAATAACACCGTTTCGCATATACTCGTATGCATACATCTAGTATAGTATATAACATACATACATACATACATACATATATAACACATATACTTACCATATTTAAAACTAATTGTCAAAAATCTTGTTTTTTTGAATTCAGCCTGATACGAAATCGTTTATTGAACTTGATCCGTTACCGATTCATTATATACACAATGACATATAAATATTTAAATATATAGAAGAAAAAAGGATAAAGATCATTTCCTAGATTTTCTAGATTCGAAATGACGGAAAAGACGAGGATTGGTGAAAAGTTTAAGAAGTAGTTTCTACGATATGAATGGGGAGAAAAGTCGTGGGTCTATTGTTATTATTATTATTGTTATTATTATCATAATTATTATTATTATTATTATGTTTGGGCTGGTCAGCTGCACAGTTAAGGGCATAAGAAAGTTCTTTAAGAAGTAGTGATGGGACTCAACTAGAACGAGTGGAATTTTAAAAGCATTGCTCGCACTTCGGAGCCTCAGCATTACGCCTAGAGATATACCTCAAGTACCAAGAAACCAAGGAATGTGCCCAGATAAATGAATATACACAACAAGGTGGTGGTGCAGTTGAACTTAGTCCTTAAACCCACTGGTGGTGAACTGATCGATCTGCAATGTGCAATGTGGGTGTGGCTGTGGGTGTGGCTGTGGGTGTGGGTGTGTGGTTAGTGTTAATTGTTAACTGTTAATTGTTAATGTTGTATCTTCTATGATAATAAGACGTTTTATTTCTCAATCCGACTATCCATCTAGTATTCTTGTACTAACCTAACCAGACCAATTTATCCGACAACCCATAAAACTCATACATACATACATACATACATACATACATACTTACATACACATATCTGATCTATACACACAGAAATAAATGATAAAAATAATGATAAAATCAAATCTAACTAGATTTTAATGATGCGCATACAAACGTATTAAAATATTTAAATAATAAGTGTAGTTCTTAAAAACATATATTTTAAGCTGCTGCCCCCGGAAATTGCTTTGCGGACAACTGACTGAAATCGAGTCTGACTGATTTTAAGAATGTGTGTGTGTGTGTGAGAGAGAGAGAGAGAGAGAGAGAGAGTGTGTGTGCGAGAGAATGTGTGAGAAATTGAGTTTGAGAATTGGTTTGTTCGTTTGAATATTGTTGTTGTTTTCGTTACTATTTTTATTGGTAGCATTTTTCAATGGAACCGCGTGCATTTTGTGCCGTACTCGCCTCATGTGTGTAGCTTCTTCTACTCGTTCTTCTTCTTCTTTTACCATATTGTAAGTGTGAATCTTGTCATCGCTAAACATTCGCTTTTGGATTTGGATCACGAGATGCCGTTTTATTTGGTCTAGCTTCATCGGTTGTTGGCTTCAGATCGTTTGTGTGTGTGAATGTTTGTGAATGCTGTCGATAATCAAAGCAATTTCCCAAAGACCTACTATTAAACATACATACATACATATATATAAACCTATACATATATTTATAGCCTAATAAAGTCGTTTAATAACTAGCCTTTAATTTTGTAGGCCCTGTTGGGCCATAAGACTTAACCCACCACGCCCCAAAACAAGCAATAGATACCCATGCCATAGACACCCACCAACCCACCAACCAACCCACCCACCCACACACACTTCCCTCCCCGAACGCCTTTCTTCATCTAAGCCCAAAAAATAAAAAATATATAATACAAAAATTGATATATATATACATATATGTATATAGTACTTGCAACCCGAACATTGACTGACTGCAGCGAATTGGTTTCTTTCAAAAATAGAGAGCAATGAAATATAATTTTAGGATTAGGATTAAGGTTTCCTCTAGATATAAGTTATAGGCCATAATTTTACAAACAGTTGCTCTCTATTTCAAAGCCACCAAATCAGCTGACTGTCTCTTTTTCTCTCTCTCTCTCTCTCTCTTTCTCTGTCTCCGTCTCTTTCTCTTTGTCTCCATTTCTCTCTATCTCTCTCTCTCTCTCTCGCTCCCTGTGTTTACACCCACTGCTAGAAGTAAGCGCTTTACTCAGTTATAATAATTCCCCAACATTTTTTTTGTATTTTTTATATTATATTTTATATCGTTTTTTTTTTTAATTTTTTGTTTAATATTTTTTTTTAGTTGATTCGCGAACCCCCGCCCCCCGACCAAAACCCTCAACCAACCCCCACCCAAAAAACAAAAACAAAAAAAAAGAACCGCAAAAGAAAAGCCCATGAAAAACTGCGCAAATGCCACAACCTGTGTACTAAATAAGTGTCTCTTGTTTTTGTAGATGTTGGCAGTTTCATGGACACCAGCAGTGCACCATCCGGTGGCAACTCAGTCTGGACGAATAGTGGCAGCAATGCCGCAACTGGAGCGAACGTTGACGAGACAAAGCATGAGCTTGATTTGGGCATGATGCCGCCACCGATAACAACACAGATACCGATGGGATTACGTCGATCCTCGTTGTCTGGTTCCACACCGATGATCACCGATCAGCAGCAGCAGCAACAGCAGCAGCAGCTGGTGCATCTCAACGCTGAGGCTGCACTGAAAAGTGAACTGCTCGATGAGAATAGTTCGCATAGTCCGCTCACCGCACAGGACAACCACTCGCCGGAGGCACTCATCAATCCATGCAGTCCCAATGCCCTACAATATCATGCACACTATGCGCGCAAGAACAGCCTGGATGCGATCATGTACGATCAGTCGAATAGTATGCCCGGTTTTCCGTTGCCCGCTGCCACAGCGACCGTTGATCTGGATCCGGCCGCTGTTGCCGTCGCCGTTGAGCTGGCCGTCAAGCATGAGATTGTCAAGCATGTGGTGCAGCAGCATCAACAGCATCAGGCACCGGCACAGCAGCAGCAGCAACAGCACAAGTTCATCGACGATCTGACCAAATCGACAACCGTTGTCAATAGTAATGGGACAAGTGAGCCGGCGCTCTTCACCACCGCATCGGTGATTGATCATGCCCTAACCGATATATTGCAACAGAAGGTGGGCGTTTTGACGCACACATCTGCAACATCGGCGCCCAGTGTGCTGAAACGCAGCCTTTCGATCAGTAGCAACAATTCAAATAGCTCCCATTCGAGCAGCGACACACAATCGCCAAATAGTTCGCCACTGACGCAGGACATCATCTTGAATTCGGAGCCGGCAGCAGCACTTGGTGCTGGCCTGCAACAATTGGCAACCGGGGCCGCGGTTGCTGGGGGAGGTGTCAACAGTGCCAGTGGTTCACTGTCCACCGACATCATTATGAATCCAGCTGTGTCACCATCGACCATACTCTGTTCGGCAAATGGGGCAGCGACTGCCGTTGTGCCCAACATATTGGCGCCACATCAGGTGACGATGGCCAATTCGATATTGAATGACATTGCCATGCAGGCGGAGCCGACGCAACAGGATGCGGCGGTCGCTGCGCTGGCATTGAGCAACATTATGATGAGTCCACCAAATGCGGATGTCAACGATACACTGCCACCGACACCAGCTGTTATGCAACCGGAAGTGGCAGCCACAGCAACATCCACGGCAGTCAGCAACATGATTATTAAAGCAGCCGCCGATTTTATAACCACACAGGAGCAGGAGCAGCATCATTATCATCACCAACATCAGCATCAACACCAACATCAGCAACACCAGCAGCACCAGCAACACCAGCAACAACATCAACACTTGCCACATCCTCATCCACATCCACACGCTCAGCAACAGCAGCAGCAGCAGCAGGCTGGCAATCCGTCTGCCCCAACGAATGATCCACTTGTTAATCTACTGTTGAATCACACAACAACCACAGAAACGGTTGCTGTGGAAGCGGCAGCAGCGGCTGCTGCAGCTGCCGCCGCCGCTGCAGCTGTCTTTCCCGCGCTGTCCGCTGTTCATTTGCCCGTTGTGCCACCCACACCACAAGAATCTCTCATTGTCGCCCTCGCCACGGAGAATGCGCTACAGAAATCGGTGGCCACCGCTGCCGTAACCACAAATGGTGCCGTCATGACCCAACAGGCATCGGCACCCAGCAGCGCCGGCAGCATTCTACCGGCGGCCGTTGGAGCTGTCGCTGCTGCCGCTGCTGTTGCTGTGCAGCCACCGATACCTCAGGAGCTAACAACAATGTCCGATCAGGATCTAATCAGTTACATCAATCCGAGCACCTTCGATCAGCGTAAGCTCTCCTGGATAAGCTAGTTATCTATATCTTCTATATACAAATATAATATAAGAATTTAAACAACAAAGAAATATTAACAAATTTATTTCTTGTTCTCTTTTTAGTTTAAACAACAACAACAACAACTGATCAACAAATGGAAATATTGGATTATTTTAATCAACTAAGGGGAAACCACACAGGCCTAATCCTAAGCGTATAACTAGATATATACACAAATGCACAAGGCACACACACACACACACACACACACACACACACACACACACACACACACACGCACACGCACACACTTTTGTAGTTATTTAAGCTCACTTGTTAGGCTGTATACCCTGTAGAGATATATTTATATAAAAATATATATATACATATATATGTTTTTGTTAATTTTTAATTGATTTTTCAACAAAAGTCAAATTATCTCAAAAATAATAACGACTGCCATATAAATAAATGAATAAACTGCAAGCAAGCGAATCAGCTGAATAATAATAATAAACAATAAACAATACACAGACGAAGCAAAACAAAATAATTTAACTCAATATAAAACATACATTATATACATACATAAGAAAGTCGACATTTAAATTATTGAAATCATTTTTTTTTTTTTGCGTTATTATCCCGAAACTTTTTGAAAGTTGAAGTCTGATTTGATATATGTACATATGTATGTATGTACATATAGAACACCTATTTTTTCCTGCAAATATACAAGAATTTCTATACATTTTTTTTTCTTTGCAAATTCAAATTTAAATTATCTTTGTACATGTGTAAATATTTTTAACAACGAATATGAATATGCGAAAATTCCAAAAGACTTTTTATTTAAAGAAGAAAGAAAAAAAACACTTTTTTTCATACTGTTAAAGTTTTACATGTTTAAATTATATCGAAATGAAGATGGAAACAAAATATTATTATTATTTACACTATATTTTATAATTATTATTATTAAGACTTTAATTATTACTGTCAGTAGTTTCTAAATGTCATAGCTTCGCACTACTATATAAACAAATGATTGTATCTGTGTATATCTATATCTATATCTATATCTATATATGTATATTTTTATGTGCATATGTGTATGTTATAAATGTCGCCTTGTGTGTTAAAAGCGCATTGTTTAGTATTACAATAAAATAACAAAAATAAGTGGCCCAAAATAAAAATAAAAAAAAAACTATTCAGTTTGTTCAGAAACAATTTCAACACCATCAGTTATCAGAGGACAAAAGCCACAAATAAAACAAAAACAAAAACAAAAACAAAAATCAAGCCTCTAAATATGCATTTGAATACATTTAACTAACGATTTGCAGTACGATAATTATACGCAAGAAGAAGAACACAAATATTTATTATACCTATAATAAAAATGAAAGCATAGAATTTGATTTTAAAGACGAATTTCGCCGAGAATTAATGATGAATAATATAAATAATGATAAAGCAGGATGCTGAAGAGTTCATTTTTGAGTAATCATTTTGAACAAACACATCAAATCTAAAAAAAAAAAAAATACCTAAGATTACTTTGAGCGGATACAATTTTCAGCTGAAATGTAATTTTCATAAATTTGTACAATCCTCAAATAATTAGGCAGTGTTTTGCACTGGTCAAGAAGCTTTTTGGTGTTATGGATGTAAATGTGTTAAACAATCTCAGAGATTGTATATATTCCTGATCAATACAAATATGCATATATTATATGATGGGCGTACACCCGATTTGTTGAACTAAGTACTATATATATACATAACTAAGATACATATGTAATTTTATTTTTATTTTTTTTTTTTTTTTGTATTCTGTATTATTGTTCGCCTAAAACTGATCAAAGAGTCAAGAAAAAGGCTAATGCTCTAAAGAATTGTTAAATTTAGAAAACTTACATAACTATATCAACATTTACAAATGGAAAACAAAAAACCAGAAAACAAGAAAACAAAAAACCAAAAAAAAAAAGAAAATGTTAAATGTATTTTTGATGTCTTTAATCGTTTTTAGTTATTGTTTTCACATTTACATTATAAATGTATTACGATTAGAAGATACATATATTAAACGAAATCAATTAAATCAACTTCTTAATTCGTTGGCGAAGCGTCCTCATTTTGCTCTCTTAACTGCAACAACATCTCCACCCAGCCTTCTTCTTCTTCTTCTTCTTCTTATTGTCACTGCTCGGCATTGGAACATTTTCATCCTCGTTGTCATTTCCCGCGGCGGCTGCGGCCACATTTTGGCTCTCATCTGCAATAACAGCAGCTGCAGCAGCTGGTGTCACCTCAGTCTTATCGGTGTCTGGGACATTCTCCTTTTGTGCCTCCTCCTCGACTGCGGATTTTACCAGCATTCGCTTGTTATGCGTATCCTTGCTAACCACTGCGACCGGCTCCCATTCATTGGCCATGCCACTGCCAACAAATGCTGTGTGCTCTTGACCATCAGCGATCTGCTTGACTTCCTTCAACTCCGTCTTTAACGGGGTGAGGACGCAATTTCGATCCGTGGCGATGGTCAGCTGCTTGTAGTTGTTCAGGCCCACGTCCCAAATAATGCCAGTCTGCGATTCGCACACAAAAGTGCAAAAGTTTGTGGCCCAAATCGATTCAAATCGCTTGGAGCGATTAATGATTAGCTCATCGGGACCCAAAAAACCTTGAGTGATGCGACGATTTTCATCACCGACACCCTGCTCGGCACGGCCGACGGTGAACACTTTTCCCGCCGTTGTCAATATGACCAAGTGATCGGCACCCGACGCAATGCTGCAACAGACGATGCCACTCAGCAGATTGGTGGGTGTGTGCCTATGACCAAAAATGGTAAGTCCAGTGTCACGGAACGAGCCCCAGGCAAAGACACGACCATCCTCCAGCAAGCATGCCGAATGCGAATCACCCGCCGAAATGGCAAGAGCTTTGCCAGGCAATTGGATTAGTGCCGGACGCTTTTCGCTGCCCTTTTCTTGGGTGTCGCGACCCAAGGCGCCCTCCTTGTTGCAGCCAAATGAATATATATCGCCACTTGCGGTCAAAACCAAAGAATGCTTGCCGCCGGTACAAGCATCCACAGCCTGTGGTATGCCTTCCAACACATCCTCGCCGAGTCCCAGCTGGCCAGTGAAGCCAGAGCCGCACACCAAAACATTGTCAATTATTTGGCGACGATGCGGCAATTCCAGATTCAAATCGATTCGCTCCTTTTTTGCGGCGACTTCGTCGTTGTTGTTGTCCACTGCCTTGCGTCGTGTCATCTTTCTTTTCACAAATATATTTCACAAGAAAAAAATAGAGATTGAAATATGTAATTTCAAACGAATCAAATAAATATACGCACTTGTCGAATTGCTTGTGTTGAAATACGTTTGTATTTTATAGCACCGATAAATATCGATCAATCGATTAATATCGAAGTTAGTTAGGTTTTCCCTAACTACAAGTTGCTCTCAATTCATCAAGAAGTTAAGACGCACTCGCGCATAATAAATATAATTCATAATTAGAAACTGCGCTTGACTCTTCTTCTTGCCTCGTTAATTTCCCAACGGTTTGAACTGAAAGCGAGCGAGAAAGAGACAGCAATAGCACCTGCTACACTGTTAACAACTAGTGTTACTTGTGCTGCTTTGATATGATTAAAATGAAAATGAATAAAAAACTTATATACAAAAAAAAAGGAATCTTTTTTTTACAACATATGAAACGTGTATTTATTGTGTAAAGATTTACAATATAAATAAATATATATATATATATATAAACTAGTATTTAGAATACGTAAACAACAACAACAATATATACAAATTGTCCGTTATGATTGCAACTAGAAGGCGAAATGGAACTCGGCTGTTGGCAGAGCGCAACGTGCACGATGCGATTGCCGTATCCAGTCCGTGCTCACCGTTTGTACGGGTTGTGTGGCGAAGTGCTGTTGATGCCACTGCTCAAAGTCCTGACGATTCAGGCGACTGGGACACACAAATAGAATGGTCAGATCTTGACGTTGCGATTCGCTAACCAATTGACCGCCACGCTGCATAAATAGCAGCCTCGCCAGCTCGTCTGAGTCCCGATTGTAGAAGCAACCGTGATGCTTGGCAAATATGTTGTATGTGGCACCGTCGTCAAGCAGTTGCTGCTCCAGTTGGTCCAGCTGTTGCTGCTCCACATCAACAGTGTCCAGCTGTATGTCGCCGATATCCTGCAACACTTCCTGCAGCTCCCCAACGCTGCAAAATATGTCCGTATAGCTGTCACCCAATCGATCAAAGCTTTTGCCGAATTGTGATTGCAGCGCATTTGTGGCGGAGAGGACATCCCTGGGACGCAGTTCGATTTGCTGTTTCTCGCACACTCGCAACAGCCAGTCCAGGCGTAGAATATCGTTGGTGCGCGGCTGCTGCTGCATTAGACGCTCAACCAGATAGATCAGATCACCGGCTATGCAAATGCACTTCGGATCGTTTGGCAACGGATTCTGAACGATTGTGCCGCCATTCTGGGCGGCCAGCGTCTGCAGCTGCTGCTTGCTGTTGCCACGAGCGCCACTCAATATGCAAAAGCTGAAGCCATCAAAGAGCTGCGAACTGTGCTCCAGCGGCTGCAGATCGTACCGCTTCTCATAGGCCGCCAGGCCAATCCGATTGCGTTCAGCGGACGTCATCTTTTGACGCTTGCGTTCCGTGGTAAAGTCATTAAGGCTCGCCTGTCGCTTGTTCAGCTTCTTAATGCCACCGCGTCCCTGGCAAAGAGCGTTTTGAAGTTATTGCAACAATATATATATACATATACGTAAATATGGAATACGCATTATGTGAACACATCTGGACAGCAAATCAAGGTGCGAAGACAACATAATATTAAATGGGACAAGGACATCAGTCCAGGACAGAGGATAGAACATGCACTTAGATCATGGGAAAAATTAGAATAAAATTAGAATCAGAATTCAATTAAAAACAAGATAGAACGTTGCAGTCGGACGTAACCGACAGCGAAATACTATTATACCATAAAATTTTGCGACTCTAGCTTGCAAATTACGGCAGATATGCGCATTTTAAATTTCTAGGGACGAAGTTCCTGGGGGCGGTGGATGTGGGCGTGGTCCAAAAATTGGTATGCCAATCTTTGGAGGAGGTTACCAGCAAATTACCTTCCAAGTTTGGTCACTCTATCTTTAAAATGTTCGGAAATATACGGAGTTATCGATTAACAATCAAAATTGTCGATTATAGGCGCAGGTGTGGGCGTGGCACCACAAATTTGTTATCGGTTCTTAAAGGCGACTACCAGTAATATACCTACCAAATTTGACGTTCCCTACTCAAAAACTGCGGAAGATATAGCCATTTGAAAATTTTAGGGGCGGGGGTGATGGGGGCGTCGGAGGTGGGCGTGGCACATGCCAATCTTTCAAGGACCTCGCCAACAACCTACTAACCAAAATTGGTGACTATATTCATTAAATTGTAAGAGATATGGGGATTTATCGATTTGCTAAAATCGAATTTATCGATTTTCTAGCTCCCTAGTGGACGTAGGTCCAAACCCAAGACACTTTAACTTTTGAGGGTACTTTCCAGTATACGTTCCAAGTTTCAAGTCTCTATCTCAAAGGGTGTCGGAGGAACGCGCGTTCATACAGACGGACAGACGGACAGACAGCATGACGGACATTGCACAAAACCAATATACTATTATACCATTTTGGTATAATAGTATAAAAATAAATAAATAAAATGTCGATTAGGATTCAAGGAAACTTCATCAGCTAAAAAGATTAAGACTATTTCTGTTCAGATGCAACATTCTCTCGAATTGTGAAAATTAATAATGATGCTAAAAGTAACGTTAGTCACAAAAATTAAAAAAAAAATTGCACATTGAATGAAGTAAAAGGCAGTTATGTCTGGTGCATGCCACCAAGTTATTGTCTTCACACCTATTTGAATATTTTGAAGGTGTGCATATTGACCGCCTTACCTTGCACAGTTCTGTGTACTCCTGGAGCGTCATACATTCGTTCCACACCTTGTCATCGCGCATGAGCTGCGTGCGTGGAAAGTGCAGCGATTTGGGCGTGAAATAGGCACCATTTGGCGTTAGGTCAGCTGCCTTCACCTGCAATACGATGGACTTGTCAGGCTGTATCCAAACGTCCGGAGAGCCATCCTTCTCGTTGGGCTTATAGTGATACCACAACGGTGGCGGCTCTGTGCTCGCATTGCGCCAATGCTGACTCAGCTGGTGGTGCAGCACGCTACGCTGGCGCGTATTATTGGCCACACAGCCAATGCTGTAGACCTCATCGCGTTCCGTGTCGCCACCGGGCTTTAATACGCCAACCAGAAACGATTCTATGAATGTCCGTTTACGATTGTAAAATCCACCAATGATCAGCACATCGAACTCGGTGATCAGACCTTCTATATACTGAAATATTAAATTTATATATTTTGCTCATATCATATCAAAACAATCCAACAGACAGACTCACATCTGCTTTGTCCTTGTACCAGCCACCACCAACACGTGCACCAGGCTTATAGATTGAGTTTTGCTTCTTGAGCACAATGCCCTCGGCATTGGAGTCGAGCATCTGTTGGAAGAGCGTGTTGAAATGCTCAAGCGATGCAATTTTCTCTGCCTTCATTAGCTGGAGGACGCCTTGCTGTTCGGTGATCAACTCATGCAGCTTATGGGCACGCTGCACATACGTCATATCGAGGAGACTCTCCCCATTCAAATAGAGTAGATCGTATATAACGAAACAGGGACGCCAGCTGCGCTCCGGTTTTAAATGTTTGACATCTGTGTTTTCGCCTTTCTCACGATAGCGCAACTGTTGCGTATCCCAAATCATCATCTCGCCATCGAGTATTATCGATTCCATGCCCAGGGGCAGCAGTGTTCGAAGCTGGGGCGTCAGTGTTCCACGTTCGTAGCAATCGCCAAAGCTTTTTGTGTAATCGGCACCATTGCGGGATATATATTTAAATCGATTGCGTGCGTAATGTAATTGAAAACGTTCACCATCCATTTTGCGCTCCATATAGAGGACATCCGATTCCATTAGCTCCTCGATCTTTCCCGGAAACCGTTCGCACAGCATTGGCCGTATTTGCTGGAAGGGCTCAATGAATGTGTTTAAATTGATGACAACGCTGATATTGGCACTGCTGCTGCTTGTGGTGGCATTACCAGGCGTTGTCTCCAGCGTTAGCTTGTCGTCAGCGAGCAGGTTACAGATACGCTCCAGATCCGAGCAGCGCTGGTACATATCCTTCGCCATGGGATGCAACAGACCGAATAACCGCTGCTCGCCAATACCCAATCCCATCGATTTGAGCAAGATGCGTATCAGCCACTTTTGCTCCTGGGCCGATGCCAGCTCTGTAAAACGGATCAGCTCACATTCCTTAACTGAAACAGACAAAAATTCTCACTTGTAAGCGTTTCGTTACTTCTAAATGAAATGACTTACCAGTCGTATCCTCGCTGGCAATAAGATCGAGCATGTCGTGGATTTGCTTGAGTGTCAGGTTGCTGGGCTCGTTGTGGCATCGTGGCAATAGAACAGCATGCACCACATCCGCATAGTCACGAAACGAGGAGAAACTTCGATGCTGCAAACGAATCGCATCATCAGCTGATGATGACGATCAAGATGATAGAGATTGTTATTTGGATGAAATGATCGTATTGATGTGGTTTGGCTGCTGCCACTCACAATCCTTGGGTAACTGGAGGACGCGTGTGTAGAGACGCCCTAAGGCCGTTATCTGCAGTCCATAATTGTCACGCGAATTGTCCGCGCCGGGCAACAACAGACGCAGCACTGGATAGAAGCTGCTGTTGCCGTCTTCCGATTGTTTGGCAGTTAGGCCAGCATTCTGCCGGAATGCCTCGCGATGCTTGCAGAAGGAGTCGTAGTAACGCTTCAGTATGATCTCTTTGCGCTGCGTATTTTTTGCTACCTTAACCCTCTCCATCATTGTGCAAATGTCGCGAAACTTAATCGTTTCGGAGATGTCCATGTTGAATTATTGAATATGCTGTGATGATTTCATCAACAAAGCAAAATAAACAAAAAGAAATACCAAATCGATAAGTTATTTTCTATCGATAGTATGGCTTCGGTTTTTAAGGTGACCATATTGCCAGGCAACGAGCCAGACGTTTTGCAGCCCTGACGTCAGCAGTACAAGTTTTTCGCATATGAAAACGTTTGTGAAGTTGTAAAGATTAACAATCATAAAAAATAAATACAACATGTTGTATTTGGAGGACTATCTGGAGAGTAAGTGCATTGGCGATGGCGATGCCAATATATATGCTAGTATTATTTCAATTCTAAATTGCAGTGATTGAGCATCTGCCGCAGGAGTTGCGCGACCGTTTCACAGAAATGCGCGAACTCGATTTGGCTGTGCAAAGTGAGTTAATTGTAGCAGGAGGTTTTATTATGTACAAGTATAAATTAATACTTCTAATTGAACACATGCACCACACGCAAACACACACACACACACATATTGGCAGACAACATGGACTCGCTGGACAAGAAGTCGCGCATGTTCTTTCAGCAGTGCAAGCGCGGCGAATTGCAACACGATTCGATGGATAATGAATTTCGCAGCCTGCGCGGCGATTACTTTAAGGTAATGGAGGATGCCGATGAGAAGGTGGCAATTGCAACACATATCCACGAGCTGGTCGAGCGCTATCTGCGCCGGCTGGACAGCGAGCTGTTCGAATTCAAATGCGAACTGGAGGCGGACAACAATGGAATCACCGAGATTTTAGAGAAACGCTCGCTGGAGCTGGATGGCAATAATTCGACGGCTGCAACGGCTCTGCTGCTGAGCATGAATCAGAAAGAGAATCGCTTCTATAATCAAGCGAGCAGTGCTGTGAACAGCAATCTAATAGCTGCTAGCATCAACAGTGCCGCTGGCATCATCAGCACTACTGGCACTGTGGGTGGCAGTGGCACTGGCGGTGTCAGTAGCAGTGGCAGTATGCTCGTCAGCAACTCCGCTCTGATCAGCCTGACCGGCAACATTGGCAGCAGCAGTGCAGGCGGCAGCAGCAGCACAGCCGTCAGCAGCAGTGGCCATCATCGACATCGCAAGCTGGAGAAGCGTCGCGAAACGATTTGCACTGTGCCCATGCCAGAGAAACGACACAATCTAAATCAATCATTGCCAGTACCGAGTGGCGGTCACAGTGGACATCACACTGGTGGTGGTCATCACACTGGCAGCCATAGCGGCGCCAGCATTGTCATTCCGGTCGTTGGCAATCATGTGAACACGATCACCACCCACGTCGCCCTGCCCATGGTCGCTGGCAGCGGTGCCACAGGGAATGTGGTGAATGCCGCTGTTGCCGGTAATCTTGTGCGTCAGCTGCCCACAAATATTGGCGCGCACAGCGTAATTGGCGGCAACAGCAGCACCAGTAGCAACACCATCAACAATAACTCAACGAATGTTGCCGCCGCCGTGGCAGCTGTTACAGCAGCAGCAGCTGCTGCTGGTGTCGCCGCCAACAATAGTGTGGCTGTGGGTGGTGTTGCAGCTGTTGCCGGTGCAGGTGTGGGTGCCGGCGTTCAAGGTGTGCCCGGCAGCCATGTCGGTCATGGAAATGCGACGACAGTTAGCTACAATCTGCATCAGCTGGGCGGCGGTGCATCTGCCTCGAGTGCCATTGCAGCGGCGGCGAGTCAAGCGATCGTTGCCACACAACAGATGCCGCAGGGACGACGCACGGCCAGCCTGAAGGCCAGCTTTGAGGCGATACATCATGCTGCTGGCGTCGCTGGCAGTTGGTCGGCAGCAGCAGCGGCGCAGCATAGCAGCATGCAGCCAGCCACTGGAACGCTGGTCAGCGGCCAACATCAACATTCCCATCATCATCAGCAGCAGCAACAGTCGCAGCAGCAGCAACAACAACAGCCACAACAACAGCAACACCAACATCATCATCAGCAGCAGCAGCAACAACATCAGCATCATCATCATCACCAGCAGCAGCAACAACAACAACAACAACAGCAACAACCACATCATCATCATCATCATCAGCACCATCATCAGGATAAGAAGCATAAGAAGTAAATGGAACTTACTAAGTGGAACTAACTGTAAACATAATTCGTATTTTCTTTGATTAATTGCAGAAAGTTGAATACCAGCATATCGGTGCCTGGAGGCATCGCTGTCAAATTCTGGGATGGCTCGTCGGCCAACTCGATTGCATCGTCCACATCATCGATGAGCGTGGACTCTGTGGACATACTTTCGAGTGGCACATCTGCTGCAACTGTCATACCACATGCCAGCCAACTGCATCATCCGGCCACACATGGCGCACTCTCCCTCAATCCCGTCGCTGTCAACCAACAGCAGCAACAACAACAGCAGCAGCAGCAACAACAGCAGCAACAACTACAACAGCAGCAGCAGCAACAACAACAACAGCAACAACAACAGCAACAACAATTGGCAACTGGACATGGAACAGTGGCTGCTGCTGCTGCTGGTGTGACAGCCACCGCATCATCCGCTGCCCTGCCAATTGTGAATAGCGTCACAGCGACAGCCATTGGAATGCCGAGCAATTCGCTGACACCGGGCGCCAATCTGACCATCAGTGATACTGGGTTGGTTGTGGAGCAGACGCAGGAGGGCGAATGGTCGTACGATCCGAATGAGCCGCGCTATTGCACCTGCAATCAGGTGTCGTATGGCGATATGGTTGCCTGCGACAACGATGCCTGCCCCTACGAGTGGTTTCACTATCCTTGCGTGGGCATCACCCAGCCGCCCAAGGGCAAATGGTATTGCCCCAAGTGCACTGCTTCCATGCGGCGACGCGGCAATCGCAAAAACTGACCTTCAGCTGCCACTGGATCGGGTGTTGCGACGGGGCCTGCGGCTGGAGCTGGAGCTGCAGCTGCAGCATGGCCAACAACTGGTTCAGTTTGATAAAATCATAATTTGTTAAGATGCAAGTCGCTAAACCACAACAAAAATGGGACATTAGTTTATATATATAAGCTTTAGATGTCTGAAATAAGTTAATAAACCAACTCATTAACGCATTCATCGATTTCATCAGTTATCAGTTGTTAATCTGCTCAGTATATGGATTTCCGTACGGAATTGGGAAATATATCGAGGGCAGTTCCACTGCCTTCAATTTAAATCGCATCGACTGACTTAAATATCGATAGGTATCGTATGGGATAAGCTATCGCTGCCTTCAACTTGCCAATCGAATACTTTTCGGCCATCGCTAACGTTGAGGTGACGGCATTGGCTTTGTGTCCAAAAACAAACTACTTACAAAAGATATTGAAGTATTTATTTTTGTGTGTTGCGCAAAACGCAAAACTGAAAATCTTAATTGTGTGGTTGAAAAGAGCAAATAGCAAAAACGCAGTCAAAGAAGCACTTACTTAGCGCTCCCCACAGTTTGCAGATAACGGCCTCAAAATTGGCAAAATACGGAAAAACAAGAAAATGAGCTACAATGAGAAAAGTGAGCCTATCACAAAAGAGGAATGGCTGCAGAGACTCGAGCAGTTCCCCTTCAAGCAGGCGGACATGAATCGTCTCATCATGAACTACTTGGTCACAGGTGACACAGCATCCATATATATATTTCATTTTATTTATTTACCTTTATATAAATATATATTTTTACGTGTGCATTGTGCAGAGGGCTTCAAGGAGGCAGCCGAAAAGTTTCAGCACGAAGCGGAGCTGGAGCCGAGCGTGGAGCTGAGCAGCCTGGACGATCGCATTCTGATACGCGAGGCAGTGCAGGAGGGCCGCATTGAGGAGGCCACAGATCTGGTTAACCAGCTGCACCCGAATCTGTTGGGCAGCGAGATCTATTTGTTTTTCCACTTGCAGCAGCTGCAACTGATCGAGCTGATCCGCGCTGGCAAAGTGGAGGAGGCACTCGTCTTTGCCCAGTCCAAGCTGTCGGAGTCGGGCGAGGAGATACGCTTCGAGCTGGAGCGCACACTGGCCCTACTGGCATTTGAGAAGCCGCAGGAGAGCCCATTTGCCGATCTGCTCGAGCAGTCGTACAGGCAAAAGATCGCCAGTGAGCTGAACGCGGCCATTTTACGCAGTGAGCACAGCGAGGATTCGACTCCAAAGATGATGTTCCTGCTCAAGCTGATATTGTGGGCCCAGTCCAAGCTCGACAGTCGCTCAATTTCCTATCCTAAGATGAAGGATCTGGAGACGGCCCAGGTGGAGCCCAAATAAATAAATGCTCGGGTCGACGGGGGAAACACAAATAATCATAAAATCTATAAGCGTGTGGGCGGGCGTGTGGGCGGATGGTTAATTTTAGGCGTGGCAACTGTAGCTTGATTGTAAACGGAGCAAAGCAATACCATTTCGATAGAACTACCATGTCTAACTATCCATCAATCTATATCGATATTTATATATAAATGTATATTTTATAAATGAATGCATTAGGAATCTTTTGTTGCACTTTCAAAACAATGTGTGTACGAGTGTGTGTATGTGTGTGTGCGTGAGTGTGTGAATATGTGAAGAGCAATAAAATTACAATAAAACTTTTATTTGCATTCATTGGGAAACATTCACCATCCAAAGAACAGATCCATCGCCTTGTTCATCAGGCCGGTACTCTTTTGGGGCACATTATTCCTGTTGGGCGACACTCGAGTGTCAAGCAGTCGAGGGTTCTTCTTATCGATGATGGTCTCGTCGGTGCAACGGGTGACGCCAATCATCACATTGCCGGCAATGATCTTTTGATTGAAGTTCAGGGCCTTGCCGCATTCGATGCGCGATGAAAAGCGGACGTGCATCCAGTTGCCGTTCTGTGGTGCATTCACCACATCCACCATTGTTCCGCACATCGCAAAATTATGCAGTATCATCGAATTGGCGCCGGGCGAGAAACCAAATATGGTTACCCAAAATTCAAGGCCACTCGCCTTTGGCGACACAGTGACGCCAAGTGGCGAGCACAGGGCACACATCGAGGCATTCACCGCATTTGGTGCACTCGATACATATGAATCATTTAGCTGTGTCGTTGGTGGATGTCCGCTCTGATTTAGGCTGTAGTTGGAGTTGTTCAATTGCGATGTTTGCAACATGGCCAAATGGTTGCGTTGCGGCATGTTTGATGTTGTTGTTGCAGCAGTGGACACATGCTCGGTGCGCAGCGTATCGAACAGTCCCTGTGTGGGCGGACCAGCCTGATGACTATTGTTTGTCCTACTAGAAACAGCAGGGGCACCACCAGAGGAGCCGGCAAAGAGCGAACGATTCGCAACCAAGCCGGATCGATTGAAAGCCTGCGGATTGCTGTAGCTGGTATCCTGTGGCGTGTTGCTGCTGGGAGATGTAGCTGCCGGTTGGGTTAAAATATATACATTACGAATTGCAAATAGATTGGCAATAAGATGGCTTACCAAAGCTGACACTGTATCGCCCCAGCTTAGGGGAGAGCGTGTTGTTGTGGGGCGTCATTGTTTGGCCATCGCCCATGAGAAATGGCGGCAAATATTGGCTTTGATTGCTGCCCGGACTGCTGACGGGGCTGCCCAAAGTCATCGGCTCCATTTTCTAACAATTTAATTGAATTTAACAAAAGAAAACAATTATAACATTTAAAACAAGCACAAGCTGTTTTTAACTATGCAAAAATAAAAAGAGGCAATGCGGCTTTGGAATTATTTCCGCGAAAAAACAATGTACGATATATAACAACATATCGATTCTATATCGATAGTTGACATTTCGGGTGACCGTTTGCATTTTGAGTGTTATTTACCAAATTGAGCAGCGCTCATATCGATAGTGTTGTAGTATTACATCGATTGTTTTCAGTTTTATTTCAGACATCACATACAACGGAGCTGTCGGGCGAGCGCGTGTGGCCTGTGCGTCTTAATTTCCTTTTTTTTTGTGTTACTTTTCGAGAGAACATAGAAGACATATTTATAAAAACAAACGCGACGCGTCGAACAGTGTGTGCATATTTTGTTGTTACTGTGTTACCTGCTGTGTCCGAATTGAAATATTAATGCGCTCAAGTGCATTCGATAAGAGACTGCGTCCCTGCCCTTCACAAAGCTCCACCAATAATAATCATCACATCAAATAACGAATCTTGGGTGCGTTGTTGTTGTTGTTTCTCGCTGATCTGCAAAGGGTGCTGCTAGCTGCGCTATGTGGAGTCCAACACATTGCAGTGTAACTGGTAAGTGCAGGTGTTTCCCTCTCACTCCCCCACATTCACTCTCTCTGCCTGTCTGTTTGTCTTTAGTCAGCTGGTCACACTTGTAAATGCCGTTGCATAAATAACAACTCAGAGATGACGTTCCCAAAAAAATATCGCATTATAACTCAAAACTGGTTTAGAGAGTGAGTCTCCCTCTCTCTCTCTCTGTGTGTGTGTGTGTGTGTGCGTGTAATATTCTTTTAACGCAAAGCCAATTAAATTACTTTAAATACTATTAATTGGTCGAATTGCGCATTATGCTTCTTATTGTCGTCAAACAATAATACAACACACATACGAATGTACATTTTATATGTAAGAGATTGTGTTAGTGGTGGAATAAAGCATTGGAAGTTATTGCTTCAAATTTGGTTGGTTGCTACAAATTTCACTTTTCCTCAACAGCGCTGCTTGCTGCTAGTTTTCCCGGTTTTCTCTTTTTTTTTTTTTTTTGTATGGTATTTGGCCCAGTATCAGTGAATTACTTTGATAAGATTATGTGGCATGTATTTATTTGGCATTTGCCATTTTCATTGGTCATGCGATAATTTGTCGTCGTCTCTTACTCATCGCGCAAAAACTTTCAAAACAAAACTTCCCTCTTGCTCGCACTCTCCCCGCGATATTCGCGATATTTTCTTTGATTGATTTCTACTCCAAACACTTTGTGGCGGGCGCATGGCGCGCATATTTGATTTATTTTGATTCCGCCTTTGCTTCTTTGTCGCATTCTTTCGCGTACGCTTTGTCCATTGTATTTGTTTTTTTTTTTTTTTTTTTTTTTCATTGAACTAAGCACGTTTCTGTTGTTTCGTTTTGTCAGCGTTCAAATTTCATTTTCGTGATTCCTGACAATATCACAAAAGGCAAAAAAAAAAAAAAAAAAAAAACCTGCAAATTACTCTTGCCATTTCTCTGCTCGCTCTCAGTCAAGTTTAGAAAAATGCACACTAGACATTGCATATTGTGTGCAAAGTGTAATTAATTTTAATGACCATTAGTGTAATACTGAGCTAATGCACATGTGTTTGTATCTCTACACACATCACACACACACAGACATATATCAACTGCTGTTGATGAATAGGTGAATGTGACTCACAAAATGTTGAAGAGCTCTTAAATATAAAACACACTGATTTACGCTGATAAGCAGCACATAGGTACCTATTGTACATAGGTACATAGGTACATTTGGTACATGTTGTACGCAGGTACATTTGGTACATGTTGTAGTGAGGTACACTTGGTACACAGCTAGCTGTATTGATAATTTGTCTTACCATTGTTTGCCACTTTTGCGTCTGCCTTTCCACCTTGAACTTGCAGTACATATGTATTCATATATATATATATATATGTATGTGTGTATAATATGCCCCTGTATTTGTAATAAATTTGAATATTTGCACAGCTCGAGTAATCGAGCAATCCAACATGTGGAGACAAACCGCAACTTGAATGCTCTTTTGCTTTCAGTGTTACACAAACTTTAAGACGTATACAAAAATTTAACTGACTCGAATCATTGAGATTCATTTGTTCTGGCCATGTTATTGTGGCCATAACAGCGATTGTCATCATCAGAGCCGTTGACGTCAATTAATAAACAAATCCGTTGGATTGTTGTTGTTGGAGCTGGTCTTTTGTCTCTGTCTGCTGGCATTGTTTGCATTCTTAATAAGTACGCCATCAACTATACCCCCTCCTCCCCCCCCACACACACCCCTTTCCTTCTTTAGGCCGGCAACCGCATAGCCATCAGTTGGCAGAGCATAAAATAATACTAGTTTCTGTTTCTGTTTCTGTTTTATTTGTCATAGTCACTGTATTAATATTTGCACTTGAGATGAGCACACACACCTTAAACACCCACACCACGCACATACACACATACACACACACACACATACACACTCACACACAGCCACAGGCAGCCACATATACAGATAGAATCACAAACACCTGCTTCTGATACAAATTGTATACTCTTCAAAAACGATTTGAATGATTTTTGAATGGAATATTTCAATAAAATAGTTTGCTACTCAATGAATTTTGTTATAAATAAAAATATTGTTTTTAAAAGTATCACAAATGATTTTAAGCTGATCGCATAAATAAATGTCATGCAAAAATTTGTATTCCAGGAGCGTCTGTGTCACAAAAAAAAAAAATATATATATATATATTTCCAAACTTATTCTCAATATTTGGGCAGTCAAAAGAGTTTAACAAATACGAATGTGTTTTTTTTCCACACCAGAACTCGCCAAAGCCCTCAAAAGTTGAGTACATTTTGGAATGGACTTGGGTTCATTTAATGGATTGTTTGCCGCTTATCCTCTTTTTTAATGGGCATCTGGTGGACTAGTTGCAACAAACAGAATGTAATGACGGCACTCCCAACTGGCAACTGGCAACTGGCACTCCCTTGCTTTATTTCCTCCCCCTTTCCCATGAGTTTTCCCCTGCTTTGGCGTCGTCTGTTTTCAAAGTTTGCGGCTATTTTTGAAAAACTTCGTTGCTGTTGGTCCAATTGCGTGCGTGTTTTTAGCCATAAATTCTTGGAGGCCAGTCCTCGGAGTTACGGCAACAGCAACAGTCTAGCGTAAATATTGTGCAATTTTAAGCAGACCACAAACAACCATCAAACTAACCAATCAACCAAACAGACAAACAAACAAACATTCCATTAAGCAACCACCAAGGAGAGAAAAACAAAGTTGCAACAACAACAACAACAACAATATTAACAAGACACGCACATGGCCAAACCCAAAAAAAAAAAAAAAAGAAATAAAAAAAAATGCATTAAACAAATAGGCAAACCGAAAATGAGATACTCTAACCGAATTTATATTATATCGAACATGTCTAAGCGAGTCGACTAGCAGGGATGATCAGGAATGAATATGCACATATATATTTCATGGGATTGCGGCAATCTCCTTAGATTCCTTAAATGAACACGCTTAATGTGATTTTTTAAAATTTATTTTTGTTTTTTCAACTTCAACTGAATGAATCGAATACTTCGAATTAAGTCAAGGAAAAGTGCTTTGCAGTAAATGATCCCAACTTAACAATAATCGAGATATGCATTGGCGGGTTAAATAAATGTGTAACATTTATTTATTTACTTGGATTTCTGCACAAAATTATACAAAATATATTCAGATGCGATGGCTAATTTTATAAATATAAGTTGAATTCAAGTAATGCTGATTTAGTTGCCGATAAGCATCGATGGCGAAGCTTGCATCGCATGTAGCAAGCATGTTGAGTACAATATATATATATATATATATAGATATATATTTATAGATATGCATATGCATATGCATATCTAGGTACACTTGTTGCAATTGTTGTTTGTTGTTTGTTGCAAGTGGCGGTGTTGTCCGCTGAATGCACTTATGCGAAACAGTTACGTTTCATTGCCCCCGACCCAGTTGGCGACGATTCCCGGTGAATAACAGAAGCGGCAGCAGCGAATGCATCGAATGCGAATGTGAATGCGAATGTGAATGCGAAACGGAAAATGAATGAAAACGGGTCTGAAATCGGATCTCAACTCAACTCGACTCAATTCAGCGCAATTCAGCTCAACTAAGCTCAGCCTCAGCTGAATTCCACTCAATTCCTGTCGCATCAATTGATTTCCAGTTTAAAGAAAGAATAAAAAAAAAAACTTCAGCTGCAAATAAAATGAAGATTCTTTTGACCTTTTACATGCAATCAACATATGCAACAAGTAATGCTTAAATTGTCTACGTGTTCAAGCAACAATTCTAAATTCGAAAACAACATGCATTTAACAATCTCTTTCCTAAAAACCAGTAGATAATAGATACAGCCGTACAGAGAGATAGAAAGATATAGAGAAATAGAGATATGCAAGATACTGAAAAAGATGCAAAGACGAGTATCTGCATTTTGTATAACCTGCAGCCATTGCATAGGTATTCAATTGGCAGTGGCAGGCATCTCCAATTCCAATACAATATATATATACATACATACATATATATATATATATATATATATGCTTACTCTTGAACAGCATCAATAGTCGTGTCGATCTTAAGGAATATAATTTCTCGTATAGCAAAGCGAAGATCAGGTTCTTCTCATTTTATTGATAGCTACCCCGTTTCACGAATATCGATGGAAATCGATTACCGATAACAATAAGAGTCACCATTTTAAGGTATATCTTGCTTTTCGGATAACTGTTGAATATGTACGACGTGTATGGCTTTTGGTGAGCATAGACTTGGATCCAGGGTATCTGCTAGTCGAGCTCTCGCAACTCGAGTGCATTCCATATCTGATGGGAGGTGGTATTGCCAGCCGTGCATGCAATGCAACAAATGCATCATAATATAATGCAATTCAAAAGAAAAGAAATGATACGAAATTATATGATATGATATGATATGATATGATATGATATGAAATGAAATGAAAGGCCGCACAGAGTTGCATGCGGTTCATTTTGTTTATTATCGTTATTTGTTGTGTGCTTTCTTCAACTTTGTTAAAAAGAGGTTGTTTTCTTTGGCTTGTTTTTTGTTGTTTGTTTTTTTTTTTTTCATGTTGGAGCGCAATAAATCAACATTTTCGCACGATCACAGCTATTATTAATGTTGATGTTGTGGCTGTTGTTTGCAGCTGTAGTTTATGATATTGCGGCTAATTGTTGTTGAATGTTTATTATGAAATGCTGTTCTCTTAACGGGTTTCCAACACTCGTGTTACCGTGTTTACACATTTCGTTTGTGCCAGCGAGCCAAAGATGAAAGCCAAAGAATTATAGAAATTACATAAAGAGCAGTCATTAATGTTCGGCAAGAGTTCAAATTGTGGAATGCCTTTAATAATATATATAAGTATATACATATGTATATATATGACCTGAAGTCTCAAATGTTTAACAAACTGAAATTTGTATGTAACGGTTCTCTGGGAAGAAGAAGAAGAAAAAAAAACAAGCAAACATAATAAATAACTAAAAAACAAACAATGCTCATCATCATCAACATATTTCAAATGAGCGACACTCATTAATTCATTCATTTATTATTTTACCCTCGGGTATCACAGTAAGTAAGTGATGCTAAAGATCAGACACACATACAAATGTATTAGGCATCTACTACTATCTCATTCCTTCATACATTAGCAAGTTAAAAACAAATTTAAGGGTAATATCCATTCAGTTGGCCAATTTTTAATGGCCAGCATCTGTTTCTGTGTTGCTTGCGTTTGCGTAAAAAAAAACCAAAGCACATTGAGACAAAGGCGCCGGTCGCTGACCATGCGCTGGTGACAATTAGGAAATACACATGTACCTCTCTATGTGTGCACACACACACACACACACATATATATATATATATATATATATGTATGTAAAGTGCGGCCCCAATGCCAACGGAAACTGAAACAACAAAATCAAAAACGAAAAAAAAACGAAGCCAAGCACAGCGAATTTGAAAACATTTGATTTTAATATAGATATATATATATATATGACAGTGTGTGTGTGTGTGTGTGCAAGTATCTTGGACGTTTGTCTGTCTGTGGTTATCTGTGTGTATCTCAAATGCAGCTGTAGCAATTGAGTTGACCGAGCTCATTGGCTCATTAGCATGCATGCGAGGAGAGCAGCGACGCGACGAGGAGGTGGAGCATTGGCCTCGCAGTAGCAGTTGTACCGTTTTTATTTCAATTCCTCTCTCACACACACTCTCCCTCTCTCAATCTGTCTCTCTCTCTCTCTCTCTTTATCTCTATCTCGTGCCAAGTGTCGAAAAAGTAGAACGGCGAACTCTCAAAGTGCGTGTTGGGAATTTTTACATTGGCTTTGGTGTAATTTGACTTTTACTGCTGCGCGCACAGTTGGAATTTTGTTGGAACTGAATCAGCAGTCAGCAGCCAGCAGCCAGCAGCCAATTGGCCACAGCAACGTAACGTGAAGGTGTTGCAGATGGAGCAGCAGCAGCAGCAACGGCTCCTCAATGTCGCACACACCCGCCCAACATCGTCGTCGTCGTCGTCGTTTGCGCTGGCTTTGAATAAGGTCGCTTGGCGCTTAACGCTTAACGGTTCGCTGCCACTGTTAACAGTCGCGCCGTAAAGGTTTACTTTTATTGTTATTATTTTTGGATATTTCTTCTTTTTCTGAATTTCGCTTGAGCGCTTTTAAACGCCCACAAAATGCGCGCAAGATAATTGAATCAAATTGTACAAATGATGATTAAGATGATGACACTGATGACGATGACGATAATGATGACGATGATGATTGGCACAGAACTGCAATCGCAATGCAATTCGAACCACTTATTATTATTACTTGTCACATAATCAATCTTGTAGAAATTTAATGCTTAGTATCAGAAAACCACCATCAACAGCTGCAATAACAGCAATAGCCGCTTGACAATGATTTCATTGAAATTAATTAACCTCCAATGTTGACCTCCGCCAAGAGAAACACAGAGGCCAGCAAAAAAGCCAAAAGAGCCAACAAAAGTCAACAAATGCGACAATTGCCGGCAGCAGCAGTTGCATTGTTATTACTGCTTTGATACCCTGCAGCCACACGCAACTGACTGAAAGGGTATCCAAGATGTACTTCAAAAATACATAAGAAACTTGCAACTATTTGTATGTAATTGGAAATTGAAATCGTCAAATATGAAATTCGATAACTAGTTGATAATTTTCAATGATTTGGTTTTACTAGGGTATGCACGAGTCGAGTCATTAATACTTATTGCTATTGTGCTTGTCATGATAAAGGTGCAGTTCGCATTCTAAACTAAGATTCATGTGTGTGTGTGCGTGCGTGTGTGTGTGTGTGCGTGCAGGTCATGCGAACCATTCAAATAATACACAATACAATAATATAATATATATATATATATATACATATATATATATATATATATATGTGTGTGTGTGTGTGCGTGACAAATATGCGAAGAATTTTGTTGCCGCAGATAACAAATTTCTTTGAAATTCCAGGCATGCTTATGCATATATGTACATAAATGTTGTTTTTTATAAAAATAAGAGAAGTTAATTCTACAGCTGTTGTCCAAGTTGTTGTTGTAATTGTGTACCTAAAATTCGAAAAATTTTAGCTTAAAAGGGCCAACGATAATTTTATATCGGCACATGGCAAAGATATGATATATTTCTATGCTCTGATAATATTCGTAGCAAATATTGCTCATAGCTTAGCTGGGCTTATAATGAATGAAGCCTGAATCATTCATCATGAGTAATATTGAATTAATTTCTTTCTTCGTTTCATGTACGTGTTGTGCACACTGATGATTGTTCATCTATTACTGTCGCCTGCTCTTTTTTTTAGAGCTAAAGGAAAATAAAAATATATTTCTTTGTCCCATAAAAATAAACCCAACCTCAGTTTACACAGAATTTTTCTTTTTTGATCACTTGAAGTTGACATTTGCGGCGATCTCACATTTCCATTTCATAGATTGCTCAATGTGTCTCTTAAGTTATTTTATTTTCAAGAATTTCACAATTCACCATTTTGGTTTTTTGTTGTTATGCATAAAGTTCAAAAGTTTTTTGTTTTTTTTTTTTTACTTTCACTTGCCTGTCTGAAAAATTACTTGAAATGTTAACTTGGACTGTTCAGTGGAATATCGAAATCGATAAACAAATGCTACTATTTAAAGGTGTTTGGAAAGAAACAACTTTAAACATATCTCTAAACACTGCACTTAGTTTAAAACCATGTGTGCTTTTATGTTTATAGAGAATCCGCCCACACTTTTCCCGAACAAAGCCGGCCAATACCTGCTGCACTTATAAACACGTACATACACACATACACATATATATATGCATATACACAAGCATGTTTTTTTGTTTTATTGTTAAGCTGGAATGTGAGCGGGGAGAAAAAGTTGTTGAGGCTAAAATGCTGTTAGTTTTTTGCATGCAAATATTTCGTTATTTTTAATACATGCACACACATACATACATAAATGGATACATGCATACATAAATACATATACATTTACATATACATACATACAACCATTGCCCGAAGATTGAGTCTTGACTTGTGCGGGTTTTTAGACAATGACTACCCACTATGCATTCACCTGCTCGCAATGTTTAATCTCACGCTCTCTCTTATACACACACACACACACACACACACATTATCTGTGCTTCTCTCTCTTTTCCAACGAGATGTTTGTGTGTGTGTGTGTGTGTGTTTGTTCACAATTCATTGATGACGCCAGCGCGCTGTTCGTTCGCTTGGGCTTCTGTTTGCTCTCGGCAAGCACTCAATTACGTGTCGAACGTTTTTGTTTGTTAACCCCCCCCGTACCCCCTTCGCCAAATGCAAACAGTATAAATTGCAAAAAAAAAGAACAACAAAAAGGGCAGACAACATTTTTCGATTGACTCTATATAAAAACAATATCGATGATCGAATTGCGAGCGATGAACAAATTTCAACTCACATTTAGTTTTCACGACGTGCCTTAAAACAAAAGCACCAAATCCAACGTCCAACAAAAGCGGCCAACAACAGCCAAAAAGCAGCAGCAGCAGCAGCAGCTTAACTGTTTCGCTGTTCGCTCTCAGTCACTATTCGTTTTGTTTTTGTCGGCCGTTTGGCATATTTTAGCATTTTGCCATTTACCTTTTGCCATTTGCCATTTCTATTTTGGTGGGCAGCCATTTGCATGTTTCGCATCTCTCAGCTCTGGCTGCTTTGCATGTGATCAGTGCTGGCATTTTAGCTTTTTTTTTATATTTATGTTGAGTTCTGCCATTATTTATTACAAATTTGAGTAGCAAACATTTTTGTTTGTCCTTTTTGCTGGCTGGCATGTGCTAGTGATATACATACATTTGTACATATATCGGATAATTAAATGAACTCAATCAGAATCAAAGAATCTCGTCCAGCTGCCGGCAGCTCAAATTGTTCGCATGATGAAACCGGTTTAGTGATAGACATAGTCATTGGCTTTATTCTGTGTCCATCTATCCATTCATCTAGTATTGCTATTAACTGTGTTTTTTTTTTTGTTAGCCTCAATTAAATACGAATATGTGTATATATTTGATATAAATATACACTATGTAATTTATGTGGCGATGTCGCAAAAACTTCCCAAATTGGCTTAAGATATGTATGTATGTATGTATGTATGTGTCCCTTTATGCATATGTATACAAAACAAGGAGAAGGCAACAACAACAACAACAGCAACTGCAACAGCAACAGCAAGTGATGAATGCGGGTCCAAAGCCGAACTGCAAAAGCGGGCAAAAAAAAAACAAAAAAAAAAACAAAACAACAAAAAAAAAAAACCAACCAACTGTTAATGTAATAATAATTATTATTGGGCGTTAAGACGCCCACAGCAGGCACTTCTTCGACTCGTAATGAGCGAAACGGCTAAAAAGAAAAAGCTAAAGAAATGTGCATAAAAATGTTTCTTGTTGTTGAGCGCTTTTCACTTTACGCCAAGTAATTGTTGCTGTTGCTTTTGTTGTTGTTGTTGTTGTTGTTACGAGTCGGAAATTTGCGCAATTTGAGTTTGGCTAACAAATTTGTACAAAGCATTTTTGAATTGTGTTATAATCGATGAGCAACAGTCACTATGAATCGATTAATTCGATTCAAAAAGTAAAAACAATTGTTTGCCAATAATTTCGAAATTCATTTACTTTAAATCATTGTTTAGCTATTTTCAATATAATACTTTGATCAAATTTACTTCAAATTAACTTTTAAAATAGATGGTGGGGGGGGGGGGGGGGACAGCCTAAAAAATTATAAAAAAATAACAAGTGTATAAATAGATCAGAACTTTAAACAGATTGCAAATGGTTGGTTTAACAAGATCATTACTCAATATTACAACGAGACTTTAATCTAATCGGATTTCCCTTAATATAATTATTTACTTGAATTGATGTTTCTTGATTTCCCGGTCAAAAATGTTTGCTTGCGGATCATCTGAGTAGTTCAAGACTAATGTATTCCAGCTGAATTAATGATGGATATCTGAATATTTATATATGTGTGTGTGTGTGTGTGTGTGGCATAATTAGAGCTGAGAATTGCCTATGCATATATGTAAGTGGACTGGAACCGGCGACCCAGAGACTCAAGTCTCATGTCTCATGTCTCAAGTCTCAAGTCAGTCTCCCCCCAAAACACAATGCTGCGACTTTCTGCGCACCACAAATACAACAATGCCAAAAGCAACATTTCTGCGGTTTCCATATCAGCCGGATGCTTGGGCCATAGCTATATATATATATATATATATATATATATATATATATATGTATATGTATGACTATGGTTTTAAGTTTTGGATTAGTCGAGGTCACAAGAGCCGAGCTCTCTCAAGTAGTGAAACTCGACTCTTTTGGGCGGAGATTGCAGACAAATTCAACTAACTGAGTCACTGAATACTTCCTCCAAAGCGAATTGGATTATCGAAATCTTCTGCTTGATGTTGATAATTTGACAGTTGCCGGAAATGAACTCGTTCCCTGCGGTGCCGGTTCGCTATTTTTTGCTTACAACAGTTGCTGAGAGCAGAAATGAAAAACGCAAATGAATTTGAATTTATCTCAATAAGTAAATCGGGAAATATGTTGACATGTTGAAAGTTAAGTTATTTACACTTGTTGAGTTGACCTTGTCTGAGAATTTCCCAAATTTATTTATTTATTGTTAACTAAAGTCAGTCGACACCAAAAATACAAAAATTAAAAATTTAAATTAAAATAAAATTAAAATTATAAATAAATTAAAAGCTACCAAAATATTTGTAAGATTTTTAAAATTTCTAAGATTTTAAATAATGTAATTATTTTTGGATGTTGGCGATTTCTAATTTTTTTCTAAAATCAAAAACATTTTTATTGATTTAAGAATTTGTTGACCAACAATTGCAAAATTTCGATTCTTCTTTTATAAATTGTCTATGAATCTAAAAAACAATATTCGCGTTCTAAAGTTGGATACGATAAGTGATGATATATGTTTACCACATAAAAAATGGTTTGCTATCTCTTTCACTTACATTAGTGACTCGCCTTTCTCTCTCTCTCTCTCTCTCTCTCGCTCACTTGAATAAAGTTTGGCTTTCTATGCGATTTTTCAATAAATAGTGATATATAATTTTTAAGAATTCTTTGTTATTGTTGCTTCTTTCCTAATCGTTTCTCTCTCTCTCTCTTATTCTCTTGCCTCTCTCTCTCACATAGTTCAGCGTGCGCGAGGTCTTCTGACCAAGGGCAAGAATGGCACCAACAATTGCTTTGTCACAATTGCACTGGGCAAGGAGAAGTACCAAACATCTGTCAAGGACAAGGCCGAGAATAGCGTCAACTGGAACGAGGAGTGCGAACTGTGAGTGTCTCTATATATATATATATATATATCAAATAGATCAGATCACAATTTCTTGACAATTTCTTCTCTTTGTTTTTTTTTTTAGTAAAATTCCGGATCAGGGCAATCGAGCGGAACTGACGCTAACATGCCTGCATCGCAACAATCTGGGCATCGATGAGTTCCTTGGACAGGCGACGCTGCCACTGAAGGACATGGACGTCTATGATCGTCCCCGGGCCAAGTGGTGCAAGCTGGAGAGCAAGCCGGGCAAGGAGAAAAAGAATAAGGAGCGCGGCGAATTGGAGGTGCGCATCGCATTCGTTGTCAAATCCGGTTCGCTGACCGATCTAAGCAAGAAGGACAAGCACAAGTCTTCCATTGGCCAGCTGGCCAGCTCTGTTGGCGGCAGTCTGCTCTCAATTGGCCAGGGCGAGAAGCGCAAGAGCATTAAGAAGCTGGCCGGTTCGCTTAGCTCCAAGTTGCACATACGCAGCAAGAAGAAGCACGACAAGGATGGCGACGACAGTGGCTCGTTTAGCGGCTCCTTTGCCAGCATCGGTACACCGAACAGCTCCAACGGTTTGGGCGTCATCGGTGGCGGTAGTGGTCGGAGGCGTGGCCAGCGAGCCGGCGAAGCCGATCCCGGCGTCATCAGCGAGGACGAGGATGAGTTTGTGTTTGACAATCTGTCGCACAAGAGCTCCGGCAGCTCACTGAACATACAGCGCTCGGGTCTGCAGCCACCGGGAGCGATGTCCTCCTCATCCTCGAGCAATTTTGCGCCGCGCAATCCATCGCCGCTGCTGATCAATGGGAGTGCAAACAACAATGGTGGAGGTGGTGGTGGTGGCCCCAGGGGCAAACTGAACGGAGGTAAGCCCAAATTGCAAGAGACACTCGATGAGGATCCCAAATCGATCGTTGCCGAAATGGAACAGCTTGAGCTCGATTTCAGCGTTCGTGCACGCACTCTGCCGCCTCCCTCGAAGCCGCCGCGCACCCCGTCGACGTCACAAGAGCTGCAAATGGAACTTGAGCGCGAGGGGGATGGTCAAGGTGATGGACGGGGCCAGGGACAAGGGCAAGAGCAGGGCCAGGGGCAAGGGCAGGGGCATGGGCATGTGCAGGTGCAGGGGCGTGGCCAGGGGTTGGGGCTGGGGCAAGTGGAACCACCGGTGGCCGATGAATGGGAATCGAAATTGCATGGTGGCGCCAAGTATTTAGAGATGGGCGGCAGCAGCAGTGATTCCCTCAAGCGTCGCAGCTGGGAGACGCGCGTGCCGTTGCCAGCAACTAGCGAGGAGCCGCCACCGCTGCCAGCCGCCAGCTCCTCCTCCATTACATCTTCATCCTCCTCCTCCTCCAGTTCGTCAGAGAGTGAGGACGAGCAGGAGCAGGCGCGGGAGCAGAAACAACAGCAGCCAGTGCTGGTGCAGGCGCAGGCGCAGGTGCAGGTGCAAGTGTTCCCGCCGCCCTTGGCAGAGAGGAACAACCAGAAAAATGAGAGCCTGAAATCTTCTTCGTCGCTTTTCTCTCCGGACGTGGAAACACGCAACTTTGATTCGTTCAATGCGAGCTTCGCCAAGTTCGAGCAACGCAACAGCACCGCCATCTTTGCGGACGAGCCGCTCTCCAGATCCACATCCAAATCGAATTCACAGCTAGAGCAGCCAGCACCAAAGCCGCAGCCGCGTCTCCTGAATGCCGAGCAGCAACCGGGCGTGGCCAAAGCCGAGGTCGAGGCCGCTGCCGAAGCGGAGGTGAAGGCGGAAACAGCACGTCAGCAGCGCGCCGCTGAGGATGCTCGCCTGGAGGCCGAGCTGCGTTTGAATGAGCAGCGGCTGCGCGAGGAGGAGGCGGCCATGCAGCAGGAGCTGCAGCTGCAGCGGGAGCAGGAGGAGCAGCGGCGTCGCGATGCCAAGCGCCGTGAGGAGGATCAAAGACTCTTGAGCTTTGCCAAGCGCTCCAGTTCGCTGGAGGAGCAACAGTCACAGCCACGGCCAGTGGAGGATCAGCAATCGCTCCTTATTGCTCCCGTTCCTGTTCCCGTTCCCGTTCCCGTTGTTGTGGCTGCTGCTGTTGCTGTTGCCACTGATGATGTGGATCCAAGCATTGAGCACAACTTCCTGACGCCCGAGCAATCGCCCAAGGAGTTTACCAGCATTGGCGGCGGCAGCGGCAGCGGCGAGCGCTGGGAGAAGCGATTGGGCAAATTTAAATACGGCAATAAGCGAGGTGAGCAGCTCTCCTGTTGTTGAATCCCAAAAAACAAACCGAATAAAAAACAAATAAAAAACAAATAACAAAAAGACAGCCGAGAAACGATACGAAACGAAACGAAACGACTACAGAAAATACAAAAACAGCAGACAGCAGGCAGCAGGCAGCATACAAAATACAAAATACAGATCAAATCGAGATACGCATAGGAAACCCAGCTAAATAAAACATAAGAAATTAGCCAACACTGTCCAGCCACAAATCCACCTAAGCTCAACTCAACTTGAATCAAATCAAATCAAATCAAATCAACTTAATTCACCTCAGTCTCTCGTACCTCGAATCTCTAATGCGGCGGCACGTGTGGGGAGTGCGGCATGTGTGTGTGTGTGTGTGTGTGTGTGTGTGTGCGCGTGTGTGTGTGTGCGTGTGTGTGTGCGTGTGTGTATGTGGGTGTGCACAGTGTTGTGAAACTCGGGCAGATCCAATCGAATCACGCTCCAAATCGAATCAAGCTATTTTCCAAAAGATGCGTCACATTCCCAATTAAATTAAAGCGTTCCATTTCTCTCTCTCTCTCTCTCTCTCTCACTACATCACTCTCTGTCTCTGTCTCTGTCTCTGTCTCTGTCCTGTGCACCTTAATCGAAATTCTTTTATTTTTGCAATTCCAGTTTCATTTGCTTTTAGAACAGCAACTTGTTTTTTTTTAACAGCAATCTTCAAATTCTCGTCCGACAGACAATTAATTTGTAGCTTTAACGAACCACTTTGTTTCAGTTTTGATTTGAATTAAATAATAAACTAGTGTTTTTATAAATAAACAATTAACTGGCAAATGAATTAGAAAAGTTTATTTCGCTGAGTAGGTTGCTCTCGAAGAACTCGGGAACTCGGCTCTCAGCTCTCATTGTATGCATCTGTCGCGTCCTCTTTTGTTGTGTAATCGTATTTTGTGTGTTGCTTATCAATTATCGATTATAATCAACTTTCGATATCCACAGATAAACAGAACGATACCGATAGCAATTCGCCCAGTCCCAAATCCACGGAACGCATCATCATTGGCCACGAGAAATCCGGTTCGCATGCGGAACGTCGCTCCGAGATCTCTGCACAGTTGTCCAAAAAATACGATGGCAAATCCCGGGAGGTAAGATCCATAGTTGCTCTTGCCGGTTTGCTGTTTTATTTGTAACACTCCCCCTCTCTCTCTCTCTCTCTGTCTGTCTTTTTTAGGAGCTTATGCTGATTGCCAATGGAATGGAGAATGAGGCACTGCTGCAACGTCAGCGCGTCAAGGAGCTGGAGGACTATCTGGACAATTTGCTGTTGCGCGTGATGGAAACACATCCGAAGATCTTGCAGAATCCCTATTCGCGCACCACATCGGCCAAAAGGTAGACAACTCCTTTCCACACCCATCTGTTCATCTATGTACCCCATCTCCTATCTCCTGTCACTCTCTCCTCCTTCTCCTTCTCCTTCACTGTCTGTCTGTCTGTCTGTCTGTCTGTTTGTCTTCTTCTTTTTCTTGTGTTTGCCTTGCGTTGTTATTCGTAACGTCGCACTTTAGTCGTCTCATCCAGCCGCATGTTTATCACCGATTGCATTGTGTCTAACATTCAAATTATTGTTTTGTTTTGTTTTGATTTGTTTATTTTGTTCTGTTCTGTTTTGTTTTGTTTCTTACCTTTGCATACAACAAAATGTACATTTATGTATTTCTCTTTATTTAGTTATAAAAATTACATCAATATGAATGACTTTTTAAAGTAAGTGCTGTGAATTTTGCGCATGTAGTTGCACGCACACCTAACAACAACAAACAACAACAAACAACAACAACAACAACAACAACAAACAACAGCAATACTTATATGCACTGAAAAATACAACAGCTAAAAAGACCAAGAACCAACACTATTGAGAGAGATATCATTCAGCGGCAGCAACAACAACAACAACACCACCACTACCAGCAACAACAGCAACAACAACAGCATCAACAACAACAACAACAACAGCCACAACAACAGAGAAACAAAAGAGTAAGAAATATGCACTTGTCTCTCGCTAAAAATGTGTGTCTCAAAAAATCTGTTTCTCAACTGGTGCTCGGATGATTTTTACCACCTGACTGACTACCCCTACTTGAGTCTATCTCGCTCTCTCTCTCTCTATCTCTCTCTTTGTAACGCTGATCATTTCTGACGATTTTTCACTCCCATTATGCTTACCTGTTGCTGTTGATAGTTTTCTGCGTGCTCTTTGCGAATCACACACACACACACACACCCCCACACACCCACAACCTCGTCCGCACACCCACAACCCATCCGCACACACACAACCGATTACCTGCCACATACTTTAAAACTGTTGCTTTCTTTATTTGCTAGTATTTGTTTTGGCTCAAACTCAAATGTTGGCTTAATGTTTACTTATCAAATTGTGTATTTTTGCAGCGGTTAAGTCTGGATGACATCCAAACTGTGTTGCTGATGGACGAAGGTGGAGCAGGAAAACGAAGAAGAAGAAGAAGCTGAGGCGCCGCTTTTATATGTGACATAGAAATCAAATGAACACCAAGTTGCCTTTTGTCATTAGAGAAATTCAAGTGCTTTCTTATCATACTTGTTTAGCATTACTTTTACACTTACTACTATTACAGCTTTTAAATTTAAGAAGTGTATTTTTTTTTCACCACAAATAACTCCTAACAACTGGATGGCCCAAAGCCAAATGTGTGTAGCGTGACCTTATTCGATGTGTATTGTATTTTCGTAGAATTATACTCAGTCTTTTGTTTTTTTATTTTTTGATTTATTGATTTTTTTTTTTTTTTTTTGATTTTTTTTTATTTTTGTTTTTTATTTGAACGAAGAGCAGTGTGAAACTAAATTAAATTATTTGTAACATATGAGAATGATTGTAAACAATTTGCTAGGCAATTGTAAAGCTTTGTTTCGATTCCACAAATCAATTGAAATTATCCAAAAGTATTTTTTATTTGCATTTCAAAATGTGTCCCGTTTTCTGTGAAGAGTCCCGCAAACCGGCTACGATTGAAACAATTTATAGTTAAGTAAGTCCTAAATTATTTATGTACTAGATTTTAAGCGAGGAGTTAAAAATGATAAATGATTTTACTTATTAAACAACAAATAAAAACACTTAATATTGATATTAACCGACTTTCGACTTTTATTTACAACAAATTATTATGCTTCAAAAATATGCGGCTCAAACAAAGCAAGCAGTGCACTGCTTGCTTGCCAGCACTGCTTTCATTTATAACCCCCAAATGAAGGCAATACTTTTCAAATTTGCAGTGCACTGCTTGCTTGCCAGCACTGCTTTCATTTATAACCCCCAAATGAATGCAATACTTTTCAAATTTGCAAGTTTGTGCATATTATCGTGATATCCATGACTTTGATGTCAGATTATGGATTCTGATATCTAAAATCTCAGTAGTTTTCAAACGCTTCATTCGTCAACTTATTCGATTTGTGTTTTACAACTGAAAAAAATAAAAATAAAAAAAAATTCTTTTCGCACGTATCGCATAAAGTATATAAAATATAATATTATTAAGTAAGTATAAATCGTGATTTAGTTTACATTACAATTATCAATAACAATCTTTTACAACACGCGCGGACAACATTTAAAGTCGAGCTGTAAACGAGCTGGCCCATTAATTTTATAATTTTATATAGAAAGCGTTTTTAAAAATATTAAAAACATGGCCACGGCTGACGCTCAAGATGAGTACATTGTGGAGACCATTGAATGCGTCGAAGTTGTGAATTACGAGCCAGTTTTCTTTGTCAAGTGGTTGGGCTATGACAGGAGCCTAAACACCTGGGAGGATTTTGCTAATCTCTCCGAGTGCGTTCAACTCGAGCATTTTGTTGAACGCCAAACGAATTTTTTTAAAGAATACATTGATGTAATTGTGAGCGAGCTGGAGACACAATTGGCTACTAGACCGCCACTTGACTTAAGCAGTATTAACATCAAGCAAGATGTGGATAACTATGACCCCATGCCCTTGCAATTAGATCTAATACTGCTGGCCCAGTATCGTGCGGCGGGCAGTCGCGAACCGGGGCGCATTAGCAAGCGGGCGCTGCGACGCCTCCAACTCCAACATTGCCACCATGCGCGTCGTAAGCAGCTGCTGCAGCTGGTTAAATTCGAGAGTCGGATGAACAGCATCGAGAATGTTTCGCAGAATTGCGCTTATAAAAATATGTGCTTTCGAGAATTGACTTTCACTATCTTTTTATTATTGATATTATTTATTGTTGCGACCTTTAATTTAAAATGATTTCAAAATTATCAATAAGAGCAATTTTATACAAAAAAAAATTATCGATTGAATACGAAACGCATTAATTTAAATTTAAACAAAACATTAAAAACATTAAAAAAAAAGTTGTCGGAAAAGAGCACTGGACCCAAATAGATTTTAACACAAGAGCAATTCTCAATTGTTCAAGAACTTTCTTAAATATGCTAAAAACGATGAAAACTTACAAATTCTTAAAAGACATCTCCAATTGTCTGGTTAAGTTTTATATTTTATGCAATATATGCTGACATATATGAATTTCATATATTTTTAAAAATAGAAGATTTGAGCAAGTAGCAGCTCCAAAGTAAAGATACTCATTCTAAACTAACTAAAACAGATAAATAATATTAATATCTGCTAAATGAACGGAACAAAGTTGCAAATAAAGATTTGCTGCAAAGAACACAAATTGAAAGTTAAAAGCAATTCCAAGAGTAGAGCAGTTAACCGGGTAACGATGGCAACTCTTTCCAATAAAAACTAGAGAATATTGATGGGCCATTTGGGGTGTTCGATGATAATGCGCTGATGCCATTAATAATAAAAATTATGGGGCGTTTACAAGAGGTTGTCATGACAGTCGCCTGACATTTATGCAATTTTATGTGCGACGGCATACAAAGAGGCGGACAGGACAGGAGATGAGGACGAAGACGAGGACGAGACGAGGACGAGACGAGGACGCAGACGAGGACGAGACGGGACGATGGGTCTGTCATCTAATCCACCCCACTGGGCTGGGCAATGACAAGTCTATCAATTTTTCACACACTTATGACACGACAGCGAAAGGCTGCAAAAGGAGCAGCCTTCTGCAAGGACGAACGATTAAAATGCAGCGCAGCTCGCTACCTTCTTCGGGTAGAAAGGACCCGAACACAGACCAAAACGATATCAAAGATTGAGCCATGCAAAATGTAATTTCTTTTTTTCTGTTTTTTTTTTTTATTTTTGCTTTTGGCTTCGTTGCACAATTTGCGAATAATTTACGAATCTTAAACGTACTCATGAATTGCAACATCTTAAATTACAAATATCGGCGGATTGGGCATAGGTGGGGTTGAACCCTTGACGGTACAGCTTCTTTTGTTGTCTTGGGTATGTTGTTGTTGTTGTTGTTGTTGTTTGTTGTACAAAAGATGTTCATACTACAGATACCAACAGTTAGCTGCAGAAACTAAGACTTGTAATCAGTTTTAGGATTAGGATTCGTCAACATCTTTAGTTGATAGGTGAAGTTTCGGGCTTATATTTTTTTTATTTTTTATTTATTTTATTATACAAAGCTTAAATACTTAAGATCAGTTGGTATCTTAAGTCCACAACCCAAACCCATTCTTGTGATTAGTTTTAATTGGCCTTTTAAGGTTAGTATAAAATTAATATTAACCGGTTCTTCTTAGGGGAAACGCTCAGTTTGAAGTTTGTTAATTGAAGCATTGATCTAGACAATTCGAGACAGTCCATTGACAGGCCAATGTCTTATGACAGTTACATCCCGTTTGGTGTCATCCCAACTTGCAACATGCCAAAGCCAAGCGGAAACACACAAAACAAGAAACACAATTTGACAGCGGGAAAACTGTTGCAACAACAAGCGACAAATGGGACACAACTAGATCAGAACAGATGAGAAGTGAACGGATCGCTTGGGACTGGCACTGGGACTAGGACTAGGACTGGGACTGGGATAGGGACAACAGACATCAGACATCAGACAGCGGACAGCGAACGACATGTTGATGAGCCAAGATTTTTACATGACACAATTGTCACATGGGACCCGTGCCAACAAAATTGAGATTTCATTTTGATTTGGATTCTTTTTGTTTTTGAGAGTTTTCAAACTAAAAAAAGAAAAATAATATATATATATATATATAAATATATATATATATATATATATATAGTCGCATGGACACATGTCAATCAAATGAAATTAACACGTCGTCATCGTTCGTGATCATCCAATGTGTATGGGAAAAACTGGGATTAGCTTGGGGCGTTCATTTGGTGGTGGTTGAGGCTCAAACGCATTAGCAACTAATGCATTTTCTATTTTTCATTCTCTGGATTTATGTTTTTTCAATTTACGTTTGCGATTATTGCGGTTGATTGCATTTCACAGAGTTGATTTTTGCATGGAGCCAAAGTCCGCCAAATGGGATTACGTAAAATATCATTAATCAGTCAAGTGTACATATGTATATATATGAGGGCTATATAGTATGTGTAGACTGACATGCAACGCTGTGTGTTGTGTGTTGCAAATGCTTGACAGGCATGTGGCATGTTGGTGTTGCACCCACAACGATAGATCCCTTCGACACGCGTTGCCTGCCCTCGATCGCCATGTAATTATGTAATTACAGCCAGACCTGTGCACTCTGCTCTAGCTGTGTGCTATCTGCAACTGTATAGTGTATATATATATATATATATATATATATATATATAAAGCTGATGCCTCGTCCGGCTGTCGGTCGCATCGTCGCATATCGCACTAATTGCATTAAATTGCTCTACACGGATAGATAGATAGCTGTGTCCAGCTGACGCTGCTCCTCGATTAATGCTGCTCTTCTTCTTCTTCTTTTTTGTTTTTGTTTTTGTTATTTTTATTTTTATTTGAATTTTTATTTTTATTTGTATTTATTTATTCCTCCCCCTAGTTTGAGTGCCGTGTTGTTGACATTGTTGCTTATGGAGTGCGACAGTTTACGATAAGTTGCGCCGTATTTCGACTATCGGTAAACATTTTAATTGAGTCCTGTCTGTCCATCTATCCTGCCCCTATCCCCTGCCCCCTGTTGTAATTTCTTAATTTCACATTTGGTGCACGCAGCGAACTGGTTGTTGTTGTTGATGTTGTTGTTGTAGGTGTAATCATACACATCTCCCCCTCTCGAAAGGACTCGTTCAATTGTTTTTTAAATGGTATCGCCTAATTAAGTGAATTGCGTTGTGTTTATTTATTGATCATCATTTTCCACTATTTGTTTTCAACTTACGAAAACGCAAATATCTTAAATACAAATTTAAATACAAGTTTTCCTTTTACTTCATAAATTTGTTATTCGATATTATGCATATTTGTTGTTTCAAGTTTGTAAAATCACATTTGTAATTAGCGCAATTTATTACTTTTGGCTAATATTAATTAGTTAAGCTTATATTTTATGCAATTTATAGTAATTTATAATAAAAAAGCCAACTAACCAACAGACAGTTCCTCTGTGCTTCCAATTGGTCATTAAAAGTATATTAAATTTAAATTATACACTGTGTATGTTGGGATGTTGCAATAGACAATGTATCTAGGGATACATATGTTGCATACGATGTCGATATGATGTCAGCCGTGACATTTACATGAGTTCTCCGATGGGATGGAATGGGACGGGATGCAACGAATAAAGTAATTAGCCATGCAATATGTTGTTGGGCTAAGACACCCTCTGTGGGGTCGATATGGAAATTTACATTTGCCTTGATTGACAACTGATCTTTTGCTGTTTTTCGATTCCTATGCCTGATGATCCTATGATCCTTTTGTTTACGCGCAAACACTCATAAATGATGTTCATGTGTAGGGACAAGGCTTAAAAAAAAAAAACTAAAAAGAAAAAAACATTTCCCACGTAGAAAAAAAATGAGGAGAAGAAAGCGAAATGTTTGTTGCAACCATAGCTAACAAGCCTGTAATTACTCGTCAAAGATTGTTGCCATGCAACACCTTAATGGACTTACAAACCCGGACGGGTAACAACTCCTACCCAGGCACAGACTGTGACTGTGACTGCGACTGCGACTGCGACTGCGACTGTTACTATGGCTGACTGTGACCCTAACGTCTGTCAAAAATTTGCATAAAAAATGGAAAATCAAAAAGAAAACAAAAATTATAACGCACAAGAATTTTAGATCCAGGGGGTTACACATATTTCTGTTGTGACATCGAACATGAAAATATTTGTGAGCGTAACTAAAAAGGATTAAGCGTTATGCGCATAATCATCTATTTTCGGTGTCTTTCGAAAAATTACCATAGCTTAAGGACAGACACAGATAGAGAGGGAGGAGAGAGAGAGAGAGAGAGAGAGAGAGAGAGCGAGAGCGAGAGCGAGAGAATTGGGGAGAATTTCGTTAAAGGGGCTGGCCAAATATTTTGACGACAGCTCAATTATAGTTTAGGTAAGGCGCAAAGATTTGTAGAACTTAGGGTTGACCAAAAGCCGTCGACAATGTCCTGGTGAAAGGGGTTTACAAGAAAAACCCAGACAATGCAAATCTCAAATCAATGTAAGTCGTAACAGCAACAACAACAGCAACATTAACAACCATTGCTGCTGGATATTTAGGGACACAGCTGCTGGTGCGACCTTATCGCCGCTACCTTATCTGAGCTCACGACACCCAGCACAAGGCAACACAACTCTAAATGTGGCAATTAACTTAAAAGACGAATGGACCCAGCCCATGCCCCTATCCCTGCCACTGACCCTGCCCCTAACCCTGCTCCCACAAGAACCTATTGAAGAAGCACGCTCGAGGCAGCGAAGCGCGTAGTCAGCGCCAGCCTTTAAGTAGTTGCACTTCCGACAATTAGCCACGGCACAGGACACTGCACATCCTTGCCACTTGCCACTTGCCACTTGTGGGAGTTGCGTGTGTAATGATTGCGGTTAAGTTTTGCCTTCCTTCGACTTCGCTCAACTTTCTCAGGGTCACAGCTGGCTGACCATTCGCTCATCCGCCGTCTTCACTGTCTCCCCTTCTCTCTCTCTCTCTCTCTTTCTTTGTCTGCGACGTCTCTTTCTACCCCGTTCTCAAGTGCAACAAATAGAAAACAGCAAAGGCAGACAATTTTGTAATTTACTTTTAAATATTCAAGTGAAATAATTTCAATCTGGTCAACATTCAGAACACAAAAAAAAAAAAAAATTCAAAATAATAAAAATTGTTGCTACATTTTAGATCCTCGCTTTGGTAAGATTATAAGTAGTCCTTGGCTACCCAAAATGACTATAGATTGCCGTTTGATATACTCTCGTTTCCAATACTTCTATCGGCTTAGAATGCAGGGTATTGTCTAGTCGGGCACTCCCGACTCGAGCGCTCTTTACTTGTCTTTCTCGTCCTTTGGGCTGTAATTGGATGGCCTATTTGCGTTTTGTGTGCAAGAATAAGCAACTGTCCAAGATCAGTAGCAACAACATCAGTATTCTACCCTCCCCTCCCCTCACCTCACCTCACCTCACCTCACCGCGCAACACTCTTCCCCCTAGTTGCGATTTGGTTTTAGGTAAAAGGATAATAGCCGCAACGCTTGTGCTTCTGCTTCTTCTGTCTGTCTGTCGTCCGGCTTGGCATTTAATCTTGGGTCGTCGGTCAGTTTTTGGCGCAGCTGCCAACGCCACCACCAACAACAAGAAGGATTTTGCTCTAATTTAGTGACACGGAAGGACATGGTCCACAGAGCGCAGATTTGGCACAATTTTGCAAGGAAATTGGCTCATCTTGGGTCACGAGTGGCCGCTCCGATGGATCTTTTGTTGTTGACCGAACGTTCGGTCCGAGCACTTTCACGCTTCCTAAGCGAAACGCACACGATAAACGGGACACACAGGACACAGTGGACACACAGCGTGGAACGTGAGCAAGATTGAGAGCAGGCCAATAAATCTGGTCGAGCATCAGCTACGCATCAGCAACAATGACAGCGCCATTGTTCGGCTCGAGAGCTCGATTTGTGCGTTCGGCATCGAAAGGACTCGAAGCACAGCGGGTCCATAAAACCAGAGGCGCCAATTTATGTGTCACTATGCAAATTTGGTGGCATGTTATGAATGTCGCGCCAAACAACTAATGGCACCTGCCGAGTGAGACCCAGTTGAACCCAGCGGGTCTATAAAGTTTGGGTGGCAAAGATCAATCAGGTTGATAACGCAAAGAGCAGAAGTTGGGATAGAAAATAAAAGATATTCTGCTCTAACTCTTTAATATAGCATAAGAGAGAGAGAGAGAGTGAGACAGAGACAGTGACAATGGGAGTGATAGAGAAAGAAAATTACCTTTTAATTATTAAATATTTCGATTTCATAAGCTTTGATATCTTAATTGTGATATGTTATGAATGAGTTAGCACTTTCTGGTGTATATATTTTTATTTAGTAGTCTGATAGGATATATCTATATATATAACAGCTAAATGGCACATATATAAATATGTATATTAAAGCAGTTATTGATTAAATTAACACGTCATTTCCATTTGAAATGCAAAGTGAAATACAACTCTGCCTAAGAGAAGCTTTAAAGCTTACACAAGGAGCCAAGCTTAATGCAGAGTTGCATTTTTTAGCTCTTGCAGCAGCAGAGGAGGAGGGGCAAAAACAGCTATTTTTCGGGTTTGGTTGGGGTTAGCGCAATGAAGAGATCAAAGATCTTAACGCTTCAAGTGGCTGGGCATTCAATGCCAATCGGCCACTCCCAGCAATTAGACGGGGCCTGCTTCTCTGCACACTCACACACACACACACACACACACATATATATATATATATATATATATATAGATAGCTCGTTGTCGTTTTTTACACATGTTCGATGGGCTGGTCGCAATCCAAGTGCAAAAACTGTCGCACATAAATTTTAATTAACTTTATTTTTAATTGTTGCAAATTTATGGCAGAGGCAGGCAGCGCAAACAGCGCCTGGGCCGAAATTGTGGAAAGGAAATGGAAATGGGAAAGGAAAGGAGCAAAATGCTTGCTTGCGCTTTGTGGGCAGAACAGAATGACAAACGAACAACAAGCAAGCAACAACAGACAGATAAAGAACGGGAGTAGGGCCAACGGTAAATGCTCGAGCAATCGATGCAGCAGCAGCAGCAGCAGCAGCAACAGCAGCAGCAGCATCAGCAGCAGGATCATCAAGGATCCCTTTCAATTGTTTGGCAGGCCGACAATTTCTGCTCTAAATTATTTGCCATAATTTCTGGCTCGTCTTGTGCAATTTTCTTGCCTTGCACCCCACACTACCCTCTGGCGTTCACCCTCTGCCACTGCGGCACGTCAGTCAGTCAGCCGCAGCGCCGCATCCTTTGCTTCCTTCGGCTTGCTTGCTGTAATTTACTTCCTCTTGTTGCACGTCTCCGACTCAGACTCAGACTCAGACTCAGTCTATCTCTGTCTCTCTGTCGCTGTCTGCTGCTCTCCCGTTGTGTTTGAGTGTGTGTGTGTGTGTGTGTGTGTGTGTGTGTGTGTGTGTGTGTGTGTGTGTGCTCTTCATTACGCTGCCCATTGTTTTGTCTTGTCTGCCTGCTTCTGCCGTTGCCCATCCTTCGCATCCCCACTGCAATTTTTTCTTTTTTTCGGCATGTTGTGTTCCAGTTTGCAGCCTTGCTTTTTCAGGGTCACACTCAGTACTCAGTACTCAGTCCCCCCTCCTGCTACTCTCTCTATCTCTCTCTCCCTCTCTCTCTCGCTCTAAGCATTACGTTTTGTTTGAGACTGTCTCGTATTTGACAGTTGACAGTTGGTCGACTTTTGAGTATTAAAGTTATGAGCATAAACATGACATTTTCTTCAGGGCCCCGGGACTCGAGAGCAACTCTCATCCTTTTTGATTTTTATTCTATTTTCGTTTTCCCCCACCCCACTGAATATACATATATTTTTTTTGTTTTTGCCAACTCATGGGCATGTTGGCAATCTCGAGAATTGGCCTGCCTTGTAGGCGTTAGTTATACTTCATCTATTTTCCATTTCCATTTCATAGCTTGGGCAACTACAGCTTGAGGCGTTGGAAATAAGTTAGTTTTAAATGTATTATTTTATTTCTTTTTTTTTCGAATTTACTACGAAGATTACACAACGCAGCCTATTAAAATGTAAGTTTTTTTAGGTTGGATATCTGTCTGAATAGGTTTATACAATCTGCTCTTCAGAAAATTAATCCTGAATGACAAACATTTTCTCAAGCAATCATATCTGTTCTTACTTAAGTACTTATGTATGTATATGTACACATACATACATATGTACATATTTATATTATACATAAATTTATTATATACACATTTAAAGACGTTTAAATTTATATTTGTGATCTTGCGATCTGAAAAAAAAAAAAATATTTCACATATTCGAGATTATTTGGACTTTTTTTTACCAATTTATATTTGAAGGAAAATGTGCCCTTAAATTTGTTAATGGGTTCATGAAGTTCCGATCATGTTAACATGTGTACACACACACACACACACACACACACTCATGCGAATTTAGATTTAGAGTTGCACTTATGCAAAACGCAAACAAAGCCGCGCGACAAACATTTGATACACTTTTCCCTTGCATATGCCAAGCATACGTATTTCTTTTTTGGTTGCCTCTTTGACGGCGCAGCAAATCAAATATCGATAAATTTCGCATACAATGCAAGACAAAACGCATTAATCAAAATCAAACGGAGCGCAACAACAACAACAATAATAATAATAAAGCAAAGCATACACATTAAAAAAAGGGCTGCACTCTCTCTCTCTCTCTATGTATGCAAAGAGCGGTCGGATTAAATAGCCGAAGTGCAAACAGAGCAATCGGCGGCTATCGGCGGCAATCGGCAAATCGGCGATTGCAAATGCAAATGCGATTGCGATTGCAAATGCGAATTAGAGTGCGAAAGGCAAAAGATGAGGCGCAAAGTTTATGCGCCAAAGTGCCGCCGCAGCATTAGCCACAGGCCATTGAGCATGCAAATCGACAGAGCGTGGGGCCGTTGCGAAGAGTATACAAACATACACACATACATACATATGTATGTACATATATGGGAGGAGGAGGGGGGCTATGCAAAAGAACAAATCTAAAGAGTGAAAGTCAAGTGGCTCTTCGTGACACTCTCCACACACACACACACACACACACACACACACACACACACACACACACACACACACGCACTCGCGAGCTGCTTGCAGTCGCAGAACGTTCGCAAAAGAGAATTCATAAAAACAATAAAATACAACAAAAAAAACTGCAGTCAATTTGCATAGCGATCGTCACTCGAGCGGCCCTTGTTTAAATGCTTCTGCTCTCGGCATTTCATCTTCTTCTTCTGCTTCTTTTTTTTTGTGTCCCGAGTGTGTTCTCGGCTCGTTAATTAAGCGTTAAATCGTTGAGCACATAAAAAATGAAAATAAAAGAAAGAAAGAAGAACCTCAGTTGTCGCATGTGAATAATGCAAATTGATTTTGAGTAGTTTTGTGTGTGTTTTTTTGTTTTGTTTTTTACTTTGAATTTTCCATGTAAACCGCAGAAAATGTGCGGCTTATGTTAATTTTTCAATGAGCCCATCGGGAAAGACAGTCAAAGAGACTGGGACACGCCCAGTCGTCAAGATGGCTCGTTAAATCATATTAATCAACAGATCCTTAAAGGCATAACGGTCCCAAAATATACCAATATACAATATATGGCTGCGGGGCAGCGCATCTGATGCAATTCGTTTGCCGAACCTGAATCTGCGCCTGCTTTCAAAATCCCATTTAATCCTTTTGTGTGGCTATGTAAACAGCATAAATCTCGACGAAACCCAAAGCAAAGCAAAGCAAAGCAAAGAAAGCCATCCAAAGGAGGGCTGCTCACAAATATGGCAAAAAGAAAACCAATATGCGAATCCCCTTCTTTATTTTTTTTTTTTGTGCAAAAACCAACCAAAAAGAGTTGAAAAGTTTTTTTTTTTTTTTTTTTTTTGTATTTTTGCGAGGCAGCGCATTCAATTAATTTACTTTTACCCCTTTGTTCCTTGGTTCCGCAAAGGATGCAGCCGAGACCGATCAAGAAGAATGGCAGTAAAAGCAAACAAAAAACAGCAACTTTCACCGCAAAATAAAAAGAAAGAGAAGAAGAAAAAAAAACAGAATAAAACGTGTGAAATTCATTAATGTAATCCTGAAATGGGTAAAGGCAATCTTTCAACACGCTAAAATATATCTGGAATAATTAGGGAAAAAAGTTCATCTGATAGGGTTGCGGAATTTGGATGTCTTGATACTTTGTGCGATGATACATTTTTATTAAGTTAGGTCTGACTATAGATTACAGATTAGTATAAGTAGCAGGAACTAACTGTTGACAATTGAATTCAGAATTGACGAGGCCAAAAGCTACTTAAGTTTCAAGCGAACCAAAAGAATTGTATAAAATACATACTTAAATTAATCGTTGGAAGATATGTGTAATGGGGATATCTGATTAAAATCTTGCAAATAAGGATCAGAAATCTATCAATTTACGAGCTGGCAGATGGAATTGTGCGATCTCCACGAAAGAACTTAATATGTGGGCACTTCTCAAGATTGATGCACAACTGATCGATGGAACTTAACCACTTACTTGATGATGAACTGATTGATCCTGGCGCACTTCCTTGGGTTACTTGTAGCGTTATCTGTCAGCTGACCAACGTTGACAGGCCGGTCAAAGGTGATCAACTGGGCTTGATTTCATGATTAATGGTTTTGGCACGACATTTGGCCATATGCCACAGGACGACTGCTAATGTACAGGATCAGCACCTACTCAACATTTGTAACGTTTTTCAAATGCTTCCTGCGGAAGTTGCAACATTTTCAATTAACTTTTTCTCTTATTCTTCTTCTTATATTGCATTTCTGTGGTCGCTAAATAGCCGCAATTAATACTCATATCAGACATTAGGCAGGAAGTTGTGCAAGTTGTTAGCCTGGCTAATTAACGTGCCTGCCTCTGCCCCTCTATATCTAGCAAGTGTCAAAGCCTGTTGCTACAAGCCACCGACCCCTGTATGCGGCATTCAAATTGACCAGCGGCGAGTGGGGGTAGCGAAAGGAAGCCCGACAACGACAACAACAACAACAACAACTGCGACGTCAACAATGACGATCACTTCCTTGAGGGCAAAAGCAAATTTAATAACTTGGCATTTGCCGATAGAGATCTGAAAGTCATTTGGTAAGCGACTGTGGGAATAAATTCACAACCCAACTCCCTTCAGATAAAAAAAAACTAAGAAAAAAAAAAACAAAAAAACAAGTGGATCCTTAGTCAATCCTTAGTCTTCTTGCCAGTTGAAACTCGCACTGGAAGCGTTGGAAAGAAAACTAAATTAAACCAAGGGATTTCTTCTGTAGAATGAGCTCAATTGCAGTGCAATGGAGCCTGGAGTGTTGATTGAAATAAAAGCATTTACAGTTAATTTGGATCGAATCAATGCCAACAATCCTATCCCACAATGAGTCAGTTCTGTTGCTTTAAGTTGAGCTTCAACTGAAGCTATCAATGAAGATAAGAGACAGCGAGCGGCAACGATAAAAGAGCAGACTAGGGAGAGAGACACAGAGAGCGAGAGAGAGAGAGAGTGCGCCGAGCTCGACAGGGGTTGCGGGGTGCGCTTGCGCAACAACCCCTAAATCTTGGACGGGCACGAGTATAAAACGCTGTCCACTGCTCGGAGCCAAGTCAGTTTGTCAGCGAACGCAGAGACGTGAGGAGAGAGAGAGAAATCGAGACTAGCAGAGATCCAGCGAACAGGAGCGACAAACTCCGCTTACCCATATCCTCCACCGAACCCAGAACCGCTTTAGAACCATCGACATGCTCAAGTGGACGGCATCCACGCAGCGATTGCACGAGATGCCCGTACAGGGCACAGCCGGACCGGAGCCGGCGAGGGCGAGGGCGGCGAGACGCCAGCGACGACAGCGACGCGCCACAGTTGCGAACAAGGAGAATGTGCCCCATATGGGGGAGAGCACTAACGGTTACATGGGCAGCCACAGTTACAGCTCCACGCCCATGGCCATGCCGAGGGTGCGCAACAGTCCGCTGGTGTTGGCGCCGCTCAGCGACATACGCAATGTGACGCCCGAGACGGTTGCCACACCATCGTCCGGTCATCGTCATCGTCGGGTGGTGCAGAGTGTGCGCTATGCAACCACATTGCCACGCTACGAGGTGGAATATTCACCCTCAACGGCCACATTGCCCAGCGGGCAGCATTTGGCGTTGCGCGGATTGCTGCCACTGGATCCGTTCCTGGAGCAGCCGCGCTATATGGCAACCACACAGCAGCTCAAGCAGCGTCGACTGGATGCCGACTTTCTGGCCACCATGGAGCAACAGCAGCAGCAACCGCAGCAGCAGCAGCAGCAGCAGCAGCAACTACAATCAGCACAGCCCAGGAGAGCGCAGCAATTGGTGCGTCCAGTGACGCCACAGCCATCCACGCAGATGGGCGATCAGACGCTGGACAAGCTCATCGATGCCATACTCGATTCGGCGTGCAAGGCGAACGGGATCAAGAAGAGGCCGCGCAAGTCATTCAATTTGCGGCGTCGCACACTGGTCAAACAGCAGCTGGAGACGGAGTGCGCCGGTGCCATGTTGTCGCCCTCGTATGCCGCCGGCGATGATCCGGCCAGTGATTTGAGCTTTGGCTTGCATCCGTTGATGCCGATTGCGACACCGGAGCCGGCATCACCGCTGTGCCACTTGCCGCACAGTGTGCTCGTCCAGTTGCCCACGCCCACGGTCACGCCCACACGTTCGGATACCTTCTGCCTGGAGACGCCGGTGCGCTCGCTCAAAAGGAGCCGCGGACGGGAGGTGCAGCCAAAGATTGCCGAATCGCCGCTGAAGCGATACAAAGTGGATGCGAGCAATTACTTTGAGGTCGGACTGGCGCTGCCTTCCTCCATCTATGTCTAGAGAGAGAGAGAGAGAGAGAGAGAGAGAGAGAGAGAGAGATAATGCGAGCTAGCCAACGCTGACAAACGGGGGAAAACGCTTAACTATGACGCTTATTTAGTTCCTAAGTGTAATCTTAATTAATATATATATATATATATAACATAACATATATATATATATATATATATTTAAATATTTTTTTTTTTTAGCTACTACTTTAAAATAGATCCTGTACAGAAATTAGCATTTAAGTTCATTTTTTTTTTGCCGCTGCTGTTATGTAGTTTTTGTAAAACCCATTTTTCATAATTATTTATTTATTCTTAAGAGAAACACATTTTTTTTTTACCATATAAATTTTTTTTTTTTTTGTTCATTATATTAATAAAACTCTGCAGTAAAATCAAAAATGATTGCATTTTTCTTGGCGCCAAGGTTACATAAAATTTATTTATTGTCAACTTAAATCAGTTGACAAAAAAAAAAAAAAAAAAAAAATTTCAATTAAATTAAATTTAAAATAATTTAATAAAATATTTATAAGATTACGAGAAAGTTATTTAAATAGATTTACTTATTTAATCAATTATTTATATGGATTATATTCCATAATTTGTTGAACCAAATAAGAAAGAAGACTTATCGATTTTTGAAAATATCCAAATAAGTAAGGAATTTACTACAAATATTAGTATTATATTATTCTTCTTCTTCTTCTTCTTCGTCTTCGTGAGTCCAGTTTTTTCCAATCGGTGGTTGTCCTTACTTATGCTTATAGATAACCCAGCTGTGGCATTAAGATAGATAGATAATGCTACGAAATCGTAGCTAAAAATAAGAATGCCAAAAATATATTTCATTTATGCAACGTTTGTTTTTTTTTTGGCGCATGCCACGTCAGTTGCATCAGCTGCCAAAAAAAAGAGGAAAAAATGCCAAAATAGTGTTGCGGCTTTTGTTATGTTGGTTGTTGTTGTTTGTTGTTGTTGTTGTTGTTGTTGCTGTTGTTGTTGCTGTTGTTGTTGCTTGACAAAGTGATTTGCTTTGCTTGTGTTCAAAACAGCAGCAGGTAGTCGATCAGTCGGATGAAAAGGACGCTCAACACGCCCCCGTTGCGTCGATAACAACAGCTGGCAGCGGACAGATCTCAACGATCTCCCTCGCACCCGCACCCGCACCCGCTCCGGCACCCGTTCTGCTGCTCCTCTGCTCTTTGTTGCTGTTGTTGCAGCTCGTGTTTTGGCTTAGCTCGTGCGACAGCCGTCGAGAGCATTTCACAAAACACTTGTTAACACTTTGACGCCCTCGGAGATCGGAGCTCGGAGCTCGGAACGTGCGGCCTCTTGCGGCACTCCAATTCAATTTGAGCGAGACAGAGAGAGAGAGAGAGAGAGAGGGAGAGAGTGAGACAGATAGTTATTGTTGTTGGGCTTCTGCGGAAAACCCGCAGCGACCCGCTTAATCCGCAGCAGCAACCTGTGCGCAGGTTGCCCCTGCCCCTTGCCCCTGCCACTGCCTCTGCCAGTGCCTTTTGACCTGTCATCAGCTCTCACATTCTTGTGGGTTCGTCCCTAATTTGTTGCCCATTTAGCCTTTGAGCGGACGCGCGTTAATTGAATTATTTTTATTACATTCGGCTTCAGACATTTCCCGGTAACTTTTCCACTGTTTTTCCTTTTCCATCAGCCTGGCTGCCAGCGTGCAGTTTGCACTTGCTCCGTCAGCTCGTTCAGCTCATCGCCAGCTGTGCTCACCCGCATCGCTAAACTAATTTTCTAAACACACACACACACACATAGACAGGTAACCCTTTGAGGAAAATTTACATTTCCTTAGCATTTCCGGCATTTGCGTTCTTCTTCATTTGGTTTCTTTAGTTTTCGGGTGTCACTTGTCTAATCGATAAAATTCTGTTATTAATTGCTTGTAAATGTGATAAATAACATTTGAGGAGTGCCAAAGGGTTGAGTGGGAAGGGGTACGAGGGGGGTTCTGAACTGGTCACAGCTGACGGAGCGTTAAAGATATTCCTTTTAGCCGCACAACCCCATTGAAACAGATCAAGGCACAATATCTATTAAACTTCGAAAGAAGTTGGAAACTTAACTTCAACAAAAAATTAAAAAAAAAAAATTAATCGAAGGACACAAGGAGTAGTCGATAGCTCTGTTGTTATCGATATTATGCAATACAATACTGTGTTAATAAATTGTTAATAAATTTGTTTTGACTTTGTAAACGTGATGAGCATTTGATTTGGCTCGAGAAGCGTGTCCTTGCTCCTTATTTGAAGGACATTTGGGAATCGTTTTGTGAATCAATCAATTGCAGTGCAGAATATGCAAATGACTGAAAGAAAAGGATACGAATTCAAAGGACTTTTAATTGTGTGTGCATGGATGTGTGTGTGTGTGTGTGTGTGTGTAGTTATTATGCACTTAATCAACAGCTGGCCGCAGAAAGGAAGTGGCTGCCACAGCCGGAGGCGACGCAGAACCCGTACTGCCAGATTGAACAACCGTTTGCCAGATTGCCGGATTGCCAGATGCCAACTCGCGATCTTCGCGCACACCTTTTGATTGACAAACAAGCCGCTGGCAAATGGAACTGCTTGCCACAGCCACAGCTACTGCTGCTCATGCCTCTTGCCGCATGCCTTTACCTCTTCTACCTTTTGATCTTTGCATTTCGCCTCGAGTCCATTTACTCTTCTCAATTTGCGCTAATTTTTGGCCGCAGGCGATGAACTTTCGATCGCAGAAGCTGCTCGCTGCGATTGCCAGCTGAGACACAGCTCTTCTCCCCACACACACACACACACACACACACACACACACACACACACACACACACACACACACACACACACAGGCAGACAGACACACAGACATCCTCACGGAAAAAGGTGACATTTGGTGTCGACTGCTCCGCATCCTGTTTGGCGTAAGCCGGCTTAGAGAGCATCCTGCCAACCTGGCCAGTGACTGTCAGCGAGGATGTAGCAATAATTGCCAAATGTTATGCAAACAATGCCTAAGATTTCCAAATCCACAGGCTCAGTCACCGCGTGTGGCATCATATGGCAGTGTGAAAATGTGGCAACAACAACAGCAAAAAAAAACCATTAATATTCAAATCTCCCCGCACACGAAATAAAAAAAAAAAGACGCAAACAGGCCACAAAATGGGGTAGCAAATAATAAATACTCTTTCCCGATTAAGTAAATATAGTATATAAATTAATGCTGCAGATATGTATATCAGTTGCATATGCTATAAATCGGTAAATCATTTGTATAAATCTGAAATATATATTTTTATCATAAGTATTATTATTATGTTTGAGATTCTGATCATAAAATTGAAATTGTAATTGATGAATTTGATGGAGAGATATGCATGTGATTCATGCCGATTATATATATATATATATATATATATATATATATATATATTGGCAGCATTGGCAATCCTATCTGAAAGATATATGCACCAGAACTGTGCCAACCAAGAGAACCAGGTACAGTGAGACACGCGTAAAAGGACTCGGCTCGTCCTGTTGCGTTACACACTTTGCCACTGAATTGAAATGCCCTTTTGTGAGGGTACATGAATAATAAAATCAGTGCAAGGGTAGCTCAGCATCAGCATCAGCATCAGCGTAATTATAATTCATTTTCATTTTCATTTTCATTTTCATTTGCCTGCGAAACGACACAAATCTGTTAATGATAAACAAATTTTCAACAAAAAAAAAAAAATGCAAAAAGGGTTGCAACTGGCACTCGACTGTTGCAGTTGCGACAGTTGCCGGCGCCTCAGTTGCTGCAATTTTTGGCAACCGCTGCGCTGCCTGCGGCTATTTGCAAATTTTCAGCGCATTCAGCTAATTAGCTTAGCGCCCGCCCGATTCCCAATCCCGATCCCGTTCCCAATGCCCAATGCCCGATGTCAAAGTTGATGTCGATGTTTGATGAAGTGTTGCCCACTTGGGATGGCAGTGTTGCAACTTCAGCTGCCAAAGGGCCGAGCCGCTGAAAGTCAAAGTGCAGACAGAGAATGGGATCGGGATAGGAATCGGGATCGGATGAGGTCGTTGCTGCCACTGTTGATGAGTGGGCAGTTTATTGTTATATGAAAAGTCATCCTTATGCATACAGTGGGCTACAGTGGTCATTCGCAAATGAAAACAATTTTTGAAATTTTTTTCCATTACAAAAATTCTTAGCTTTTTTAAAACTACTTTGTAAATTACACTTATATTTTATAAATGCTTTTTAAAATATCAAAAAATAAAAACAACTTTTTCGAATTCGAAATTTGTTAAAATTGAGATAGTTTCTATTTCGAGGGATCACAAATTGGGATCAGTCTCAGTGGCGAGGTATCACTGTAGTTGCAACAATGACGCTGCAACTTTTGTGTTTTTCTGTTTGTGAAGCACACATTGAAATAACAGTTGGCCAAAGAGGACGCGTGGCCAGCAGCTGCCAGTGTTGCCACACAGCGCCGCCGGTCATTACATATGCATAAGTGTGAACAAGCCTCTGTGTGTGTATGTGTGTGTGTGCATGTGTGTGTGTGTTGCAAAAGTCAATGCATATTTGTGCAACAGTCGAGCTGAGTGGTGCTAATGATAACATGCCATAATTATTACCAGCAGCCAAGTTGAAAGCTTTTCGATCAGTTGTTGCAACTTGCAGCCCCGTAAAGCGTAACTCACACACACACACACACACACACACACACAGTTGCATGCTTTTGTGTTGCTGTTGCTGTAAAAATATTACAGCACGGGGTGGCAACAGGGTTATGCCTCATCCGCATCCGCATCCGCATCCTCATCATCCTCATATTCATATTTCACATTCAACATTTACATAACATTCACAGTTCTGCGAACGCGACGCATGCGCCGAACAACAAAAAGAGAAAGAGAGACAGAGACAGAGGCAGAGACAAGGAGAGAGTGAGATAGAGATAGGGATAGTGATAGAGAGAGAGAGAGCAACGCTTCCAGGCGATTACACGCGTGCCAGGTTCAAGAATTGGGTGAAAATTTACATTTTTTTGCGTTGAATGAAAAACAAATATGAAATGGGAAAAAAACCAGAAAGGGAAATGAAAATGGAAAATCGACAAAGGGGGAAAAGCCTTGTTCATCATTGAAGGCACTCCATTTGGTTTTGGTTGCGTTTGTTATTGCTGCGCAGTGAAGTGGACAAGCGGAACGGAACGGATCGGAGCGGTGCGGAGCGGTGCGGAGCGGAGCTTAAACGGTTTTGCAAATTGGTGACATTTGCCTGTCACTTTGTCAACTGACAGCCAGTGCGACACGGGGCGGGGGGTGTGTCAGCAGTCCAAAGCGCAATTGCTCTCCTTTTCATTCTCTCCCCCTCTCTCTCCCTCTCTCTCTCTCTCTCTCTGCCTTTGTCTGTCTCATTTAACGGACACACTCGCTCTGATTGACGTCGAATTCGCACTTGACTTGCTGCGCCGCGAATTAAGTGAGCAGCAGTCGCGGCGCCGCGCGTTGCGTCGACTCGCGTTGCGGCGCCTCGCGTTGCGTCGCCTCGCGTTGCGTCCCGGGCAGAGAAGCTGACGCTTCTGCGCAAGCGTCAGCGTTAATCGCCTAATGAAGCCAAAGCGTTTTCCATTAAGTTTGAATGGCTGTCATTTGTGGAAGGGGCTTACTTCTATATACTTCTATACTTTTACTTCTATATATATATCTAGTCTTATCTTGTTGACTATATAAAGTCCAAGAGATTTACAAAACACAAAAGTGATATAAAATTAACTCACTTTACTGTGATTTTCAAAAACCTTAAGAAAATCAATGAATACAGCTTACATATTTATGGGAAGATTTTTAAATAAAATGAAACATGTAATTTAAAAAAAAAAAAATTTTAAAAAAATATTTAAAATTAGAAAAAATTTAAAAATTAATTTAATAAAAACATATTTATATAAGCAGTCACACATTTTTAAAATGATTTTTTATTTATCTACTATACTGCTATATTTATTTATCTGTAATTTCAGTTCGCAAATATTTTAAAAAGATTTTATTATGTAAAACTTAAATAAAAACAAATAAAATGCAAGTTAAATAAAAATAATAATAATGCGATAAGATAGCAATAAGGTTAAGCGATACCATAATTTACAGTTAAATAACATTTACTGGAGAATCGATAACAATCGATAAGAGAAAGACAAGTTTTAGAAATGTTCAAATACGCTTTTCAAATGGAGTTGATTTTTTTTTTCCTTTTAATTTAAACTTTTTATTTATTTATTTTTTTACTTACTAGTTGCAAATGTAGCGCCACTGTAAGCTGCTAGCAAAATGTTGCCCAACCACTGTGCAACAAGGCCAGGCCCACTCGAGGGACGCGCCTGCGCCTGCGCCTTTGGCTGTGTCTGGTGCACGAACAACGAACGAGGCACGGGGTGCAGGATGCACACAGCATATGGGGTAAGTTCGAGGCAAGTTTAAGTCAGGCGATAAGCTGTAGCAGGGCCGGCGGCGCATTTCCATCTGATGGGCAAACAAAAACCGCAGTGGGTGCAAAGCGTGAGAGAGGGAGACAGAGAGAGAGAGAGAGAGAGTGAGAGGGGTAATAGTTAGAGCCACCCTATTGACAGGGATTTAGATGGGATTCTGTTTGTGGCGGCACTTAGCACTCGGTATTTACATGCGACTCGTGCAACGTCACTGCCAAAACAATGCGACAATGAAACGCGCCGTCGTTTATGTTAATTTATGCGCTATTAAAAGCGGCGCGGGGCACTTAACTCCTCGTTGCATTCAACATACTTTTTTTATTTTCATTTTTTACTTGCTTTCTATTTTCGGTGTGCTTTGGGCTAATTTCTGGCGGCGGCTTCAGTTACACTTTTTTTTGCTTTTGGTAATTGGCTGCACGTGATTCGTGGCCGCCGTTAAGGATCGCAAAAGGATCTGGACATGAGTTGAGCGAGTTGTTGTTGTTGTTGCTGTTTATTATTTTTATTTTTTTATTTATTTTTTAGGCAGCTCTTCCAGCAGCTCATTCATTTATCGTTGATTGGCCAAGCTGTCAACTGGTTGCCGCTAATGGGAGAGTTTTGCGATTGATTTTGCCACTGTGACAAATTAAACGGTGCTCGTCTAATGAGCTCAAATGAAAAACTCAGCCTTCGGAAAATGCTGAAAAACTGTTAAAAAGCCGCACAAAAAACCAACAAAAAAAGAGAAAAGAATAGCAAATAGAAAAGACACACACAAAAGGCGCAACAAAAACAATTTTTCTTGCGAGCGCAAAAAGTGTCGAAAAATTTACAAAAAAAAGGGAAATTTGTTGTTTAGCAACCGCAGCGGGAAAAACCCTTGCAAAAATGTGCATTTTCATTGTTGTTTTATATACATACATATACATATATATTTTTTGTCGAGGGTTTGTTTTTGCCATTCTTTGTAAGACAAACAAAGCGTTTTCCACAATGAAAATGATGCCAAATGAAGCGTTTCGAATAGCGGCCCAAAGACGTGTCCAAAGATTTGCGAGAGGATCGAATATAATTATATACGAGTATATATATATATCTACAGATCTGACATCACTCAGTCATTGATCAACAACTGTGAACACTTCAATCTATCTTTTATCGTTGACTATCTAAAAACTACACGATTTTCCATTAATATGTATTTTGACGACTCCGTCGATAGTTTTTCTACGTCAGTTTTATTTTCATGAATTCCTTCAGTTGTTGATCATTTTTTGAGACTGAAACTTTTTCATTTCATACTTTTGTAATATTGTAAAACTCAAGTTTTCGATATTTAACTCAAATTTTTCGCTTACACAGTTTGTTTTTTCCAGCATTTAACTAATTTCCTTGTATTTCTTTCCAGTCATAAAATCAACTACAAATTTTGTATTAACCAACTAATTTCTCTGGATTTTGATATCCTGTTAATGTACATTTGTGTCGATCTGAATGGATCGTTGATTGCACTCATTGCACTCAAGGATCATCATTTTCAGGGGCAGCTGTTGTTGTTGTTGTTGTTGTTGAGTCCTTTGTTGTAGCTGTGGTCCACAGAGACCAGCCCACAGCTAATTGCAGTAAGTGGACAGGCCACGCCTACTGGGCTCTGCCCAGTATTCGTATTATTCTCGAATACTCTGTTGCCCAAGCGCATAGGGTGTATAATGTTAGTATATATTAATATATATTTGCTCTATCTTAAATTTATAGAGCGATTACTTAATAAGTTGTGAAATTGTTAATTAATTTTAATTTTTCGCTATTTTGATCGGTTAGAAAAAATGTCATATAAAATATTATAAGTATATAAAACAACAATTATATATGGAATATTGACCGATACTTGAAAATACCCATTAATGGGGCTACTTTAAAATTCTTCGCATTTCTTTCCGATTAGGTAGAATCATCAAATGTGCTACTGCATATATGTATATATATACTAAGCAGTTTCTTCAAAGATCTAGAGAAACGAGCTAAATTTCATATTTACACAAGAATAACAATTTCGACAATTTCTGATCACGAAATCGGTTTTCCAACAGTTGTTTTTATCTATTATTAAATTGGGGACAGTGAAAAGAGCAGTCGGCGAAGACCGATTTAGTGTTTTTGATTGCTTGGATTGTCTTTAGTTTTACTCTATATACATACATATATATATACATATATATATATATATATATATATATATACATGCATATGTATGTTTTAATGTACTATTCTATTTGGGCCACTTCTATCGGCATAATCTAAAACGTTGTGTTACACTTTTCATCTTCAGTGTGTGTGTGTGTGTGTGTGTGAGGCTTGAATGGTGGCACGTGGCATGCTGGTCGACTGACCGCAACAATGGTCGCGTTTAATTACTGTTATTGTCGCACCCTTCGCGACTCATTTGCATTTACATTCGCATTGGGCACGTTATGAGGGCGCGGGCGTCTTGGCGCAGGCGCATGCCGCATGCGGCATGCGGCATGCCACAAAGCAGCATATGCCACGACAAAAACATTAGCATAACAGTTGAGCTGCAATATTGCGTCCATTGCGACAATTGCGCATTCCGTGGAAAGTGGCTAGCAAACTTGAGCGTTTCCTCAGTTTCAGTTGCAGTTGCAGTTGCAGTTGCAGTTATAATTTTCCACAAGCAGCCAGCAATGAAATTTATGTAAATTAAATTAAAACTTCAACAAGCGGAACCAGCTCCATATGGCCTGGCTATCTGGTTGGCTAACACCAAACACCAGGGCCAACAATTGTGCCACATAAATTTCAAGCATCGAGAATTGTCAGCACCCAAGTTCAACTGTATCTCGTATCTGCTGCCCCCTGCGCCTCATGCTGCCACTCGCGTTGCACACGGAACCCTTGCCTCAGGGCCAACACTTGAGATAAAGATCGCAAGCGGACAACGAACAACGAACAAACTTCAGCTGCAAGCTGAATATGATTATGGCCAAGAAGGTATGGTAAGATATGGTAAGAACCGATCACAGTTTGAGTTAGGGTGTTGGGGTTTCCCATCAAATAGTTTATCGGTTAGCAGCAATTTTCACAAGTGTTGAAATCTATTTGCAAGTTGATCAAAATGTAAAATTTTATATATACGATTTATATATCTTTACTTAAACCTAGGGGGTTATCGAATAATACAAAAATAAATTTAATCAGTCTCCAGTCTGAAGTCTGAAGTCTCCAGTTCTTGTGGTCTGTGAGAAAGTGGCATTCGTAAAAGCGGACTGGAAGAGAGATCGTCATGTTGATGTTGCTGTTGATTCTGACCAAGAACATATATACATAATAAGTGACGCTTCCTTTTGCCATAAACCTGTCATCAGCAGAGAATGCTATATAGATCCGATCTCTGCAGCGATTATAAACATCCTGCAGCGTCAGCCAACAACTGCAGGTGGTCCTAAAACCAACGAATCCTTTGATGGACATCGCGCTGGATGGTGACAGCGTGTAGTTAGACTATGATTATTGGCCGATATCGGTATGGTATATGGTATGGTATCGTCGGCATCGAAATGTATTGACATTTATGAGGCATAAATTTTGTGCACTTTCTGCTTTCTCCGCTGGCAGCCCAATTAAGTGCAACGAATCGGGTCTGGGTTCGGAACGGGGACTGGGATTCGTTATAGAAATTGGCATGCGAAAAATTTAAATACCCATCGTCTCCCATCCGTGTGGAAAGAGGGGTGGTGTTTTGGGCCATTGTCTATCGGCTCTATGCGGCTGCCCCTGAGTGTCATCAAAACAATGTTTGCCAGCTAGTTTATGAGCTGTGCCTCATTTCTCATTTCTCGTCATCGTCAGCGTCAGCGTCATCTCATTGCAATTGCAATTCTCATTTCCATTTCCATTTTCATTTCGATTTTCATTTCCATACGCATTTCTACCTATTTTCTTGCCATGCTCATCATCATCAAAATCATAAAGAGCATTTTTGCCTACGTCATTACGGAAACTGGCTGACCGCGCAGGAAAGGTCCACAGAAATGTGTGCAAAAAGTCGTAAAAAAATGTGACATTTAAAACACACAAATACACACACATATTATTATTATTATTATTATTATTTTTTTTGTGGGTCATAAAAAAACCAACAAACCCATTTGGTTTTTGGTCAAGCGCAACGACAGGGGGTCGAGATAGTCCGTCTGGGGTCGTCGTCGTCGTCTGGGCAAATCTTTGGAATCTTGGAATATTAATAAATGGTTTTTTTTTGCTGATCCTCGTCTTTAATCAGCAGGGTTTCCCATTCATTGTTTATCTCAGCGACTGTAAAAACAAACAATGCCAAATACTTGTTGTATGTGTTGCATGTTGCATGTATTTTGTATTATGCATAAATTAATCACTGCTTGTGGCAAGTCTTCAGAGAGTGCTTCATCGACTCTCACCTAAAATATATAAAATATATTGATTTAAAGCTCTTCAATCTAAGACTACAACAATCATCGATCAAATCAATCAATCAACAATTAAATAGATCTTAGATCTTTGAAGTATTATCCAAATACAGTTTAATATATATAATAGATATATTTATGTATATTGTTGACTGCATCGGGAACATAAACAATTCATATTTATTTTTATACAATACAAAACTTTGAGATCAATTTGAGAAATTGTTGCAACTTTCGAAATATACTCAATCTAAATTGATGTAAATTTAGAAATTTAATTTAAATTTATGTAAATTTATAAACATACTCAATCTACTCTTTTGCAATCTCATAGATATATTCATTCTAAATAGATGTAAATTTAGAGATATATTTGGACAAAATTGTTGTAAATTTAGAAATATACTCATTTTAAATTGATGTAAAATTAGAAATATGCTCAATCTAAATTGATGTAAATTTAGAAATATACTCAATCTTAATTGATGTAAATTTGGAAATATACTCAATCTACATTTTTGCAATCTTATAGATATATTCAATCTAAATGGATGTAAATTTAGAGATATATTCGCACAAAACTGTTGTAAATTTAAAAATATACTCAATCAAAATTGATGTAAAGTTAGAAATATACTCAATCTAAATTTAGGTAAATTTATAAATATATTCAATCTAAATTGATGTAAATTTAGAAATATATTCAATCTAAATTGATGTAAATTTCGAAATATACTCAATCTAAATTGATGTAAATTTGCAAATATACTCAATTTTAATTGTTGTAAACTTAAGATATGCTCAATCAAAATTGTTGTTAGTTTAACCTAATATATATATAATCGGATATTGCTGTATATCAATCATCCTTTATTGAAGAGCCAGCCACACTTTCAATGCACCCCAACTGGACTTTGGAATGCTGAGCTAATCTTGATCGATCGGTGCTGTTTTGGAATTGGTCAGCCTCAACTTTCACCCACAGACACTTAAAGGGTCCTCATTTGATCCTTGAACTTTGTGCATGGGTTAATTGTATTCAAATAATTTTCATTCTATTGAATTTCATTACAAGATTGTTTTGCAAATAGTGATTGATCGTTTGATTGATTGTCTCTAGTTGGGGTTTGCGACCCTTCACCCAACACCTACACACACACACACACACACACACACACACACACACACACACACACACACACCCATATGTACATGTGTGAAGCTGTGTGTGTTTCTCATTGTGGCATTTCCTGTAATTATGCTAGATGGCATATCACTATCACTTGAACTTGAACCCCAGCTTGAACAGCAACTGTCCGGCAATCATTCAAATGATGTGTTTTTTTTTTCTCATAGTGGCTGTTGATCCTGTTGATCCTGTCGAGCAGCAGCAGTAGCCACAACAGAAACAACTCCTGCTGATTTCCCTCGCACTAATTATGATGTCAGAAATCGCTCGTCGCTGACCAACAACCCGATGCTACCCACACCCAATCTCACACGCACACACACACACACACACACACGCACACACACACACACGCACACACACACACACGCAAACACTGCTTGACGGATTGATCATCGTGATTAATGATGTGGTCCTGTGGCATTGCGTGACAAGTTTGTTAGTAAATTGAACGTGCCACGGCATACGGCTTGGTGGTTTTTGGGTTTCCAATTGCTTGCAGCTTGTGGCAACACCTTTCTATTTTCATTTTGCTTGAAAATCGTTGAAATTGCATCATTAATTATAGGCGACTGTACAAAACTGGCACTCCGAGCCGTTATCCTTGTCCTTAGTAGATGGACTACGACTACAATGAGTACGAATCGGTCAGGCAATAAGGCGACAAGGATTCCCACGGCGATCTGCCAAATGGATTTTAATGAAGTTATCAATAAACTGTCCGCTGATTTCATTTTCTCGTTTTTGATCCCATCATAAACTGTCCCCAAAAAGCAGCCGTGCGTGAATTTTGCCAGACTCTGCTCTTGACCACAACAACAACAACAACAACATCAACGGACAGCAAATCAACGGGAAATTTATGCGAAGATCCTGACACACACAATCGACCACATACACACATATACATGTACATGTACATGTACATGTATATGTTCGGCTTATCGAACGATCCTTGAGGATCGACCACCGACCGAACCCTCTTCGCGTCCCTCTTTGCATATCTCCGTTTGCTCTCCATCTTTTGCGTCACATTTGTAATCTACCTCAAAGATTAATGAGATTTTACCGCAATTTACCACGGGTGATTTTGTATTTTAATGTTTTCATTTCTCATCTTTTTTAGTTCACTTTTTCTTTTTTCTTTTCTGTTTTTTGTCGATTTTTTATGGCTCGTTTAGTGATTGGCAAATGGGGCGCTTGTCTTGTAATTTACATGAAATTGCTTCATTTTCAGAGGCTGGCCGAGGCTGCCCTCTTTCATCTGTGGTAACTAATCACACACACACACACACACACACACACACACACACACACACACACACACACACACACACACACACTCACACACACGCACATACATACACACAAACCTTGTACCTTGGGAATTTGCATTAGTTGCATTCTATTTTTTTTATATCGAACGATTCCTCATCATGTCAAAAATCAAAGCTTCGTCTGCTGCAGTGTGGAATCGGTGTGGTCCGTCGTCCTGCCTCGACTCCTGGGCAGCTGAGCCGTTCAGCTGCTGTCCAGAATCGACACGCTCGGAAATTAGCCATGAAATTTCCATGCTGGACAACAGAGCATTTCTTTCACTCTACTTTCATTTTGTTCGATTTCCTTCCTTTCTTTTGTTTTTCTTCATTTGGCGCAAAAATATGAAATTTTCTATAATTTTGATATGGTTAGTGATCTTATGAATATGACGGTTCAGTCTGACAGGGCTATAATTTACTATAAGCCTACTAAGATTGTCACTTTGACTGGAACTCAATCTTGTTGGAGGTGTTCCTAATCATTGTTTATTTTCTTTACTATACGTTTATTGTAGTAATTATTATTAATTAATTAACTTATCTAGTTTTTAAGAATTGTTATTAAATTGATTAAAAACTTATAATTAATTATATACTGTAGAAATTTATTTAGTTTGAGCTTAACTTATTTGCTCATCTGGACCTAAATCTTCTAATTGCTTGAATAATAACCAATAATTGTCCAGTTTTATCCTGATTTTTTTTTTTTTTTCAATTTGCCCAACTGGTTGTGGCTTAAAGTTAAATGTAACCAAAAAATTTGTTTTACTTGGCTTGAATACATCAAAATAAACGTTATTTTGGTCTCCGTCAACTGCTGCAAAGGATGAGTGAAAAGTGAAGCGATTCCATGGATTTCTATAATTCGCTTAGGCTGATCTCCATCTCTCAATGTGTTAATTGAAATTCAGGGCTGATCCTACTGATATATAGTCCGGGTTGCATGCCACTGTGGAGCCTGCGGGGCCTCGTAAATCAAATCAAAAATGTCATTCGACGACTTGCAATGCTGCCTAACAAGTTTTTTAGTTTTTTAGCTTTGGTTTTTTTTTTTGTTGTTTTTATTATTATTATTTTTTTTTTTAAGCGAGTGCGCTTCAGTTGCTTATGTTTTTTATTTTTTTCTTTTTTGGGCTGTTTGTCAAATATTCCTTGAGGGCGCCGCAATGTCTGAGAAATTTTTGTGGGTTCGTTTCGGGAACGCAGTTGCAGCAAATGATCATTCAAGGAAGAAAAAAAAACAGAAAAACAGGACTGCAATGCAGACAAATGTTGAAAACTTCTTCATATATATATATATCTTTTTTTTTCTTAGTTTTTTGGTGCGTTTTTTTGAATAATTTTTTCGGGTGCCTTGGCAACAGTCGAACCGGAGTCGCCGCACAGTTGCACGGCACAAGAGAGACAATCCTTATTCTCTTCTTTCGCCCGTTGTTTTCCTTTTGGGTTTGTTTGCTTCTTTTTTTTCTTTTTTTTTTTTTTTTTTGTTGTTCCTTATTTGTCTCGCTGAGAAATGAGAAATGCAAATTTGGCGGTGACTAAAAAGTTGTTCAATTTGTAAGCAGAGCGCTCCGAAAACTGGAACTTGGCCAGCAACCAACAGAGACTCGAAAAAAAACTGCACTAATTTGATATGTAGAAAACGCAGACGGGCAGTCGAGATATGCAGTTGTTGAAAGGGGTCGCCGTCGCAGAACAAGGGCATTCCATGATCCTCGTGGCTCGCGATCAAGGCAAAAAAAAAAAAAAAAAAAAAAAAAAACAAGGTGTAAGTTTGCTCTGCTCCTTTGAATCGTATTACCCGAATGACGAACTTGTGCCCAGCACAGGGTATGCAAATCCCGTTATAGCACTACCTCTCTATGTTAGTATATATATTCTTGATCAGTTCCATATAGTTGCCATGCTGGTATATAGAAGTTGTAGGACTCTCTAGGAAAAAAATTTAAAAATTTTGGTATGCCCATTTTCCATTTTCCATTTCACATTTTTTTTTATGTTTATTATTTGAGGGTGCATAAAAAATGAATGCAGTCATTTCTTTTTTTTTTTTTGGTCATTTATCAAATTTCAAGCAAATATCCACAACAATTGTCGCGACGACCAAAGCAGATCACATTCTCATTTTAAATTTTCAGTTTTCATTTTTCGATTTTCATTTTTCGTTTTTGATTTTGTTCAATGTATTTTGAGAATTTTGTGTGTGCACTGGTGAAGTGAGTATCAAAACAAAGGCTTTGGCCCAAAACGGTGACGGTGCTCTCTCATCTCAAAATCGGGTGTCGATCCTTTGGATTCGGAATGGGACTGTCGATCCCATTTCTTGTCATTCGGGCGCGCGTTTTGTGTCTCGCTGTCAAGCTGTCAATCAAAGGGCATCTTGCAATGCGCCTCATGTTGCCCAACCAAACTCTCAACTCTCACAACTCTCAGCTCTCACAATTCTCGCTCTCGCTCTCGCTCTTGATCTGATTCTCATTCTCACTGGTTGCGATCGAAATAAATCACAGTTTTGTCAAAGATTTGCATTTTTAATTTATCCGCAGCAAATGCAAATCGTGCAAAAAGTTGCATATTGTTTATCGCTTACAAGCAGAAATCAAGTTGATGCTAATTTTCACGATATTACCTTTTTCCCTCCATTAGGCAAATTTAACACCAATACACACACACACACGCACACACACACACTCAGACGGACACATACCGCATATGTCAAGGGGTTGTCAGATCTGTGATCCGATTTCGGTGGCCGAGTGTCAAATGCATTTGCAATTAGTTTGGCAAAATCGCCTCAGCCCCTCAGCCCCTCAACCGCTCAACGCTCAGCCCTCACCCCTTCTATCTATATATTTTTGCTGGGAAATTGAATTTATAAACGATTTAGATAAATTTGCAATATGCCTTGCAACAACAACAGCAACAGCAACAAAGTGTTCCGCACACGCTACATGCACATCAACCCCGAGGGGCACGCAGATAGCGGATAACCCTTCGATTCTAAATCCAAAATCAGCTCACTCCTTGTTTTTGCTAATTTTCATTTTAATGATGCGCCGAATACAACAAAATAGCAACAACACCAAAACAATATCTGATTGAAATTCAAATCGAATCGCAGGAAAATCATATTGATTACAGCAGTGAAAAGCGCAAATATTGATCAACTTTTGATATGATTTGACTGGATTAGGGGCAGATGATTTGTAGCATGGATATGTCTTGTTATACTTCAGGTATATACAGTATATATAGTTCTGCTCATATGCAAATATTGGCTAAAATAAAACTGTCGAATATTGCATACCTTTGCAGAGCAGTGTTAAAATTCGCATGGGAATAATTTATTAAAAATCGGAACCAAATATCTTGGTAAGCATATATGATATAGAAATACTGTCTGAACTACCTGTAATTAAAATATAAAAAAAAAAAATTGAATATATTTCAAGTCTTATCGGAGTTCGGAGGCGTCTCCTTTAATGCAAATAATAAAAAATAATACCAACTCTGCAATTAGAATATAAACTGCTTCGATTTGGCATTATTCATGAACAGATATTTATCGAATGAATATCGATAGATCTTCGTATTTGTAAATCACTCCGCTTGAAAATTTTTAAATGGGTCCTTCAATCAATATAAGTAAATCATCCGTTTGAGCGCTTGCTTAGCATAATTCCGCTCGTTAAATAAATGTGAATTATTTGATGCTTAGCATTTTCCATTTTCCATTTCAAGCATTTCTCAAGCAGCTGAGCAAATACTAAAAAGAAGCTCGATTGCAGCAGCAGCTGTGCAGTCGAGTGAATTGCCGTGACTTGACTTTGATGCTGCAATCCTTGACAATTGTCAAGGACATTTCTACGAACTGCTACCAACACCAACACCCCCGCCCCCGCCCACAACCCCCACTGCCACAGACTACAGTGCAGTTTCGGAGCAAATGGGAATCATGTTGAGTCGAGGCGCCTTCATTCAAAGGTGATTTTTGGCAGGGCCAGGTCGAAATGTTGTCCAAATGCTCGTAAAATCTGAAGATGGACAGCAGCGCATAAATTGTTGGCCAACAATTGGGCCAAAAACTCAACGGCTGCTAATGCAAGGCACGAGCGAGTTGCATCGTAGCATCTGGACAAATATTGACCGAAGCTCCCTATACATATATATATATATATATATATATATCTTTCTCTTTGCCGGCTCGTAAATTGGCAGTGGATAACAGCCGCCTGGGTACAAAAGGCTCAGGAGCACAAAATCAATATCAAAGTGAAAGCAATGACCAACGTCCGCTGTCCGCTGTCCGCTGTCCGGTGTCTGCAGTCCGCTCCAGCCTAAAGATCAGCGCTGGACAGAGACATTAGGCTACCGTTCATTCTAGTTTTTTTTTTTTGCTCCTGCTCCTGCTCTTTCCAGTTTCTGCCTGGACTATTCTATTGGTCCTCGTGCCGCATTTGAAACGAAAATAACAACACACGAGACAAATCTGGGCTAAGACACCTTGCGACGTTGTCTTGTCGCCGTGTGGGTTTTTCATACCTTTCCTTTCTATTCTTTTTTCTTTTTTTTTTGGTTTATTATTTTTTTTTTTTTTGTCGTATTTTTAGTATTCGGCAGCTGTTGACGCATTGTCTGACGGCAAAGGCAAATCTGGCCGGAACAAAGGACACGGCAGGTAAGGCACAGCGTCCAAAAGAGAGCAAGAGAGAAAGAGAGAGAGAGAGAGGAAAATGGGAAGTGTTCCTAAGAGAGCGCATCACATGTGCAGCTCTTAAGCGGGCGCCTCTAGCGGCGAGTAGCGGCAGCTTGCCTAAATCTTTTCAAAGACAGCTCTCAGAAAAGTGCATGAAAGCAAATTGCAAACGCGTAATTTCTACTTGTATTAATGCCATTTGCAGCATTTGGTGAATTTTAAAAGCCAATATATTCTAAATAGTAATCTCAAGCATATATGTATGTATGTATGTATATCTTTAGAACAGATCTTCATCTAATCAAAACCAATCGAATGAAGTTTCTAGTAACCCTAAAGGACAATGACAATGACTTCTCCTCGTTTTGTCCACGCTTCTGGCTACTTTTATTGCTATCTGTGACACTCTGCATGCCATACACCTCGAGGAGAGACAGAGAGAGAGAGAGAGAGAGAGAGAGAGAGCGCACATAATTTCGCTCTCTCGTGTTTTGCACGACTGGGCGCGGTGGTTGATCGGATTTTGCCGAACTCGATAACGACAACGAACCCATAAACATACACGAACGCGTGCACCGCTTCTCATTTCCGTTTGTTGCCTCGTGCGCTGCGAACGTACAAGCGGCGCGGCTGCGCAATCGATCAACTAACCTAAGAACAGTTATTATTCTTAAGCTCTCAATTCGTATTTTCTTTTATTTATTTTTTTTTTCGTTTGTTAACGGTGAAAAAGTGTCAACGATTTTTGGAAGCTGAAAGTGCATTTTTTTACAGCAGGAATACGAAAACGCACAACGTGACATAGTCGCAAATCTTATATTTAGAAAGAGAGAGAGAGAGGTAGAGAGAGGGCGCGCGCGACTCTCCGGTTAACAGGTAAGCACTTTTCCTTCCGTTCCTTGCAGATCGTATTGATATGTTTGAATGAATGATCATGGGCTAGATTGGTTCATAGATTGTAAGTAATCGATAGCGATATGTCTATCTTAGATCTCGGTAAAGTCTCAGTTTGCACGACACACCACATCTGGCAACACACACACACTCACACACACACACACACACACACACGCACACACGCACACTGTAATTGCGCTCGCACCCAAGCACCCGTGCCCTATTTGTCTTTTGCTCTAGCTCTAATTTTAATTTAGCCAAGCAACCTAGGCGGAAAGAAAGAAGGTAAAAGAAGAAAAAAAAACCCCTAAGACCTAACCCCTAGACCCACATATTACTACCATCGATAGATCACTGAGGAGGCGAAAAGGGGTGTTGCGCTGCTCTAATACATTTAATTTGTTGCTGTTTTTTTTTTCTTTCTTTTTTTTTTTTTTTGATCCCGTCTTTCTTTCTTGCTTTGCTTTCTTCGCCGCCGATGGTTTGCTACCCCGCGTGAGCTGCTAATCCTCGGGGCACAAGTCAGACCCCAGACGAGAGGGAGCGAGTCGGGATTTCTTTTTTTCCTTTTTTTTCGATTCGAGATCGAAGCGTTCTTAAGTAAATGGAAAAACATTTTTTTTGCTCACCTCGCCTCGCTGCGTTTTGTGTGCTGTGTGCGCAATTTTCAATTTTCTTTGGGGTGACGTTTATGGATTACATGAATACCCTATTTTCAAGTTTTCCACTGTCTGTGTGTGTGTGTGTGTGTGCGTGTGTGTGTGTGCGCCTGGCAGCTAGATAAACAGAACAGCATTGAGAGCTCTGCTCGGACGATCCTTTTAAGCAGTTTCTCCTTTGGATTTGGCTGTTTGCAAAAATTGCATCATTATGATGGGGCGTAATTGTTTCACACACACACACACACACACGCACATGCAGCGCACAGATCCTTTCTGCACAAGGACTCGCTCAGTTTTATGGTTTGCGGCTGCGGCGAAAGGAAAAAAATACATATATATTTATATATATATATATATAAATAAGAAATCTGTTCTGAAAATTAGCATAAGTATAATTTGAATTTTGAATGGCAAACCTGAAATTGCAAGAGAACCAACGACAAAGAGGACGAAGAGCAGAGGAGCAGTTGCAGGACGAGTACGTAAGGAACTCGTTTGCGGCAAAAAATGAAGAAAAAAAAAAACAATTTGCAAAATTTCTTGGTTTGTTGCCCATTGTCAGGGACCGTTTTATTATTACTACATATGAATACATGTTCGCATCTTGCATATATATGTGTCCATATATATATATATATATATATATATATATATATATATATATATATATGTATGCATGTGCACTCCTTGTTTTCTTGTCCGTTTGCATCAAATTGTCAGCCAGTTTGGCAATGTCGAGACGAGCGCTTGCGGCCAGCTGTCTGTCTTGGCCCAGATAACAGCCCATAATAGACCACTCAAGCGCTTTTCGCCATTATGAGATCTTAACTGCTGCTCTGATAGCCAACTAATAGACAATAGCCCTCAAGCATTGGCTTAAAATGAGTTCGATTTTAGGCTGGGGAGGGGAGGGTGGCAATAAGTAGCTGCATTAAGTTCGGGGTTGCACTTAAGATGGCGTCTAATTCAGCTTGCGTGATGCAATTAACAGGAAAAAAACATTGAATATACCAAAGATCCGATAGTTCTTTATTTATGTTATTTGTGAAGTCATTTGAGACATTTGATTTAGATACTAACATTAGTAAGTTTGCTGACAAAAGCCGCAACAAATCGTTTCATAGTTAAATATTCTCAGTTATTAACTGGATTGATGCTTAGGTTAAATCCAATCCAATCCATGACTTGGACTTGGGTGCAGGGTATCTCTAAGTCGCGGCATTCTTAAATGATTTTTTTTTTTTAACTATTTATGTTTATGTTAAGTTTATGCGCAGCTTGGCAAGGACATGCCCACAATGACACGGATGCAACGGCACTCCAGCTCCAGTAATGGCGTCGAGGAGACGCGCGGCCGTCGTCGCAACAAGGCGATGCCCGGCGACGATGCCAACAAGGAGAACTTTGGTGTGCACTTCACGAGCAGCCCGTTTGGCAACAGCAGCCTGATTGCCCTGCAGGACCTGAGCAATGTGCATGGCAAGAGTCCGCAGCGTCGCAGCTTCAGTGAGGGCAGCGGACCGCGTCAAGCGACGCCTCAACTGGCAGCACTGCGCTGCCTGCCCCGCATTCATGGCCAGGCACAAGCAGCAGCAACAGCAGCAGCAACAGCAGCAGCAGTGAGTCTGGAGGATTCACAATTGTCATCGTCGCGGATGGGTGACACGACATTGGATCGCATGCTGGACGCGATCATTGAGTCGGCGCGGAAAGAGGTCCGTTGCAAGCATCAAACGGTGGCAACAGCGTCGACGCTTGCGGATGGGGAGTGGAGCGAGACCAGCGTCCATGAGATGGAGGTGCGCACACCCACACACCTGAAGCGGCAGCGTGTGGTGCGTCGCAAGAATCAGCAGAAGAGCAGCAAACAGAATCACAGACGCGACGATAGTCAGGGCCAAGTGGCCACTCAGAAGTTGGAGCAATTGACAAGCAGACCGCCGAGCTTGGAGCATATACCCAGCATTAAGCGTTGCCTCAGCTTCTCCTCGAGTTCCGCATCCAGCGATCTGGAGGATGACGAGCACTTTGCCAAACGGGGCTCAATGGCATCCTGTGCATCCGTCTCTACCTCCTCCGCATCCTCCTCAGCCTTTGCCTTCGCATCCGCCTCTGCTTCTGCTTCTGCCTCTGCTTGCACCAGCAATGGCGAGCATCAACCACATCCACATCCACATCCACAACCACAACCACATGCAAGGGGCAGCATTGATTTGAGCATCGGTTATGATGCCCAACAGCAACAATTAAATGTACATGGTGAGTTCCAAAGATGCCCACTCAAAATGCCGAGCTTTATTCAAAAAAGAAATCGCTGCAACTGAGAAATGTGTTTTTTTTTATTTATTTATTACAGTTATACGCTGTCGCGATCTGCGGCGCACGCACGGCACGGGTAGCATCAATGCGTACGTCAAGGTGGCCCTGGCAGCAACAACCAACAGTAGCACCAGCAGCAGCAACAACAGCAGCAGCGGCAGTGGCAGTGGCAGTGGCAGTGGCAGTAGCAGCGGGCCAGGCAGCAACAGCTCGAGTCGCTACCAGCGCACCGCCGTCCATCGCCATTCGAGTCGTCCGTATTTTGATGAGCGCTTTAGCTACCATCTCCAGGATGTTATGCTGTCCACGTCGCAGTCGCCGCAATCGCAGTCGCAGTTGATGCAACTGCAGCTGGCCGTTTGGCATCGGGATCGTCATTTAAAGTGAGTACGAGTAAGGTCAATAGCAGTCATCCAAGTTAACCAAAGTATAACGTATCATCGTATATCGTATCGCTGTCTGCAACACCAAAGTGCGTGTCATTCACCCCCAATTGACAGGACACACACACACACACACACACACACACACACACACATAATGGGACTGAGTCGGTTGCCAGTCAAAAGGCTAAGGCAAAGTCCTTGCCTTGCCCGGCCCTGCCTTGCCCGGCCCTGCCTTGCCTTGCCTTGATTTGCGCTCCAGTCTCTCAGTGTAATTGTAACGTTTTCCTGTAGCACACTTTGGCATTGTGCATTTCCTGCACATCAACAAATGCAGCGCCTCTTGGGGGCAGCCAGGGGGGGTGGGCTGCGTTGGATGTTGGTGTTGCTGTCTTTCCCTGCTGTGACTTCCACAATTACACACACGCACACACACACACGCACACACACACACACACATCCAGCGCATGCGCTGTTAACCGTTTTGGCTTCCGTCTCTAGGCCGCTTTCCAGCTAACTGTAACATTTTTGCCTGGGCTCCAGTTATTTGGGTTTTTGCCTTTGCCTTTGGCTCTGCCTTTGCCTCGTTGCTCAGTGTGTGATTTTGGTTTTTGGTCTCGTCTCTGGACGTCGGGTCCGGTGCTGGTTGGCAGGCAGCTCAGTGCGCTCAGTTCGAGTGTTTAGCTCGCGCGACGCAGACGCAAATTTCGGCGCAGGCTGGCAACGCTGCGGCCAATAAAATATAAAAAACGACAACGGCGTGTTAGCAGCTAACCAAAAACACCAACACCAACAACAACAACAACAAATGCGAAAAAGTGTGTGTGCTTAAAAATATACAACAAAAAAATACAATTTCTTACTCAGGCTACACTTGCTTGTATATACTCATATTTATATATATATATGTATATATATATGTATATGTATATATATATATATTTATATACGTTATGTATATACATTGTTTTTTTTTTTTCTTTTTGTTTGTTGTTTTGCAGGAGCAGAAGCAATTGTGTTACATGTGTGTGTGTTTGTTTCCAATTTTGAAATTCGTTTCATTATGTTGGACAGCCAAAAAGTATGCAACGGCAAATTATATAACTGTTTCTGTGTGCGTGCAAACATTTGAGCTCGTTTCCCTTTTAGTGTAGCATAATTTCAGGCATGCTGCTTATTAATTGTAGGCAGCTGTGTTTGCAAGTGTGCGAGTGTGCGTCTGTGTGTTCGCTTGTGTGTGTGTGTGTGTGTGTGTGTGTTTGCTTGCGTGCGAATGTCGTTTCAACGCGCACAGTGGTCAAATTAATTGAAATTCAAGGACATGTCAACTGGCGCCCAACGCACGCATTTCCACAATCTCACACACAGTCAGTCCATACATTCCGTCATTCTGTCATTCCGTCATTCCGTCATATCCGTCATATCCGTTATTCGGATATTTCGTTTTATCGTTTATGTCAAATCGATAAGCGCGCTTCATTATGCAATGGCCACAGGTCAAAAGCTATAAAATTCCCATTATAATTGTTTAAAGGCAACTATCTAAATGCACACCTGGGACACCTTAAGCACACACACACACAAACACACGCACACACACACATGCATATATACACCTTACATTTGTGCATAAGCATTTGTTAGTATTTTTGTTACTGCCCATTTCCAAATGGCTCGTAAAACATTTTAAGCAAATTTGCTAAACGACAGTTTTTGCTAAATAATTCATGGGCCGCTTTTTGAGGTATGTGGCAAGGGTTGCCCAACCAGTCAAGCCACTTGCCGTTTTGCTGGCTTACTCGTCAGGTGGCAACAGTTACTGTGCAGGCTGCTACATTTTTAATGCACTGGCCCCATTTTCACCAAACTCCGCCCCCCCCAAAAATCCACTCCGCTGTGCGGGGGTGCGTGGCTCGTTCGCTTACCCATAAAACGCTTCGCACTCTCCCCTTCCCCCGTCCAGCCTATCCCCGGCCCGAACTGTCTGTCTGACAATTGTGATTGCAATCGCAAAACTTAAGCGCTGCTGCTGCTGCTGCTGCTGCAGCAAGCAGCAAATGAAAATCAATAAAACTGACCCAAATACTCGCGCGGGCAAAACTTCAGAGACAGAGCAAAAAAAAAAACAAAAAAAACAATAAAAAAAGAAAACAAAAATTCAAAAAAAAAAAAAAAATAGAAACATAGAAAAGCTGAGGGCCAAAGCGCATTTCCGGGGCTTAAGTTGCGTAGCTGTGGATCTGTCGGAATGCCAGTCCAGGGACAGCGGTGACGGTCCGCTAATTGATTTATGTCACGTACCGCAGCTGCTCCAAACCTAAGCAGCGAGCGGGAACAGTGGGGGGTGCAGGGTGGGGTGCTAAGGTCGGCGGAAGTGTTACGAGCAAACGTGTGGAATTAGAGGGAGGGGGTGAGTGACGGTGCTAGTGGGTGGTGCACACTGGTTGTGCATATAAATAGTAAACAAAATGTCAGTGCAACGTGACGCAAAAGCGTCCAAAAATTTATCCTATCAAGCGACACACATTTGGGTCTTGACCCGAACCCCCAAAACTCCTTGTGTTGCCTGTCACATGTCCTTGTTCGTATGCAACACATTTCTTCAGTGTTCGACAGCGTCGAATTGTTTATTTTTTGTTTTCTTCTTTTATTTATGCTCGGAAAGCATTCAAAATGTTTAAATTCGGTATTATGAAGTTGTGCAGGAGAAAGCATCTCTAACCTCATTAAATATATATATATACATGTATATTTGATCAGCAGCAACAGCTGAAATATATATATTCTATATACCATATACAAATCAATTTTAATTTATTTTCAATTTTATAGATGTAGTTTTCTAATTTGGTCTGAATACCACGTGACATAAAAGAAAAACATTAGAGAAAATTCGTATACTCATATTTAGGGTATCTTCTAGTCGAGCGCTCCCAGCTATCGCCAGCTTACTTGGTTTTATTTTTATTTTTATTTTTATCTTTTTAAAGGCTAGTCCAGCCATAAAAGTTGGGTGCTTGAAGAACTGAAAGCAAATTGGAAACTGCCCTGAAAAGGTCGGCTGCCATTCGGCAGTAAATGCCAACTATTTTGCGTGTGTGTGTGTGTGTGTGTGTGTGTGTGTGTGTGTGTGTGTGTGTACTGCTATCTGTCAGATCTATATATACATATATAACACTGGCAAACCTTAAGTTTCACCATTGGCCCCAATTCTATCACGAATTCCTATAGAGTTTCCTATAGCTTTTCTTTTCAATGGTTTACGATTTAGTCTCCCAGCTGACTGGTTGAAAGTGTGTGGAAATGTTTTTCTTTTTTGCTCAGGATAGTGGTGCAAGTCATTTCCGGCGCCAGCAATATCGGAGGGTGGTAATTTTTCCAACCCCTTTCGTTTTGCTGGCGCCTTTCTAATTGGTATTCTGTTAATGTTGCTGTAACACAATTCCATTTGTTGTTGGTTATTATCTAATAATGGAAAATAAACCAATTACCCCCACCCACCCGAGATTTTCCGATTTTTCGTTGGGTCTTTAGTTATCAACTGGGACTTGATAGCCCCTCTATAATTTAGTTAATGTTTTTCTGAGATTGAGATTGATTTGTTGTTTTACTGTTTACAGAAGCAGTGAGTTCCTGGGCTGCCTCACATTTCCATTGAGCGCTTTAGTGCAGCAGAGCCATTGCGCAACGGGATCCTACAAGCTGCACTCGCAGGGATGCCTTCATAGCTGCCGCATCAAATCGCACGCCACCCAAACACCAACCGCCAACGTTACAATCACAAGCACCGCCAGCCACCATTCACATCTCGGGCAGGAGGAGCAGCAGCAGGAGCAGGAGCAAAAGGAGCAAGAGCAAGACCAGGAGCAGGAGGAGGAGGAGGAGCTGGAGCCCGAGAAGAAATCGCATTCCGGTTTAGTTAGACCCACAGCAGTGGCCGTTATATCGAACATGTCAACGATGGCGGCACCAATGAAACCAAATGCCGCCGGCGCCGCCGCTGCCGCTGCTGCTGGTGCTGGTGCTGGTGCTGGTGCTGGTGGTGGTGCTATGAGCGATGATGTCATCAGCATCAGCATTGATAGCATGGCAGCCGTTGGCAAGGATGACATACAGGTACAGCTGCTGCAGCAGCAGCAGCAGCAGCAACAGCAGCAGCAGCCGTCACATCATCAGCCGATGGTGCTCAGCAAAAAGGCGCTGCATCAGCGCGATGCCGATGAGAATCTCTTTTTGCGTTTTCTCGAACTTGATCCGCCCGCCGATGGCAATGCGAATAGCACCACTGGCAATGGCACAGGCAGCGGTGCAGGCAACATCACTGGCTTTCCGGGCGGAGGCAGTGCGTCGAATGCTTCCAATGCCAATGCCAGCAATGCAAATCATATGAATGGCAGCAATGCGCGACGCTGCTCAACACTGGTCCAACGACAGCCGACGGGTCGGACGCCGTTCACGATGACGAAACGATTGACAAGAACGGAGGAGCGAGGATTTGGTTTCTCCATTGTGTGGACGCATCCGCCGCGAGTGGAGAAGGTCGAGGGTGGCCTGTCAGCGGATCGATGCGGCATATTGCCGGGCGACTATGTCATCTTTGTGGACAAGCACAATGTGGTCACGATGCCCGAGGCTGATGTTCTGAATTTGATACGATCGCAGGGCTCGTCCTTGACGTTGGAGATATTCAGAAGGTCAGGCGCGGGCGCCAGCATCGCCGGCACGCATCCCACCATCACGACGGCCACAGTCAACACCATCAGCGCCAGCACCAACAATCACCAGCAGACCCAGCAGACACCAGTCCACATCCAGTCGCAACAGTCTCAGCCACAGCGTCAGCAGCAGCAGCTGTGTGGACTCCTCAGCGAAGAGCAGACAACGAGCAGTGGTCCGGATCGTGTGGTGGCTCAGCGTACGGGAATTAGCGTCCAACGTCCACAGCTATTGGGCAGCACGATGTCCAGACCGGCGACCGCCTGCTCCGGCACCAACTCATCCATTGAGGCGGCCAAGCGGCGACTGCATCTGCCTCAGGTTACGTTCAGCAAGGAGGTAGGACAGGGCGTTATTGTCTAACCCCTAATCCCTAACCCATCCCCCTGGCCCAGAAATGCAACCATGCACCCAATTTTTAGTTAAGCTTTTATTGAATTTGTCATTATTTTAAAGCAAAATACAATTTTTTTTTCTTTTTTTTTTTACTCTTTGTACATATTTTAAGCGCATTATTGTTAAGTTTTAACTTTTAGGTTTTTGTCATTTTTTGAAACCTGCTTTCCCCAACACACAAAAAACACACACTCACACACACACACATACACACTCGCACACACACACACACACACACACACATGCAACCCCTCGCCTTTCGCTTAACAATAAAATATTTTCGGTTTTATGTGATTTTTACATTAAATTGTTGTATTCCTTTGAATTTGGCTTTGTTTTGCTTTGCTTTCGGCTCATATTTGCTAGATGGGGTCAAAGGGGAGTTCGGAACGCTGGAAGCTTGGCGTGCTTTGGAGTGCCTTTGTCCAAACGAGTGTTTTTCACTCCCACAACTTGTTTGCATTCGCTCCAGCGCCATTTTAATTGGATTTTTCTTTATTTTTCACGTTTTGCACTGCATAGTTTTGGGTGCATCGGAGACTTTCTCGCTCCCTCTCCCTTTGTCACTCTCTCTCTCTCTCTCTCTCTCTCTCTCTCGCTCTCTTATGGTTGGGCAACACAAAAAACAAGGAGAATCGTTTATCTTAGCCACGCTGTAGTTTGTATATCCTTGTAGAAAACAGAGTTAATCTGCTGAGTGGTTTCCACAAGTCAATTTTCAATTTTGAAATCTGGTAAAAAAATGTATGTAAAAATGAGGCAAGGAATTAACTAATGAAAATTGAAATACACTGTTATAACACAGGGATATACAAGTTGTTAATTTCTCGAGCTTTGTTTTGACATTATCCAACAAATTAGATCGTATCTATATAAATAAATTCTGTTAGCTCCATTTGAACCGGTTTTTGCTATGGGTGAGCAGATTAGCATTTAATTTTACACAATTCTGAAACACTTTCAATTCCTAATTCCTCTCAAACAGATATTCCAAGAAATTTTGAAATATTGGGCATAGTTTGTATAACAAATGCTCGCTTTGCAGATCGTTCATTAAGCTCTCCATCTCCTTCTCTCTCTCTCTCTCTGTCTCTCTGTCTCTCTCTGTCTCTTCTCCCACATTCATCGACAGTCGATTGTCCCCATTACGGATAATCGGCGTCGCTTTCTGCTGCAGCTCATCAGTCGGGAGCAGAACTTTACGGCTGCTCTACATTTTGGAGTGCAGCGCTTTGTGCAGCCTCTGTCGGATCGGAAGGATCTGATATCGCCGAATGATCATCGCACTCTGTTCCAGAATATCGATGAGCTGCTGCGCATTGCCGAGGACATACTGGAGCAGCTGTGCAGCAACGATCCCCAGGATCAGGAGCCCCACATGAACTTCGCCTCACGCGTCTATCTGTCCAAGACGACGGCGATTTGTGCGGCCTACAAGAAATACTGCAATGGCATCAAGCGGGCCGATTGCGTCCTGGTCAACAAGTCACGGCAGGCGGGCTCCGAGTTTATAGCGTTCATCACGGAGCCGGCTGTGCCCCGGAAGCGACCCGATCTCACCATGTTTATACACCGACCGCTGCAGCATTTCCGTGAAATTCTCAAGCTGATGCAGCTGCTCGCAAGCAACTGTCACGTCGATACGGAGGAGCACAAGAACTTCAGCACTGTGATCAATGAGCTGCAGGCTGCCTATCGCGAGATAACCGTCAGCAGCGGCCTGATGGAGCCACTCGGCGAGGGTCGTCCACTATTGACCCTGCAGGACCTCGAGTCGCGGATGGTCTTCACCAAATGCAAACCGTTCACGTTGGCCGTCCAGGGCCGCCAATGGATATTCGGCGGTGATCTGTCCCGCGTCGAGGGGCGCTCAATTAAACCGTATTGGACGCTGCTCTTCAGCGACATCATTGTGTTTGCGAAGGTCAGTCGGGATCGAGTGCTGTTCATCACCGAGGAGCCCATTCCCATTGCCAATGTGGTCGATTCCTGTTTTCACATGCGCAAGAAGAGTGAGTTCCATCTGATATATATATATATATTGATAATCTCTCTAATCTGCAATTGCATTGCATAGCTACCGAGTTTCGTCTCACTGTGGATCCCAATGGTCGACTGGCCGAAAGTCCGACGGGTTATTGTGCTCCGGACTTGACGCGCACGCCCAGGCGAGGCGCAAGGCGAAAAAGTCTGATCCTGCGCGCACCCTCCCTGGAGCTTAAGGCCGTCTGGCAGAATCTGTTGCAGCGTCAAATGTGAGTCAAACTTAACCTCACTTAAATAAATCGCATCAAAATCATTTACTCCATGCCTTAGAAACCCATTGAATCCATTCAATCTGAGGTGTCCTTTACATCCATCACAAAAAATCATTTGGTATATTCTTGTGTCATTCAAGTTTTCTTGGAACTTTCCACAAAATCCCACGAGTCTTAAAATCCGCTTTAACTATTAACTTGTTATATTAGCCGAAGTCAGTTAAACAAGTTAACACTTTTTGTGCATTCGATTTGAAACTTTGAACTTTGTCTCGTTGCAGATTTTTGGTGAATGCCGCGTTGGGATCAACACCGCTGTCCAGTCCACTGGACTCGCCGGATGTGCTGAACACGCTGGTGCCGCTGAGTGACATTGGGATGACCTCCGCATCGATGGGCTCAATGAAGCTGCCATCGCTGGACAGCATCAACTTGAAGCAGCAGAAACAGCAGGTGCGTCTCTTTCGCAGCAAGCGTCTGGATAGCGCCGATTCCTATGAGAATCTGCAGCGTTTGGCCAGTGCACTGGTGCCGACGCCCCACACCGGCCCCTCCCCACTCCCTGCCCGCAGTCACGCCCATACCCATGCCCTTAACCATACCCATGCTCGGATCACGGCCAGCACCCAAACGGCGCAAATATGTTCGGCATCGCTGCCATCGCGCACCACTTCACCCGCCCGTCAGTCGGGCAGCTGCGGTGGGGGATCCATGCCCAATGGGGTTGGTGGTGTTGGTGGTGCTGGGGGGGGTGGTGTTGGTGATAGCTCGCTGCTGCGACGCTACAACACCAACAGCTCCTATTTGAGCAGCAGCAATGTCAGTTTGACAACTCAGCACACAGCTCACACCCAAACCCAGATCTCGACACAGACACAGACACAGACGCATTCGCAGACGCTGACGCAAAATTCGGTGCAATCTTTGCCCACCGCCAGCAGCAAGTGCCTCACAGCGATACCGGAGGCAAGCAGCGAGCCGGCAGCGATGTCGCTCCATTCAGCTCCGACACATGCCCGCAAGATGCTCGAGTTCAGTCTCAGTTCGGTGGGTCGCTCGTTTATCGATGAGTCCGCCCATCCGCATGGTCAGCAGGTGTCGCTGACGACACCGGAAACGCCCACGCCGAATATATCGCCCAGTTCGCAGATATGCAACTCGGATGCCTTCTCCAATGACTTTGTGCCGGCAACAGCAACAACATCTTCTGGCCGTGCCGCCAATATACCATTAGCCGAATTCGGTGGCTCATGGGATTTGTTAGAGCTGGATCTGCAGCTGAATGAGGTGAATCTCGATCCGTGCTATGACACCGATGTCGAGGAGTGCATCTTTCTGGGCGATGATGTGGGCGGTGCCGGCTCCCAAGCAAATGCCCATCACAATAACAGTGACGACGACGACGACGACGATGATGATAATGATGTTGATGATGATGATGATGATGATGAAGATGAAGATAATAGCGTCGTTGTCGATGACCCATTTGGCATGCTGCCCACTAGACCGACGCCGCCGGATTCGCTGGATCTGTGATTTGACTTTTGGCTAAACGATACGGAAGAGCTAGCACTATTTTGAATTAATAAATTAATGAGCTTAGACAACCACCACTCAAACTGAAACTGATACTGAAACTGATAATGATACAGGCCCAAAAACAACTCTAACCTATACTAAACTAAACAAATTGAACTGTCACCTGTCCCCACCCTCTCTCACTCTCTCTCTGTCTCTCTCTCTCTCTCTCTGTCTCCTCTTCAAGAAGCTACCTCGCGCTCATCCGCCGTTGCCTTTTGCCCCGCTCTTTGTCCTTGTCTTACTCCATTTGCTATTTGCTCAATCGCTCGCTTTGCCTTGCTGCTTTGGTGTTAGGTTCCACGCTGAGTTTCGCATAGCTTGCGATCCACACTTGTGTAGGCACCGGATTGGGCCACATGGCTTCCACTAAATGCGTTCAATCATCATATATTACAAAAACAACCAACGATCCTTAGCAAATGAGTGTGATCAATCTAACGAATGCCTTAATGGAAGATAACTGTAACTCTAACTGTAACTGTAACTCTAACTCTAACTGTAACTCTAAACTGTAACTCTAACTGTAACTGTAACCGTACGTGAACGCGAACAGTGAACAAAATTAGTGAAAATTAACATTTTAAATTCCATGCAGGAGTAACTTACATACACACATACATACATACATACATACATACTATATATAGATACAGACTTTTGGCTTTTTATCAACGAACGATCGACGGACGGACGGACGAACGGACGGACGGACGGACATTATTGCAATTCTCGACGCTCTGTGAGATTGATAAGAATTATTGAATTGTCTTGGCATTGGTATTCAAGTCTTTTGTATAATCAAATTGTACAACATTTGTTGATAATCAATTATGAATTGTCTAAGAGTTAATTATTAGATAGTACTCGTACTCATGGGCCCTGCTTGAGTATGCTCAATCGCATTCGCATTCGCATTCGCAATCCATTTCCAGTTCTTTGATCAATCTACTCAATTTACAAGCAAAACATTAAAAAAAAACATTTATTAAAATAAAAATCGAGTGTTGTTTTGAGTGTATTCAGCGCAGCGAATGCCCCATTATCGATTACGATTTCGATCAATATATATTTATGTATATAATCGTATCTCTATATATTGTATTGTACTCGTTCTCGTATTCGTCTACCCGTATTATCCCTAGCCAATTGAGTGTAAATATCAAAAATAAAAAAAAACAAATACATAAGCAAACGGAAATGATGTATACATCAAAATGTTTGTTGATTGAGCGACGATATTTACGCTAATGTATATTTATGTGTCATTCTAGATGAAAGCAATTCTCATATAGTTATTTCTAGCCTAGTATTTACTAGAGTAGTAGATAGTCAAATATACACATTTATATATAAATACATATGTATGTCTATACATATGTACATATACAAACGCGCAGTTCCCCAAATCACAAGATTCTAAAAAAAAAAAAAAAAAAAAGAACACACCTTGTTTTATATTCGTATTTACATTTAGCTATTACTTATTCGTAATAATCGTCTAATTAATTCGATTAAAATGTTTTTGCCAACACCTTTGAAAAGAATCGAAAAAAAATAAGATAAGCAAAATTAAGAAAAGAAAAAACTTATAAATAATGCTTCCATTTTGTAGCCAAGCGCCAAATTGACAAACAAAAAAAAAAAAAAAAACAAAAAAAAAGCTAAACAAAATCAAAAAACAAAAGATGAAACTATTAATGTTATTGTTGTTGTTATATTACTAAATTATGTCCATTGTCTAGTCCACATTCCGATTAGAATGCTCCATTTTGGTCAAATTTTTGCTTAAATTTAATATTAAGTTAGCCAACAAAAAATCTGCCACAAGATTCTATTGTTGAGTTGAAACCGTCATTTGTCTGTGTACATAGTATACATATATATACATACCTACCTACATACCCTATAAACCCTCTATATACGCAATATATGTATAACTGTAACTGTAACTGTAACTGTAACTATAAATGTAACTGTAACTGTAACTGTAACAGTAACAATCATTTGCTCAGTCTCAGCGCCAAGTCGTACACCACTCGAATGTATTCTAGAATGTATAATCGTTATCGATAGGGCGGCTATCTGACCCACTAAACTAAATTATGTTCCCACACACACACACACACACACACACACACACACACACACACACATACATACATAAAAATACTATATAAACCACCTTTGCATCTCTGGCCAAGATATCGATGTCAATTATTTATGGTTATGACAAGCACTTTGTTGCCTTTTTAACTAGTCGTAATTAAGCTAACACACACACACACACACACACACACACACACACACAAGCAATAAGGAAAAGCTCTCAACTTGGATTTGCATATTGCATGCCAAATTACATTGTAGTTAACTGTTAGCCAAGTAAAACAACAAGTTTCAGCCAAGTCATGTTTTGAATTTCCGTTCATAACTTCCATTAAAAAGCAACAAATGAAATGCGTAAATTTAGACAAATTGTCATGAGTTGGTAATTAAGAATATATGAAAGTATTTAATACTTTAAGTTAACTTTATTTAATTTTCAAAACTTTATTCATTCAAAAATATTTATGAAATAGTTTTCACATTTTTAAGCAATTTAGTAGTATTACTTTACCACTTATTTATTAAACAGCCAAGTTCTTAATTTGATACGAACACATGTGATATTTTCGTAAAACAACATTTTTACTAACTATTTCAATATGTAGTGTAATTTAAAAATATAGTACTTTGTTTTTTTTATTATAATAGATGGATTTTAAATACTTATATATTAATATAAAAAAAAAATTACTAAAAATCATTTGTGAGCTACAAATTCCATATTGTTTGCACCACTGTGCAACCTCATTTGGTGAGTCGCCCTATTAGATTTTGACTATGATTTTAACCAAAATTGAAGCACACACACATACATTCATACTTTCATATACAAACACACACACACACACAGATAAGAAAGTTGGCTAAAAGGAACCCAGTTCCCAACGTTCTTCCTCAAGTATTCCATATTCCATATCCCATATTCCATATTCAATATTATATTATATAATGTATACGCCAAGTGTGCGCGGCGCCCTAGTGAGCAAATTTGTGTTGCCGTAGCCGTAGTTGATTTATTTGCCTTAAGCTGTACACCTAATATGTAATCCCATATATATATATATATATATATATATATATATATATATACATATACACAACAGACATCCACATACATATGTACAACTGCGAGGCAAGTGGCGCTCAATGTATGTCTTTAGAATGTACTTGAAACGAGTTTTTGTTATTGTTTCCTTTTTTGATATATTCTTCCCAGAAAAGTGAAAAATACGTATTTTAGATTGAGACGAGTTAAGATTACTTAACTCGAGTTAAGTTGAGTTGAGTTGAGTTGAGAAACGATGAATAATAAAAACCAAATGATTCTTTGACTAAAAACGCTTGTGATGTTCTTTTTATTTCAATTCCTACAAAAAAAAAAAAAAAATAAAAAAAAATAAAAACAAATACCAATTCTCCAACCAAATAAAAAACAAAAAAAAAAAAATACCCACCGAACACTCACTTTGTACCACTCTGTACGTTGCCCAAAATGTTCTAACTATTCCACATATCAAGAAAAAAAAAAAAAAATCAATTTCCCGGTCCCGGTTCATCCTGCGTTCAAAATTTATTGACCAGAAAAACCAAAAAAAAAAAAAAAAAATTTATATATATAGAAAAAAAAAACAAAATTGACAAATTAAAAATTGTGATGGACTCAATTTTATGTTTAAGTTCTGTTGCAAGCAACTTTTGTCGCTTCTGTCATTGTAATCATTTCTTTAATTTGTTATCGTTATCGCTATCGTTATCGTAGTGTGAACCTCTTAAAGTGCAAGCGTTTTTAATCAAAGATGGCCAAAACAAAAAAAAAAAAAAATAATTATAATAAAGCCGCGAGTTTTTATTATTTCTGTTTCTCGAAAGCCAAGCAAAATGAAAATAATACCAAAAGTCAAAGAGCCAAAAACGAATCCAAAATGCCAAAGACAACAACAAAGAAATTAAATTTATGCAAATGACTAACAAGAACTAAAAACTAAAAACCAAAAAAAAAAGAAAAAAAAGAAAAAAAAAACGAGAAAAAAGCAAAAAACTTAACAATTCAATTTGAGCCCATCACAAACTTTTAATTTGCAAGCAACGTCGCCGGGCAGCTGCAGCTCTGTGTGTGGGTCCAGGTGTGGTTTGGTTGTGGATGGTAGCTGGTAGCTGGTGGGTGGTGGGTGGATGGGGCAGGGCGTCAACTGTAAAAAAAAAAAACACACACACACACAAAATTTGTACATTCTAATGAAAGCGTGGGGGACGCGAATCTTGCAGCCGCGCAGCACAAGCCATGGCCATGGGCATGCCGTGGAGCAGATCGAGCTGCTGATCGATGAGAAGTGCCGCATCCTCAACAAGACGGGCACACCCAAGTCGAGTGCCCTGCATTTGGCCAACTGGATGAAGGGCCAGCTGGACAAGCAGCAGCAGCAGGCCCGCCTGGCAGCCGTTGCCCGCAGCTCCCAGGAGAATGTTAGCGCCGAGGATGAGCAGCTCATATTTAGCGATAGCGAGCAGGACGAACGAATCACGTATTGGACGCGCCAGCAGCTGGAGAAGCGCACCAAGGAGCTCAATCTGGCCAAAGAAAATGGCGCACTTTCCGCCAAGCCAAACTTTGGCGGCAAACGCCTCAGTGGCGTCGAGGAGCTCAGCATGAGCGCCGTCTCCGACATCTACTCGGAGCCCGAAGCCGAGGTGGACGTCGAGGTGGTGCCCAGCCAAATAAGCCAATCCCACAGCACCACATCGGATAGCCAGGTGAGTCCACAAATCGCTGTAAACAGAGTTGGGTGTGGAAGCTAAAAAAAAAAAGCTAAAACTAAAAGAGTCAAAAATAGTCCTCAAATCGAATACATTTTTTTCATAATTTTTTCACTTTTGCAAAAACCAGTTAACAACAAACAAGTAGAAACGCTTGCAATCAATAATATCAAAATAACGCTATTTGTTTTTGCTATTTTTAGGAAATATATTTCTGAAATGATATTTCCTTTTTATACCCTTAACCCATTAAAAATGGGCAAATGTATGTAACAGGCTGAATGCTTTCTTCTCCAACCCCATAAAGTATATATATTCTTGATCAGGATCAAAAGCCGAGTCGATATAGCAATGTCCGTGTGTCCGTATGTATGAAAAGCTCTCGTGTACCATTCGCAGATGAAATTTGCTTTATTTTATCGATAACTGCCTCAGTTTCTCAATTATCGATACATTTTTATTTCCGATAACAATAAATTCCACAATTAAAGAGGCACAGGCTTCTAATTTATACATAATATGCATATACATATTATTGATAGAATATATTTAAAAACTGGTTTAAGGGTATATCGAAGGCGAGCTCACTCGACTTCAGCATTCTTACTTGTTTTTAATATGCTTTCTAATATATCAAAAAAATATTTAAAAAAAAAAAAAGTTTCATTACCAGATCTAGTCAAAATATTTGATCTCTATCCCAAAACGAATCCATAGTTAGAAGTTTTAAATGGTTGATAACAATTTCCGAAAAGTAAATTTCAATAGAAACCCAAAAATATCATATTTGTTCTCGTCTTTTCAAAAACGCTTTCTATGAGTCGATAAAAAGCAAATTTCTATTTGATAATTTCTAGAAACTTTCAGAAAAACTGGAATTGAGAAACGCGACTAGTGATTTTTCTATTAAATCTATTCAAATTATTCGGATTGATTCACTTCACTGCTTAATTAAATTGAGGTTGCACCTCGTATTTGTTGAAACATTGAAAATTCCAAGTCGATTGAGAACCACACCCACAACTCTAGCCACTGACTGTAGTATTTATTTAATGGGTATTGCTAGAGATGGTATTTTGTGTATTTTGTGTATTTTGTGTATTTGATTGGCCGCTTTAGATTACCGTGCGCTCCAGTCCCATAGTGCTCGACAAGCTGGCCGTGTGCCGACACTGCCACAAGAATTGCCAGCAGAATGCGGCGAACGGGGGACGGGGCACCGTTGGGGCAGCTGATGGTGCAGCCGGTTCCTCGTCGCTGCTCTGCACATCGCTCAAGGTGCAGCACAGTCAGTCATCGCCAAATCGTTGCTGCAAGCTAAATGGGGCAAGCAATGGGCCAGGCGATGGCACTGCCACTGTCCTTGGCACTGGCACTGGCACTGGCACTGGGCGTGGCACCGGCAGCGTGACGAGCATGTCCAGCAGCACCATCACCGGTGAGCTGTCATCCAAGGTAGTCGCTAGCAGTAGCCGGCGAGAGACTGGCGACACCGAAAGCGATGTGGCTCAACTAATCACCGATGAACTGTCGCTGTCCCAATCAGAGGCAACCGATGACAGCGTCGGGGCGATGCCCAACAGCAGCAGCAGCAGCAGCGCCATCGTCGATACAAAGCTACGAGTTCTAGATCCCCAGCCACTGGCTAATGGTCATTGCCACGGCGCCAATACATCTGTCTCCGTCTCCGTCTCTGCATCGCCATCCGCATCTGCATCTGCATCTGCATCCGCATCCGTTACTGCGTCCCCGCCCAAAATGCAGCCACAGCCGCCGCCACGTCGCACACGTGTGGTGGCCCATCTCAGCCAGGAGCCGGCGCGGCCACGGGCCAATCAGCAGGTGAAGGCCATTGTGACCATTACGGAAACGGCGCGCATAATGCGCAGCAGCGAGCTACGTGGCGCCACCACCAACAGCGTGTCCGGGTCGAAATCGGCTTCTATTTCCGGCTCACCAGCCAAATATGCTGCCTGTCACTGTCGCTGTGCTCCCGAGGATTTCACCCAGTCCCAACTCTCGCCGGACAAAATGGAGCAGCAAACGTGCAAGCTGCTGGAGTCGCCCAAGCAGAAGGCAACAGCTGTGCAGCGCCAGGAGGACGACCAGCTATCCTTGATGCTCATCGGACTGGCACAGTTTGCGCCCGCTGCCCAGCTATGCGGTGCTGTCCACGAGATGGAACGCAAGGCATCGGCGCCAACTATTGCTGTAGTTCCGGCCACGCCGGACGCAATCCTCACCAAGACCAGCACAAATGTCTGGGATAACAGCAGTGGCGGTGTTCTCGATCATAGCACGGGCTCAGGAACTGGAACGGGTGGAACGAGTACAGGAACAATAGCAGCTGCAACAACTACAGAAGCAACAACATCAACGGCAACCACATCGACAACAACAACGAAACAGCCCAGGCAGGCAATCATTGAGAACATACCGGAGGATTCGTGCGATGAGTCGCCTCTGGAGGAGGAGCCACCCTATCGGCCGATGAGCAATGCGCTGCGTCGCTATGGCACAATGTCCAGCCTGGAGAAGCTGCCCTCCGACGAGGTGGACGACGACCTCGAGACGTATGCGCAGAATGGCCTCAACGATAACGATGCCGACAACGATGGCGACAATGACGATAACGATGACGACGACGATGACGACGACGACGACGACGTTGATGATGACGATATGGATGATGTGGATGATGTGGACGATGCATTGGCGGACAAGGCGCTGGCACATAATCTAAATGATCTGGCACCCGGCTGCTCCACAACTGGGAGCAGTCTCACCAATGGCGATGTACTGGCCAGCGGTGCCTGGACGAATCGTGCCGGTGCTTTTGTCAGCGACAAGATGTCCTTCTTCGAGGAGTCGCGTGCATTCATTGACAAGTACTTGGGCCGCTGGAATGCCAATGAGGAGCAACAGCATCTAACGGCCAATCAGACCGCCTCCGAGACGGATGAACAGTTGGATGATTGCACCTCTGGCGCAACCAGTGGCGAGGAGGTCTGGGGCACGCCCACCAGCGGCGGCGACAACGATGATATGCAACTAATTAACTCGGAGAACACGCATTCGGTGAGTGTAGGAGGCATCTCTAATTCCATATAGTATATATATACATATATATTCTTGATCGGCACTAACACCAGATTCGATTTAACGATGCCCATTCGTCTGTCTGAGAGTCTACAAATTTGCAAATTAATTACGATTTAATTTTATCGATAACTGTCTAAAATCGATAATCGATTATTGATAACAGTAAGAGCTATATCCATTCAGCTTTACGGCTTTCCTATTTTGTGGGACTCATAATATTGAGCAACTGTACAAATTGCATTAAGATTTGCTAACATTCCTAAGTCTTGTGCTGGTCGAGCTCTCTCGACTATTACCTATAGATAGATGTATACATATATTTAATAATGCCATCTGTATGCAGTCACCCACCAAGTCGAGCACCTCGCTGAACGATGACGACGACACGGAGCTGATGATGGATGAGTTGCTGATGGCGCCGCCAATGACGGCGAGCACCATTCGAGGACTATTGCCACGGTATGTTTAGAGAGATAAATGAGAGAGAGAGAGAGATAGAAACAGAGACGAAGAGAGAAAGAGAGAGAGAGAGAGAAGAAGAGATATATAGCTAGATCTTTTTATCTAACTAGCTCATTTGTTAGCGGCCTTAGTTAGACTACAAAAAAAAAATATATGTAGAATAAATAAAAATAACAGTAAAAATATATAACGCTGATCTATAGTTCTCTCATTAAGTAATTAAGTACACACATATATAGATGAACATAAAAATATATCTCCTCTTTCATATGTTTTTTTTTTTTATTATTATTATTTGGCATTTTTTGTGTAGTTTTTACAGGTGTTTCTTGCGTTCTTTCTATAACTCTATTCACATCGAAACCCACTCGAAACCCATTCGAATTCAATTCGTTATTCATTTTTGTATACTTGATGCCTACATTCCAAATATATATATATACATCACCCTGGGATAGCTTTATGGTATAGACCATTGACGAAAAAAAAGATATATATATATAAATTAATTAAATTAGTCCCATCATCTATTTTGTAGTTTTTAGTCAAGTGTAATCATAGCTACTTATGTATATCCGAGTATTTACTACATCTGTATTGTGCTATATACTACAGTAATTATCGCTCAAATCCCAAAATTTATATCATTCCATCACTAAAAAAAAAAAACAAACATAAAAATCAAAAAATTCGTTGCATCTCATATCGTATATCGAATCGTATATCGTAACTTGTAATGCTTAGACGCCGTCTTGAGCCCCTGTTCGAGGAGGAGACCGAAAGCGACGAAGAGAAAACCCAACAGGACAGCGATGACATCAAAAAGGTGGGTCGTATTTAGAACCAAATCAATACAACAAAAAAATAAAAAACAAACAAGAAAACGAAAACAAATACAAAAAAAATAAACAGAATTTACAAAACCGAATCAGCAAACAGATCAAAGCACTCTTTTCCAATATCGTATTTGTTTTTGTGGCGCATGGCAGCAGTGGTGCCGCACTGTGGCGCATGGCAATGCCGCAGCTGTGCCCGCTGTACTCCTTCTATGATAATGAAGCTGTGTGTTTCGGCAAAAGCCGACACTTGAATACTCTTGCAGCTGCCCTACAAATATATATATATATAAATATATATAAATTCGATTGTTCAATTTTCTGAACGTGACAAAAACGTGTTGAGTAACTTTTGAACATATTGAAAGACTGTAAAACTGTAAAATATATGTTTTCGAGCATCTGCAATCCGTTGGTTTTCATTCGAAAACGTCGCTTTTTCTTGTTTTCTGAATCATAACCGATTAGTTTAAATCATTAGTTATTTTGTGTGTGCTGCAAGTGTATATTAAAATGTTGCTCACACAGTGTGCTGCATGCATTGCAATCAATCAATCAATCAATCAATCAAACAATCAAACGAACGAATGCTACCTTGATTGATCTGCTCAATTATTGACTTTTATTTTCTCGTCTTTTTTCCATATGCAACAACAACAACAACAACCAACATAATAATAATAATAATCATCACAACAAAATGTGCTCCAACTGCTCATCACCATCATTCATCATCTATTTTGAACATCATGAATCGCTCAATCATCAATCACACACACCCGCACACACACACACACACACACACACACACACACACACACACATACACATCTTAATTCTTAACTCTATTTGTGTAAATTGTATTTTTGCAATAATTTTGCTTGTCGAAAACTTTGCTTAAAACTTACCGAAAATCACTTGTATTTATTCTTATATATATATATATAATGTTGATTCCTTATTTATTGTATATGTATGCGTGTGTATAAATCTGAAAAAATATACAATATATATATATATGTGTATATATAGAAAGTCGTAGTGAAATTAGTGAAGCTTTAGCCAAACCTGCAATACTGCGAGCTCATAAACATCACACGCCAGGACAGAGACCCACAAGCGATTGAAAACGACACTCAATCAAAATGAATGAACCACAAACAGAACCAATCAAATATCCAAAAACAAAAAAAAAAATTAACAATCGATATCCACATCGAATGAGACTCCAAAATTCCAAAATCAACAAAAAACCAAAAAAAAAAAATATAGATATTTATAAACGAAACCAAACCAAAACCAAACCATTGAAAACGAACCACTCATAAACCACATCAACTGCAAGCTGGATGCTTTATCAAAACCAGAATTGATTAGTTGAATTCTATTCCCAACAATTGGTAGGGGGAAGCAACGACAAATGGCCACTACCTAGAGGATTTGGCTGGAAGTTCAAGCGACGAGGCAGCCCCAGCAGCGCCCAACAGCAAGAACAACAACAACAACAACAACAACAGGCTGTATCGGGAGGATCCGGAATTGGATATGGATATGGATCTGGATATGGATATGGATTTGGATTTGGATGCGGAGCCACACTCCAGCGAGGAGCGTCTGCAACCGAATTTGGTCACACCGCCATTGGGTCCGAGACCGTTGACCACCACCACAATGATTTTACCCACCACCGCTATAGTGGCGCCACCTCTAGTGGCCTCATCCTGCGAGTATCTACTCGAACAGCGCCCGTCTCCGCGCACGGCACCATCATCAACACTGATCACGACCACGACGACATCAACGACATACGCGACGTCCACGATGAGGACGACGACGACGACGATGACGAAGACGATGATGATGATGAGTACGGCGATGCCGACTTTGAGCAGCAGCAGCAGCAGCAGCATCGGGGCACCAGCGACGACGGTGAGTCGAGCTCCCTCATCGACTACTACAACAATCAGCAGCGGGAGCGGCACTATCAACAGCGTCGCCAGAGTCATCGTCAAGCCACCGAGATTTATACCACCACCACCGCCACCTCGTCGGCTGTTGCTCACGCAGACAAATCTAAGCGCTGCAGCGATCAAAACGGTAAGATGACGACTAACCACAATCCGTATGAACTAATTAATTGGGGTTTGTTGCAGCAGCCACCTCAAAGAAGATCTGGCGCTACTGCTGACAGTGGCTGCTCGGCGGATGTCGTCGACGCCGTCAACGCTTCGCCCACAACCGTTACCGGGTCAAGGATAACGCCTGCGAGTACCAGAACCTGTGCACCGTCAGTGGGATCAGCGGTGCCGTTGGCGGTTGCAGCACCGGTGCCCGGTCCAAAACGCCCATCGTCAACGATAATCGAGACCTGCCTGCTGGGGGCCGCAGCGCCGGCAGGCTCCACCACTTCATCAGCAACAGTCTCGAGGATAGCAAGACCGATACGCCCGACCAGCAAACAGAGCAGCCCAGCTGCAGCGGCAACGGCAGCCGGAACGGACGCAGTCGGTCCACGTTCGTCGGTCGCTGCCCCAACGCCGCACATTGGCTGCGGCCTAAGTCCAAGACTGGAAATGCGTCTGGCACTCAACCACGACATTCTCGGGGACGAGGACTTGATCTGCTACGAGCCTGGTCCAGATCTAACAACTATTCTGGGGTACGTCTGACAAAAACTACGATTTACTTATAAAAAAGACAAAAAAAAAAAATAAAACTCGGACGATTTTTAAAAACAAAAAATAAAACAGTTTCATCGAATAAAAATTAATTAGTTAATTAATAAATTAGATTGAAGACAATGTTGCTAATCCGACTAGCAGATACCTACGACGCTCGATCATTCTTTGATGAAAGCATATCTATTTGGTTTAATTTATTTTATTTTATTTATTTAATTTATAAACTAAATTGAAATATCAATTATTGAGAACCTGTTGTTGTTTCCCATTAACAGGCACGACCTCTCCACATTTCATCGTCTGACGGGTCGCGATTTATTGAGTCGTTCAGCCACGAATCGGGTGCAGCCAAGAGAGGCTGTCATATCGTACTCTCAACAACGCAACTCCAAGATGGACACACCGACGGTGAATCGGCGACCACGTCCCGCCCTATCCTCAACAGCCGGCAGCTGTCATCTGTCCGGGGGCCAGAGGAGTCACAGCAGCAGCAGCCACGGAAGTCCGCACGCCGGTGGTTCAGTTCGTGCCGGCGTCGGTCCACAACGCCCGCATCCAAATCCAAATACATGGAACAGTTTTGCATCTGTGGCTCGAGCAGGCGGCGGGAGCGAAAGCGTCGCCGACAGCAACACAAGCTGCAGCAGCAACAACGGCGCGAGCAAATTAGGCGATCTGGAAATCTTAGCGAGACGCGAGAAGATATACTGCATGTCTCAATCGAGGAGTGGCTATCAAGTCAGGGCGACATCCGCGACAGCAACAACCCAAATGACAACGATCCAGACGACGACGACGACGACGACGATGGCAACGAGACGCGACTGTTTCTTGCCAACGAGCCGAGCAGCAGCAGCAGTCTCTCTGACGAGGACGACGAGTACTATTTCGATGGACGCAGTGGTAACAACAACAACAGCAACAACAACAGCAACAACAACAACAGCAACAGCAACAACAACAACAACATCAACGACAACGACAACAACAATGACTGAAGGGTGCCTCGAAACGGAAGCGGGCAAATCGAATCGCCTGTAAGTGCCTTGCCACATGTGGCACTACTATCTTCAAAATTCCATCTGAGATCCATACACACGACCACCCACCAAACACCCCAACCCCCCACACCCCACACCAACCCCTCTTCACTCCACCTGCAGCATCAACTTTATCAAGCGCCGCAACAGCAACAGCAACAGCAGCAGCAGCAACAATCCCAACCACTCTGACAGCATATTCGCTAACGACTCTCAGCAACAGCAACAGCAACAGCAACCGTTGCAATTGCAGTTGCTGCCACAGTCGAGCAGCCAGCAGCTGCTCAGGCAGCCGCAGTCAGCTCAGGGGTCGGATACCGCGGACATGGCACCAATGTCGCCACGCAAAGACAACGTAAGTGGCAAGTGGCAACCGAGGGCTGCAAATCAAATCTAATTCGAATTGAATCAAATTAATGTATTCAATTTAAGCAAATGCAAATCGAATTTATCAAAATGTATCGTTAAAATTCAGAACTGGTTGAGTTCAGTTCGATTCGACGCGGTTTGCAACCTTGATTTGCTAATTTTACAACCGACAATCATCATCAGTATTTTGTTGATGCTCATGATGATGTTTGTATTATCTTTCTACTTTTTTTTATCTTTATTTTTATTTTTATTTTTATTTTGTTATATGTATGCTTTGACTTAGTGTTAATTATGATAAACTCCCGCAGGACAAGCCCTCACTGAATCGCCGCCTGTGGAAGCAAATCACCAAACGAAGACGCACCAACTCCGTATCCCAGATCGTCGCTGGTTAGAAACCCAACTACTCGACATCTTTCTCCCTCTCTCTTTCTCTCTCTCTGTCTTTCTCTCTCTGTCTTTCTCTGTCTCCCTCAATTTGTACGTATCTGCGATCAGATGTGTGATATTTGCCAGCGAAAAGCTTTTGATTGTGTTGCGTTTTATATACGAATATATTCATTCAGTTTACAGTTAGATTAGTTTGCTGAGAGAGAGAGAGAGAGTGGAAGAGAGAGCGGCAGAGAGACGCAGTAACTGTGCAGCAATGAAACAACCAAGAGAGCTTTAAGCTTTCCCGTCCTGGCAGTAAATCAAAACAATTTCAGTGTGTTTCCACTGCCATGTTTTAGGCTGGTTGTCTTAGCCGTAGTTAAATTAGCAATAATAAATAGCAAATGCACCGTTTTCAAATATCAATCAATTTTCAGGCAATGTTCAGTTACAGAATCTCAGAAGTGTTTTTTCACTGAGAGACGATTGTCGAGTAGTTTTGTAAATTCTCATAAAATTCACAACGTTTCCACTGCGAAAAGTTAATTGCTACCAATGTGAATGGCCTGCAAATTGTTTTAACTGTTATTTTAATATATTGAGCGAAAATCCATCAAAACGAATACGATAAAACGACAATGAAGAAGAAGAAGACGAAGAAGAAGAAGAATTATGTAAAACTTATGCTAAGTTTTTTGATACAATTTGTAGGTAGTGAAACAACCCAAAAACGAATGATGGACGCTACTAGTCTAATTGCGTCCACGTCCAATGTGACTCCTGCCAAACAGCTGGGCAACAAGTCGTACTAACAGCAATAGCCAGGCCAAGACCACAAAGCCAAAATGAAAAAAAACAAAAAAATAACAACAAAAAATATAAATAAAAATAAACAATGCTCTAAACTAGAAATAAATGAACAGCCAAAAGCATATTTTAGAGAAAAATGAGACATCGAATGGAGTTGCCTGGAGGCAAAGCTTTATTAACTGTTATTTAACTAACATACATTTAGCAAACAGCTAATTGGGCGGGTCATAGGACGCACACACACACACACACACTCTCTCTCACACACACACACACAATTAAGCCAAAAGAGATTTAGCAAATAATATTAAAAAAATACTAGTGGAGCATATGAGATATGCTTAGACTATTTTTTAGAGAGAATTATATTGCAATTGGTAGCAAGTTAAATTAGTTAAGGTTCACATTAGATGGTCTATTGAGTATTGAGTATGAGAGGCTTTTGAATTGTGTTTGAGTTTGTATTTGTTTATTTTTTTATATTTGATTCGTTCTTTATTCAATTAACAATTAACAATGAAATTGCCTTACGTATAATATGAACTACTTATTGTATTTGTAGCTTTAAACAAGAAAAATCTTTTAACTTTATACATTTTATGGCATTTTGCAATTGTCATTTGTCCAGTAAAAGGTAAAAGCAAACTTAAAATTAAAAATTACATTTAAATCGTAATCGTAGTTGCAGTAAAGCAGTTAAAAATAAATTTAAAAATTCACATTTTTCTCAACTATTTACGGCATATTTACATGCATTTTTGTCAGATACAAATCAGATACAGACACCCACACACACACACACACACACAGTCAGTTTAGGGCAGGGGGGGGGGGGGGTGTTGGAATGGTTTATAGGTATACTTATAGCAAGCGTATGGATGTGTATGTAAGTAAGTGCATTTTGTAGTTTATTTCACATTGAAATTGTTAAAAGCTAACAAATTATATGACATTAATAAGAAATAAAGTAAATTTAAAAACTGACAACAACAAATGATCAAGTACATTTATCAGCTTTAATAGAATTTCTAATAGATATACATGCGTAGTTATATAATTGATATACACACATTGATACTTTGAATAGCATGTACAAGATCGAACTATTAGCAATTTATCACTTTTACTCATTATGCAACAAGAACAAGATGAAAATTTGCGCCTTGTTTCAATGAATTTTAAATATGAAAAACAGGCGTATTTCGAATACAGCTAGAAAAGTCGTCCCCCCCTGCAATCCCTCACCCAGCAGGGCAGGTGGGCTTTCAAGGCTTTATATTTTTTTCTTTTTTTTTCAAATTTCTTACAGTTAAAGTTTATACATAGATATTCATTAATTTACTTTATAAAATTAAAATTTAAACAGTTTTGAAATTTAAACAAAATGAAATCCAATTAAAACATACACACATTAAGATTTACGTTGTTTTTGATCACTAAATTGTAAATTGATAAACTTAGCGAAATGAATTTTCCTCTTGAAGTTCAAAACTAAATTCAATTATTAAAAAAAAAACAAGAAATTTAAAATAAATCAAACTCAAAAGAAAAATAAAAAGTCAATTTAAATATTGCGTTGTGTATCTTTTGCATCTCTAAAAGGAAAAAGTGAGTGAATCGCTTAAGGACATCCCAAGACAACCAAGACGACGCCAAAAAATGCCAACCTGACCTGAATTGAACTGTCTGCAGACAGATCAGAAATACTATTTTAAGGACTGGCCTTAAACAGTTTGGCATTCGACGCTGTCTACGCTTTGAATAAATACAGTTTCCCACCATCGAATGCATTCCAGCTTTTTGTATTCATGTGCAACATGTGCAGCAATGAACGTATCCGGCTCTATATGCCAAAAATAGAAAAAAGAAAGATCTGTGTTTAGTTCTGATTGCACATCGCATCGCTGGCTATGAATAACAACAACAACAACAACAACAACAACAACAACAGCAACAATGGCAACAACAAATTAATTGATAGGACCCAACCCCAGTCAAAGCTTCAGTACAGACCTTAGCAGCAGTCGCTGTCGCTGTCGCAGTAGCAGTCGCTGTCGCTGTCGCCGTCGCAGTTGCTGTCCCCCCCGTGCAGTGAAATGCAGTTTTGAAGCGTGCCGAACACAAAACACAAAAAGAAAACAACAAAAAAGTGGGAGAGGGTGCTCTCTTTGGGTGTCGGTGCTGCTGCTGCCGCCGCTGCTGCAGTAGCTGGCGAGGTTCGTTTCAGTTCGTTTAGAGACCGAGGCGCCGCCGTCGCAGCTGTTTGCTACTGAGCTTTGGCGAGCTCAAAGCTGTCGACGCTCAGCTGAGCGCTCAGTTTGAAAACGAGTTTCGTGGCGAACGGTCGATCTGCGCCAGTCGAAGTCCGCAGTTTCGCAGTCGTGGTGGCCTTAAAGAATTTTGCCGCAGCCTCTCGCCCAAGTGTTTTGCATCTGCATCTGCATCTGTATGTGTATGCGTATGTGTGTGCATTGTTTATTTACATACATTACATGCTTATCCATTTGGCGTTTTAATTGGGCAGCGAGTGCAATAGTGTGTGTGGGGCAACCGCTTAGTAAATATTAGTTTTTTTTATTTTATTTATTTTTTTTTTTTTGGTTTTTTGTTGTGTTTTCCAAATAAAAACAAATCAAAATAGACAGGAATACAAAACTGCACTTTGAATGTATGTATGCATGTGTGTGAGTGCGTTTGTTTGTGTGTGTGTGTGTGAATTGAGCTGTATGTGAACTAACAGGAAACAACGAGCAATTAAACTTACGACGCGTTGGTTGACGTTCACGTTCACGTTGACGTTGACGTTGACGCAGACGCAGGCGCAGTACGCAGTCGCAGTTAGAACCATGGAGCCCAAGACTCGCTAATTAAGGTCGTCGCTAGGTAAGTTGTGATCTGTCTCTCCCTTTCTCTCTCTTTCTATTCTTCTTACTAATTATGCCACTGCTGCGGATGCTTCCGTTTGTCTTAGCCATCATTGAAATTCACTTACAACAGCAGCAGCAGTAGCAGCAGCAGCAGCAGCAGCAACGTAAAGACAAAAGATATATAGCTGCAAAGATACAAATGTATCGGTATCTTTGTGTGTATGCTACAGCTACACACGGATACATGAAGGTGCATAGAGTTTGTATATATAGTCAAACGGTAAATATTGCCGGTGCTTAGGCTACAGCACCGCCCGTAACTCCCCAAGGCAAAATTTTGCAGCACGCACAGTGGTGCACATGCCATTTAAAACCTATTGAAATTGCTTAGTGCAAAAAGCCAAAAGCAATCAGCGAACACTGCTCAAAATAGCTTAGCAACTCCTAAGCTACACAGCAGAAAAGATTAGCTGGGAAACTATTAGAAATTGAGCAATCTGATCAAGAAATTGCATCGAAAAGCTATTTACCTCAAAACGACCTTGAGAAATATTCAAACATATTTAAAGCCAATTTAGTTTATGAATATAAATATAAAAACAAAAAAAAAACCCAAATTCAATAATATTTAAATTCACAAAAAGTAAAGTTAGTTTGTACCTTGCACCACTGTGCGCGGCAAATCAAAATGACAGATAGACAGTGTAACTGCAGCTGTGTTATTCCACGCTAGAGTTTAGTGTTAGCCAGTGAAAGCAGCATCAAATCTGCGTCTACTGTACATGTATCTGTATCAGCAACTGTATCTGTATCTGTATCTGTATCTGTAAAACTAAAATTGTTGCCAGCTGAGAACTTAGCTGGTGCTGCTGCTGCTGCTGCTTCTGCTGCTTCTGCTGCTGTTGCTGTTGCTGGCATTCCATCAACATCATCTGAGAGCCATCAACAATAATAATTATCTAACTATCTGGCCGCATAACTATCTATTGATGCTGCTGCTGCTGCTGCTGCTGCCTCAAAGCCGCAACGGAAACGTGCCACTTGCTTTTAGATCGTTTTTTTGGTACCAGTCTTTTTGTATCTTTATCTGTATCTGTTTCTGTTTGTGTATCTTAAGGTCAAAAACCACAGCTGCTAAATGCATATTAAGTAATTTGAAACGAACCAAAACAACACCAGATAACACATCTATGCGGATGTACGGATATGCGGACATATACATAGATGTGTGCGGAGGCACAAAGATAAATTGCCTAGTTGGTTGCTGCTGTTGTTGCTGTTGCTGTTGTTGCTGTTGCTGTTGTTGTTGTTGTTGCACTGCTGCTGTTGCTGTTGTTGTTGCTGTGGTTAACTCAACAAGTTTTAGTGCCAAAACGGCAAGTGCAAAAATGTATTGCGAAAATTGATTAACAACAAACTGGTTAAAGATGGAGAGCCATTACCCCATTAACCATTACCCCCCCATCACCCCTCACCATTCTCCGTGCGTACAGATGTTTAAATTTTATAAAAATTGCTGCTCAAAATATGAATTTTTTTTATTTTTAATTGAATCTCATATGAAAATCAAACGCAACGCAAACAGTTTAAAAGTGCCGACAAACAGTAATGATAATGATGATGATGATTACTACAATGCTCATAATGATGATGATGATGATGATTTTGTTGGCAGATGATCATTTGAAATTGTATCTTGTAGTTATTATTGTGATCGCAACGCTCTGAAATGGCGACAGCTCTTATTTATAATACTCTTGTCTAAAAAGTATTGTTCGATTTTGTCACTTCATTTATTCCTCTAAATCAGCTATAATAAAAGAACCAATCTATCTTGATTTAATTTGGCTTAGATATGATAATTTTATGTTAAATATAATTGACGGAGAAACATACATTTTATTGATTTTCTTGAGAAATCTAAACAGGCATCTGCCAAAAGACTATTAAAAAATCAATTTGATTTGCAACAAGTTTGTGATCAGTATATAGATATGTGCCTGTGTGTGTATGTGTGTGTGTGTGTGTGTGCTTGGAAGGGTGTTGAATATTCGACACTTCAAAGGAAACTCTACTATCAGGTTTTTGTTGATTTTTGTTTTATTTGTTATTTTTTTTTTGGCAACTTTTGTTAAGCACATTTCACCGGACAACAGCAGCTGAGTAAGTGACAAACTGGTTTCCCAGTTTATTATATTTTATACATTTGCATCGCACGCAAAAGCGCTTCAAATGTTGAAATTTTGAAAATTGTTGTTGTTTTCTTTTCATATAATAATGTTTTTGATTTGTTCAATAACAAAACACAGAAAACAACGAGATGGTTCTCCGGGCATGCTCATAAAGCAGCTCAAGGTATTTGAACCCAACGACGCAAATAATATGTATATATGTTTGTATATATATATGTATATGTATATGTATTTGTATGTATCTATTATAAAAGCTCAAAATACTGGTCTACGGGGCAAAGGGAGCAGGGCGGGGCAAGGCAGGGCTGGGCAGGGCAGAGCAAGACAACCCCAACCTCAACCCCTTTTATGAAAAGTGTCAGCAGATGTAGCAGCTGCTGTCTGAGGCTTAAGATCATTTATATATTTATATATATATATATATATATATATATATATAAATATATATAATATATATATATATATAAAGCTAAGAAAAAAAACAGCAGCATTCTTTATACTTATGTGTAAACAGGGTTCCGTAATTCAGTTAAGCCTTGAACTGTATGAATTTCCCAAACAATTGTTCTCATTTGCTGCTGCTGCTTCTTCTTCTTGTTGTTGTAGCTGTTGTTGTTGTACTTTCATGTGGCAGCAGCAGCAGCTAGCTGAGCGCATTCTGATTGCCTGCCTTTCATTCACCTGGTGGTGGTTGGTGGTTGCTGGACGGTGGCTGGTTACTGGTTACTGGTTACTGGTGGCTCACGCTGTTCAATTACCATTCACATCGATCCGAGCTTCATGTTCCCGTCGTTCCACTCACTTTCATCTGAAACGATCTCATTCCCTTTATGGGACCTTTCTAAATTTCTTATAAGACTTGCTCTATCTGTCTCAGTGTGTGTGGTTATTTGTGTGTGAGTGTGAGTGTGTGTGTGTGAGTGTGAGTGTGTGCGTATGTGTGAGTGTGTGTGTGTGTGTGATAATACTACATTGATATTTCACTCATTGCTAACTGCAATTGGCGCTTATCCGCTAATTGTTAAGCTTTTCCAACTCATAACTTAAATCCAGTAATCCACACACACACACACAACCACACACACATACACATTCACACACACACACACACATACACACTTTTACAATGGATTTGTTTGAATAATTTGACTCATTTTGCATTGTTTATCGTTCAGTTTGAATATCAGCAATCTGTCTAAATATTTACGCATATTGAATTTTGTTGGTAAATATTCGCAAAGTTGGCTTAAATGAATGCAATCGTTTCTATTATGTTTGTTCGGATTGTTGCTTTCGTTTCGCTTATCACAGTATCTCTGTGCAGCCGTTGAACCGTTAAGCAGTCAACTTATCTGATCAATTGCCTTTGATAAACATCTTTTGTGTGCTGCTTCTTCTTCTTTTTTCTTTTTTCTGTTTTTTTTTTTTTATCAACACTTTCTTCATGCGATCTTAACAGCCATTTCCTACACTTATACATATATATATATATATATATAAATATATATGTATATATATAGTCGGTCGTATGTGGGCATGCTTCAGATCTTGCTTAATGCTTTCCAGGGTACTTGAACTTCTTCTTCTTCTTCTTTTTCAACATCTACTGCGTCGTCGTCGTCGTCGTCGTCGTCGTTGTTGTCTTGTGGCACCACTAACAATGGAACCCCACAGCGGTGACGATGGCTCTGACTGCTCTTTGGTTCTTTAGTACTTTGGAGTTCTATAGAGTTCCATGGAGTTCTTTGGTTCTTTGGTTCTTTGGCTCTGCTGCATTGTCTACAGGCAGAGATTATACTATACATAATAATTAGAATCATGCATAGCTGCCACTTACAGGGTGTGTATACATTGCTCTCTCTCTCTCTGTGTGTGTGTGTGTATGTGTGTGTGTGTGAGTTCGCTGACTGACTGACTGACTGACTGTGACTGTGCCTATAACCGTAGCTACTGAGCTGCGGGCTGCCAACTGGCAACTGGCAACTGGCAACTTCCAACTGGCAGCTGAGATCGTTGTTTGCTGCTCATAATCACATGCCACAGCCACATAGAGCGGAAGACACTGCCTATGTATATATACACTCGGCCAAATAGTGTATACACTTCTCGTATTTGATTTCATTTATTTTGCTAGAATCTTTTGGCTATTGAATTTTGAAGGATTTAAGTTTTTATCTCAAATATCTGTTATATGAAATATTTTTTATAGTAATTTAACAAATATTTTTTTTTTCAGTGTTTATTTATTTTGAAATTTGCATTTGAAATTTAAATTGGAATTGGAATTAGTTGAACGATTTTTTCGTCTGCTTCAGTTTAGGGACATCTTCTGCAGCTAGTTACACAACTATTTCGCTCAGTGTTGTTAGATTTGGCTTTGGCTTGTCGCTCATTAAACATGGCTGCGTTTGTGTTAAGCAATAACAAAGCCAAAAAGAATCAAATAACGCAAAACAGATTTTTGTTTTGTTCTCTTCTTTGTTGCTGTTGTTGTAATTTTTATTTCGATTTTTTTTTTTTTTTGGCTAACAGCAAAATGGTCAAATCGTTACCAAATTGATTGCCGACAGAGTCGCGATTACTTCGATGTCCGATTGTCCGATTGTCCGATTGTCCGGTTGTCCGATTGTCCGATTGTCGGACTGCCATTAATCACAGCTCAGCAAATTGAATTCTGTGCATGAAGCTCTTCCTTAACAAAAGTCGACAAATTAACGTGTTTTTAATTGGGCCCCGGCCAACTGGAAGCACTAAAAGTAACAGCTAAAAGCTAAACAGCAACAGCCAACAGCCAACGGCCAACGGCCAACGGCCAAACTCGAAGCATGCCACGACAGCAGCGGCAGCAGCGGCAGCGCCACAAAATAAACCAACAACAATGGCCAATTGTCATTCGGAGTCGTTGAACTCGCCAAGTTATGCGCCAAGTTAATTATGATAAACGCTTAGCGGACTCCGACTCGGACTGAGACTCTGCCTCTGCCTCTGCCTCTGCCTCTGCCACTGACTAAGATTGTAACTAGCCGTGTTGCACATGCCTTTTGATTACAACAACAACAATTACTAATTAAAATGTACACATATATATGTATATATTGATATGCATATTCGTGTGTATATAATTACTATTTAGGATGTTGCAGCTTGTGGCATGGTTTGCGCCCTGACCTTGACAAGGGCGCAGCTCGCTTCAAAACGTGTTTACATTAAACCGGTATCAGTTCAGCCTACCTCCCTCCCTCCCTCCCTCCCTTCCCCACTCTGTACAACACTGTACATTCGTAAAAGTGTCATCCACTCATTATTTTCATAGACTCTGGCAACGCCTACTATATCTACTATATTTTGGGGCGGGTCACGTGGCATGCCTCTCAGTACGTACACTGTCATAAACAATCATTTGTCTTTTTATTACAAATTTTTATACTATTATACCAAAAGGTATATTGGTTTTGTTCAATGTCCGTCATGCTGTCTGTCCGTCTGTCCGTCTGTCCGTCCGTCCGTCCGTCCGTCCGTCCGTATGAACGCGCATTCCTCCGACACCCTTACAGATAGAGACTTGAAACTTGGAACGTATATTGGAAAATACCCTCAAAAGTTAAAGTGTCTTGGGTTTGGACCTACGTCCACTAGGGAGCTAGAAAACCGCGAAATTCGATTTTATAAAATCGATAAATCCACATATCTCTCACAATTTAATGGATACGGTCGCCAATTTTGGTTGGTAGGTTGTTGGCGAGGTCCTTGAAAGATTGGCGTGTGCCACGCCCACCTCCGACGCCCCCATCACCTCCGCCCCTAAAATTTTCAAATGGCTAAATCTTCCGCAGTTTTTGAGTAGGGAACGTCAAATTTGGTAGGTACGAGTATATTACTGGTAATCGCCTTTAAGAACCGATAACAAATTGGTGGTGCCACGCCTACACCTGCGCCTATAATCGACAATTCCGATTGTAAATCGATAACTCCGTATATCTCCGAAAATTTTAAAGATAGAGTAACCAAACTTGGAAGGTAATTTTCTGGTAACCTCCTCCAAGGATTGTCATATAAATTTTTGGACCACGCCCACATCTGCCGCCCCCAGGAACTTCGTCCCTAGAAATTTAAATGCGCATGTCTGCCGTAATTTGCAAGCTAGAGTCGCAAAATTTTATGGTATAATAGTATTTCGCTGTCGGTTACGTCCGACTGCATCGTTCTATCTAGTTTTTGCCTTTTTTATTATTTTATTATACACATATGTCTCCGAACCCCCCCCCCCCCCCCCCCCCCTTAAAAATATTTGTTTTCCTGAACTGCATCACTATATCATATATCATATATATAAGATCGGTCTACAGATGCGATCTTCTGTGAAAAGATTTGTTTTTTCAACATCTGACTACTATATCATATATCACTATATTTATGGTGACTTCACTCAGCCAGGGTATGGTATTTTCGGCGATACCCTGTCTCTCTCTTGTTTTTTTTTATTTTTTTTTTTTTTTAGATTAATATGCATTTTTAGTTGCAACACTGTTGCGTATGAAAGCGTGAAAACGCACTGATTTCAAACAGCAACTATCCATCCGATGAACACACAGAATAATAAATACACGCAGGCACATACTTATATATATATATATATACATATATATATATATATATATATATATCAGGAAGGGGCTCATTACTACTTTCATTCATATATGATAATTTGAGCATAACTTTATATCGCAATATCGAAATGTAGGTGTAATATTAATATTTTATACAATATATATTTTTCTAAACGATCTGAACATATATATATATATATATATATATATATATATATATATAGTGGTCAAAGCACACGGTAAAAGTACAAATCACTTGGATAATAATAATAATAATAATATTATGTTTTATAATCTTGAACAATCAAAGTCACTTCTCAACCAAAAATTTCCCATGAGGGTTTGTTGAGTGGAAAAGGATTTTCCGTAACTGTAGCATTTATGCTACAGCTAAAGCGCTGATCCGTTAATATTTGGTAATAGATTTGACCGTAATTTGACTGTTGACTGAAGCCACTGACTTGACTCCAAGCAGCCCATTCAGAGGCCATTTAACCATTTAAACATTTAAAGAGCGCCCCAGCTGAGTTATGCCTGTTCCCCCCCTCTGCTCGGGATTTTTTTGTTTAGTTTTAGACTTATTTTTTAATTTTTTTTTATTTTTTTTTAGTTTTAAGTTAGTTTTGATGCTCTGCGAGCCGTGTCGGAGTTCGTTGATTTCTTTTGTGTTTTGTCGATTGCATAATTTTTGCTTTAGTGTGTTGTGGTTTATGGTTGTATTGTTGTTGTTGTTGTTGTTTATGTTGGTTTTGCTGTTTTGTCTACCGTTTGATTTGTATTATTACTTAATTGCTTTGAACCTGAAAACACCCAACAAAAATACTTCCACAAAAGCGCAGAAAAACAACAAAATCAAACACCTCCCATTTATTGTGACTGTCTGCATATTTTAATGAGCCACAATATTTACATATATTTTGTGTAAATTCCTGTTTTTTTTTTTAGCTTCTTTCTATACGCAGAAAAACAAAACACGCGCCACAAAAAAGCCCCCCCCCCCCCAAAAAAAAAAGAATTAATTTAAAAGCAACAATCCCAGTTGGTTTCATTGTCACCAAAGCGTTGACATTGAAAATCGGGCCAAGAAAGAAAGAAACACGACACGAAAAAAACAAAAAAAAAAAAAGTTGTAGAAGAAGAAGCAGCAAAGAAAAGCGTAGATGAAATGCGAGTGGCATAAACATTGAGGCAAATGGGTCACCCAAACCTAACCAGCTGTTGGGCAAGGGCCATTTGGAGACGTGCGTGAAATACACGACTCGCAGATGTGGCCAAAACATTGTATAACATCATTTGAATAAGTGACATGATTTAACTTTAACAAGCAGGAAACTTGACACACATCGAGGGTTGCAAAAAAAAAAAAAAAATCATTATCTATATCTATATATATATATAAGACAGTCGATTGGCCAACATGGTTTCTAATCATTTAGGTACATTGTTGAAAAGGATTAGACCCGAAAATTAATATATGTATCTATATATATATGTATGTATATATAGGTTGATAGTTCGTGAGCAGAGAGGCAGGGAGGCTGCTAGCAGAACTCTTTTGTGGCAAGTCTGTAGTTTGTTTTAATCAAACATAATTTTTAGTTTATGGCAAGTAATAGTTTTGGGAGAATAGATTTAGAATACTTACCGATCTCGCAATAAACTAGGCATGAGCAGTAGCAAACTATGTCGATTTTGTGATCATCAATCAATCAATCAATCACATCAATCATTAACACACTTTGTGTCGCCTTAGAAAAATGTTTTAAGCTCGCCTGAGATGAACACCCTCAATCCGACAAAGATTCTTATATTCGAGCAGGATTTGGCTTTGTTGGAAGAGCTATAGGTTCTGCAGGAAGCACAATAGATCCAACAGTTCAAATATATAAATTGGGTAACAACTGCTTAAGCTATATACTGTATATAAAACTGCTTTAAAAAATTTTACTAAAAATTAGAATTATAAAGTAATCAGTGGTAAATTTAAATATATCCAAAATACTATATACATACTAACTATACTTGGTTATTATGCCAGATTTTTCAAATATTAGCAGAGACTATAAACTATCCCATAGGATCTCGGAAAGTGCAGACCATTTAGAATTGTTACCACTCAAAATCACTTTTTAAGCTAATGACAATTTCAAGAGATCTGAATATATACAATATTGGATGGAATCATGATAAGCTTGTGGCTCTATCCACTTGAATATAAAAACAAGTTTAAATTCTATATATATATATATATAAATATATAGATATATATGGCTACTTTATTGAAGATACTGTATCTTAGCTAATCTGAATAGATATTGGGATTTGTTGATGAAATCCGAAACATTGGCAATGCTGTGTAATCCGAATAGAGTTACGTGACCAGCTTCCTATATAGAGTATACATAAATGTATATATACATATATATATATATATATATATATATATATATATAGATGTATTTGTTTATTTTTCTGGGTAAACAGAATACAAGAAGAATAAAAACGCTACAATTACTCAATTATTCTATATATGTTTATCGAAATTAATACTTATATATATGTATATTCTTAGATCATGTGTGTTGGTGTGTGTGGGTGTGGGTGTGTGGGTGTGTGTATTTGAGGCTGGAAGATGTTGGGCAAGGCCCAAATGGAGACGTGCGTGAAATACTGTTAAGACGCGCCCATTGTATAATGATGAGGTTGTTAGAGGCGATCGACGGTCTGCTAACAATGGTAACAAACACTATCCGATACTATATGTACGATATGTACATACATACATACATATGTACAGGCAGACAGACATATGGACATACGTGACATGGCTGAGTTATAAGAGGCTTAGCTATGGATTTATATAAGTTAGTTAGGCGGCAGTTGTTTATGGGGAGACTTTTGGCGAATGCCATTAACCAAATGGCCAAACGGCTCAAATCATGCGGCTGGCTTGCGTGTTGCAAGTGCTTCCTGCTTATTTTATTTTTTATTTTTTTTCGCAAACATGCAACAGCACGCACTGGACACACCGAGGTGGCGAGATATATAGCGAGAGAAAGAGAGAGAGAGGGAAGTAGAGGTGAACGTGTGGGAGAGAAAAAGTCGAGGTGGAGAAAGGGAGAGCGCGAGGCGCAACTTGTTTGGCCAGTAGACTGGATACGGGTTGCATACTCGATTTTGGGGCAGCAGAAAGTAAAACTCGCAATCTAAGTGCAACTCGCGACTTGCTGTTGCAATTGTTGTTGTTGTTCTTCTTGTTGTTGTTGCTGTTGTTGTTGTTGTCGTGTGCTTGTTGTTGTTGTTGTTGTTGTTGCATGGGGTCCATGCCTGGGACGACTGCAGGTGACACACATTTTTCGGCAGCAAGTCCTAAAATAATTTTACTTTTTCTTGGCTGGCCAACTCGTTTCGACTCGTTTCGAACACTGCCTGGCTACTTTCTCTGCCCTGGCCAAAAGCGAACAGCTACAACAACAACTACAACAACAACAACAACAACAGCAAACGTGTTCATCATTGTGGAATGTTTTCAGGTTTTTCTAGTTAGCATTTAGCACCTTGTTGTGGGGTCCAATTCAAGGTCGCGCTCTCTTCTCACCGCCAGCTGTCGAATTGCACGCAATTAATCTCTCTCTCCCTCTTTCTCTCTCTCTATCTCTCTCTCACTATCTCTCTCTATCTGTCCTTCTCAAAATAAATGAGGGGAGTCTGGAACAGCTGACAGGCAACATTGCAAATACCTTACTGTATGTCCAATTATTGCGAATCCCCAAAATCCGTGTCCAGTCAATGACATTTTGGCCTGAGCCAAATACATTCACCTTGCCATCTCCATTCTCCATTCGCCATCTCCAATCTCCACTCTCCAGTCTCCACTCTCCACTCTCCAGTCTCCACTTTTATATTTGAACTCGAATTTTGAACTCTCCCATCTTTGGCTCGCAGCTGAGTTTCTTCAGGCGAGTCCGAGCTGCAACCTGATAGCCGCAACAACAAAGCAACAAAGCAACAACAACAACAACAAACAACAATATCATCACTTGTCCAGTGTCGGGTGGTGTACGTGGCAGGTTGCTGGTAATCGATACAACAGGGTCACCAGACCGCAGCTCTCTCGGATGCATTTCTTCTAGTTCCGCTGAAATAGCACATTAATATGGGTTTATACAATATATCCAATTTGGATCAGCTCTCCAAGCTGTTCAATATACAACTGTAAATTCACAAAGCTTCCCTTGTGCTACAAATAATAATAATATTTAATCAGTTAAAAAATCCATAGACTCTGCTAACCAAAATAATTATATAATTATTATTCATATTAAGAGTGTATTTATTGGGCTGATATTTAGTGGGCTGTGATCGGTTTAGGTTAACCTAGCTGTGACTTAGGTGGGGCAAGCTTGTGGCTTGTGGCTTGTGGATAGGTCAGTTTTTTATGTGAGATTTGTGGCTTAGTTGAATTAACCAGAATTGTTTGTCTGCGAATGCTAATTGATGTTTGGTATGCAATCAGCTTAGACGCCTGGCTGTCCCATTCAGCTGTCCAATTTCATTGATGAAGTTACGGCTAACCCCACCCACTCCAGCTAACACACACACACACACACACACACACACACACACACACACACACACACACACACACACACACACACACACACACACAGCTGCCTGGCTGGTGCCAAGGTGAGCCACATTTGGAGCAACGTTGCAATGCGAACCCACCCAGGCGAACAACAGCCAAAAGCAGCAGCAGCAGCCGGCTGGGCAAACAAAATGTGGCCAAAACTGACCAAAACACTAGCAAAATTTGGCCAAATGAATTTAGCTGCATTGTTGTTTATTATTTGTATTTACCCTAGTTAAGAGCATTCTACTTTTGTCGTGCAGTTTGTTACAAACTCAATAAAAAATAAAAAATAAACTTCAGCTTGCGGAAGAAAGAGGAGTCACAGACTCAGAAGGGGGCACAACACAAATAATTAGATATATGGATAAACTCAGATATATATACATATGTATATATGTAAGTTGTTGCTGATATTCACTAAATCGGTCGAGGGAAAGATTCTTGTGGTTTCTTATGGACCAAGTTAATCGAACCAAAACCCATCAGTTGCCAATATCAGCTGCCAATATCGGAATACGTTATCATATAGCTTCTCAGGTTGACTGCGCTCTGCAAGCGTATTCAAATTTCAATAGACGGTTTTTTTTTTTAAATTTTTTTACAATTTTTTTACGATTTTTTTACGATTTTTTTTGGCTGCATATTTGACATGCCCAACAAGCAGAAAAGAGAAAAAATCTAATCAACAAGTGGCAGTTGTTGCTGTAGATGCAGTTGCAGATACAGATACATATTCAAGATACATTTGCCGCTTGGGCCAGGGCGGCAATTGTTTAACTTGGCAACCGGTTGAATGCGAGTGCTCTCAGCTCGCGCAACTCGCAACGCGCAACGCGCAACTCGCAACGCGCAACTCGCAACGCGCAACTCGCAACGCGCAACGCGCAACTCGCACTCGTACTTTTAATTGTAATTAAAAAGCTCGGCCGGGCAAAGCTAACGAGCCAAGTTAAGAGCATTGCGCATCTGTGTGGGTCTTGGGATTGAATTGGATTGGATTGGATTGGATTGGTTTTGCTGCTTTTGGCTTGGATTGGTTTGGATGCGCGCGCGGCACTTGTCGACGATTTCCTGTCATTAGTTTTGCTGCATGTCAAGGTTGTTGCGGCAAGCCCAGCAGCAGCAGCAGCAGCAACAGCAGCAGCAGCAGCAGCAGCAGCAGCAGCAACAGCAGCAGCAGCAATCGCAACATCTCAACGATACTTTTGTGCAATTGCAGCATATATATATATATATATATATATAGATATATAGATATATATGTATCTTGTAGATCGAGTAGCTGGCTGCTGCCCACAGTTTCAGGTTTTGATTTGAGGCGCGCAATTAAGGCTCAGAGCGCTAAACGTCTTTTCAAATGAAATGCAATCCAGTTATTATCCAAGTATGCGCACAAGAAAGCCTCAAAACAAAAGTTGCAGCTAGTAACATTGCTGTTGTTGCAGCGACAGCGACAACATTTTCATTTCTCTTCACTTTCTTCCACGGCAAGATTGCTGTGCAGCCTCTTGTTGCAAAAACAAAACAAAAACTGGCACCTTTACTTGTTTTTTTTGTTCACGTTGCAATGTGGAAAATGTGCGGCGCTATAACAAATTTATGAGCACCACTTGGCTCTTGTTGAGTTGCAGTTGCAAGTTGCAACACCAGCACTACCAGATTGTTGTTGTTGTTGCCTGTTTGTTTGTTTCTTTGGTGTGGTGGGAGGGGGGAGGGGGGGGGGCTGTGACAGGTTACCCCAGGTTGCGATTATTGGGCGACATATTCGGCATTCGGCATTCGGAATTCGGAATGCAACATTCGACACATGCAGCTGGGCAGCATTTCGATAATGAAAGAGACAGCAAGTGAGAGAGAAAAGAGAGAGAGAGAGAGAGCAGAAGAGAGCCAGTTTGCTGAGAGGGGGGAGGGGGGGATCAACTTGTCCATTGCCATTGTTTTGATCGTATGATCAATCCTATGATCTCATGACTGCTGAAGCTGCAGCTGAAGCTGAAGTTGCAGTTGCAGATGCAATGAATAACAAGAAAAAGGCTAATTGAAATGAAATCGAAAGTGCAGTGCGTCCATATAGAGAACCAAAAGAGAGAGAGAGAAGGAGAGACAGAGAGACAGAGAGAGAGAGAGAGAGAGCGAGAGAGAGTGGGAGGGAATTGGTATTCCTCGGGATTGAATAGTCAGGGCCAAGACTTTGAGATTGTGCTTTTCCCGCACATTTGTGATAAACATTTATTTTGTAATAAAATTTGGAAAATTTAATTTTCTTGTGAATCTTTAAATGTGGCTTAAAACCGGATTTCAAACATCAACCACGTTAGCCCATTTCGTTTAACTGTCGAAATTCATAACGAAATTGTAACAAACTACTTGTTAAACTGTTAACTCAACACTTTCAATTATTTGCATGTCATCCTTGTCAGACTTGGCTAAGAGCAATTACAGACCAATAATTATTCCTACACTCGTAACTATCAAGTGTCTGACAACTTGTCTTAAAGCAAAAAAAAAAAAAAAATAAAATAAGATTGATTTTAATACAACATATCCTTAAAATAATAATAACTAGAAGATTTCACTTTGGAATAGTGGAATAAATAATGAATATTACCGAAAACGAAAGCTATTCTTGTGGCCGTTTGGGGCATCATCTTGTGGCACAAAGATTATTTTAGTCTGTTTTTCTCAGTCATGAATCTGCTGTGGTAAACCATCTTTAACACTTTAACAGTAATTGACAAAAAGTGGTGAATGATGGGGCACCTAATTTATAACCTAGATACGCGATTCGAGTGTTGCATGCTGAACAATGGAAATGTGGCAACCCTAGCGGGCTAATGGGAATTAAGTGAGTATCAAGCAAGCCCAACTTGCAGCTGGATCAATTGAACAAAGTGCACTGATAGCTCAACGATATAAAGATACTATATAAATATATATATACGATACACACACACACACACACACACACACACACACACATGCACAGTTGGCCGTAATTGAACCTGAGACGCAATGCAATTGTCGTGCTAAAGTTCTAGAGAGCACTTCAAAGGGGTCGGTGGTGGGGTGGTGGGGTGGTGGGAAGGGAGGGTCTATAACTGAGGTCTGGCCTGCAATTGACCCAATTCTCTGCAGTTGTTGTTATTGTTTTGTGTTTTTTTTTTTTTGTTTTTTTTTGCAGTCATTAAGGCTGACAGCGATGCAGTGTGGTGCGATGTGGCTCACAGTGTTGTGTTCTGTTCTGTTCTGCTTGTGGTGCAGCGTGGTGCAGTGGGCCAGTAGGGCGCAAACCTAACAGCTGGCATTGATTGAGGCCTAATTAAAGTAAAAGACGCGCTCACTGACTAACTAGCGGATCTAAGCTCAGTGGTGGCAACTACATGTATCTAGAGCAGCCACCAGAAGATATGTGCCACAATTTTTATATATAGTATATATATGCGCTAGAGTTCAATACCGATGCATATAATATAAATGTAATATTCCCATCGAATCATAGTGTTTTCAATTTTCAATTTGTGAGTTGTTTTTTTTTTATAAAAGCTCAGTTTTTTACAAATTAATTTTGAGCGATTTTAAATTAAATACTCGTGAGAAGAAATAAGATTTTCAAAGCCCAACTCTGCACCAATTGTTTCTTTGTCAAGCAACTAATGATTCAAGTACCAAGTTTCAATAGACAGACAGACAGACAGACAGACAGACATTAAACAGACTGACATACATTGATATGGGTATTAAACGCCCGTTTGGTTTATGCCGTTGTTTACAGGGTATCAAAAGAAATAGTAAAATGTTGCAGCCTCTTCTGACTTGCAAATGTAGAAAATCGCTGTAGAAATCTCTTTTTTTTCGCTTTTCGCTTTGTGAGTGGCAAGAACAGCCCCAGAAAAAACAAAAACAAAAACAAAAATAGCACAAAAACCACAACAACAACAACAACAGCGAGAAGAGGAAGAAGAAGAGAGCCAATGATCATAACTATCATTACGCTGATCATATGGTTTTATTGTCGAATTTGCCGTCGTGAAACTTGTTTATGTTGTTGTTGTTGTTGTTGTTCTTGTTGTTGTTGTTGTTGTTGTTGTTGTTCTTGTTGCTCTTTTTTCGGAATGAGTTTGTGCCACTTTTTGTGCCTTTTCTTGAAGACAACAACAAAAAGAATTTCCGTAAACGGGGTCAACAGCGCGATTACACCGAGACACAACTCTTGGCCAATGCGTTTAATTTTTTTCTTTTTTTTTTAAGCTCTTTTTAGCTGTTTTTTAGCTTTTTTTTATGTTGGTCAAGTGAAATGTTTTGGCATGACGATTTGTTGATGCTTTCGTTTTTTTTTTTTGCATAGCTGTAGCAGCGACCTGTTAATTGTACTTACACAACACTCAATCCAACACTCCCCCCCACACACACACACACACACACACACTCATACATACACACACACGCACACTCCACTGTGAGAACCGATTTTCAATGTTGTGTGCTAAGGTTGAGGTTATCAGTGCAACAGAAAACGTGTTAAAGTACACAATATCAAAGCAAAGACAAGGACGTCCAAAATAACAATGTAAACACAATTGATAAACAACTAACTGGGCTAGTGGAGGGGGTGGTGGGGGTGTGCTGGGGGTGTGCTGGGCTTGTGGTAGATGGGAAGGTAAGGGAAAACTGATAGGCTCTAGCCCGACCATTATATCATTATTATCATCGACATCGACATCATAATCAACAACAAGAGTCGTGTGGTATTTGCTGTGTTTACATTTTGGAGTGCTTTCTGATAAGCGGAAACAATAAGCAACTGAATGCTGAGGACCCCCCACCCCCCCCACCCTATAAAAAATGGGGTCGTTAATTTGCGAGTCAAACATGCCTTAAGTGATTTAGATGCGAATCGCCACACGCACAAATATATATATATATATATACATTCGATCAGAATTATCTGTCACGACAAGTTATGGAATTTCTTCATAAATAACTGTAACGCTTTTTTTGTGGCCCGACTAACTAAAAGCTCAGCGCTCGGAGCTCGGCGCTCGGCGTGTCAAATGCTCCACGCTCCATATTTGGATTTTCAACAAATTGGGAATTTGCCTTTAAGGCGTTATTTCTAGTTAATGGATTGCCGCCAAAGCTTTTTCTGGCTGTCTAGTGAAACACGTTAAGGTTGCGTATAAAATTTTTAAATATTTATGTGTGTGTGTGTGTGTGTGTGTGTGTGTGTGTGTGTGTGTATGTTAATAGCTAATGATGATAGCAAAGCCCAAGGGTCTTGGGCAATCAATGAAATGGTATAATTCAAAGTCAATCTGAACTTTTTGTTCTATATACAAATATAACGTTTTTTTTGTTTATTAATAATAGTAGAATAGGCACTTAACAGAACTGCAAATTTAAAACTAAGATTTCGAAATATCTAATATGTTTATTATATAAATACATCACTAGTAACATCTCTCTCTCTCTCTATCTCTCTTTTTCTTTCACTCCTAAAAATAATAAATCAACTTCAGCACATTTCAATCTTAAAAGAAATGAATGCTTTTTACAGCTAGATTTACGACTTGGCCAACAATATTTATTCAGCTCTTATGCAAAAGTTGCTAAAACTTACTTCAGCCCCATTACATTATTTGATGACTTTATTGTATGCATATCAGATTTCGCATTAGGCCATTATAAATTATAAATAGTTTTCCGCCCACACAGCTGTTAAGCTGTGTCTAATGTTTGCCATAACTGTTAGCTATTAGCTGTTAGCTGTTAGCTGTTAGCGGTTAGAATTTAAATATGTAGGCAACAAAGTAATTAAATAATTCGAAAAATCCAAGCCCATTGATTGACTTGACAGCTAGTCAAACCTTGCGGCGCGCCCCTTTGCGCCAATATGCCCATCTTTGGGGGCAACAACTTGAAAATTGCCGAGTGCCAGCAATTAATGAAGATGGTAGAAAATTATGGATGATGTCATGTGTGAGTGTGTGCGTGTGTGTGTGTGTGTGTGTGGCTAGGCTAGGCGAGGCGGCCTCCTTAGTCAATGCCAATCGATAGGCGGCACGATACAAAATGGTCACGCATGTGCCGCTTAAAGACAGAGGGCCACTCCTGCCACTCTCAACTCCCATGCACAAACTTTCTGCAGCAGCAGTGGCAGCAGCAGTGGCAGCGCAGTCAGGAGCGCACCCAGAGCGTAACCCACGCCAGCGAGCGCAGCGTTGAAGGTCGCATTCAGAATGAATTTAAAAGCTTTCGCAAATAGCAGTAGCAGTCGCAGTCGCAGTCGCAGTAGCAGTCACAGTAGCAGCAGCGCAGCAGCAGCAGCAGAGACGCCACGCCGTCACCTGCTGTCTTATGTCTTATGCAACGCACGCGGCTTTCAGCTGGCAGTTGAGTTTGGCCGACTGGCGCGACAAGTGAAGATAGCACGCCGCATAAACGGTAATCGCAAAAGCCTCGCTGTGAAGCACATAAACTACATACATACATATGTACGTATGTATGTGTACACACATACGTGTGTATTTGTACATATGTGTGTGTGTGTATGTACAGCTATAATCTGTCAATTGTGCGCTGCAGTTTTTCCTTTCACTGCGCCGGCGCCAATTGCTCTTATTGCTGATAAGATAAAACAGCAGCAGTAAACAACAACAACAACAACAACGTGAGAGAGCGCAAGTGCGAGCACACAAAAAAAGAGAGAGAGGAGAGAGCCTTGACTGATGCGTGCGCTGTTATTGTTATTATTACTCTGTGGATTGCTGCCGTCTGGCGCTATTATTAGAGAGTTACCGTTGCTTTATTATTGCCTGCCCGAAAGCTACTATTATTTGCCCGCGTATGTGTCTGTGTATGTATGTGTGTGTGTGTGTGTGTGCTTTGCTGCTGGTATTAGTATTGGTGTATTCGTGTTCGTGTTCTGTGCATATTTTGCGCGTTTTTTGTTTTCAGTTTTGTTAACGTCGTCGTCGCCGCCGCCTCGCAACGCTGCTGCCAAAGCAGAGAGTCCGCCAGCAGAACACAAAGAAGCAGCAGCAAAGACAACAGCGTAAAATAAAAGAAAAGAAGACCAAAGCAAACACACCGCTAGCCGCAGTTAGTACGCAGTTCTAAGCAACTTTTTTTTCAAGTTTACTTTAATGCGGACTATATTTTGTATATTTGTTTGTGTACGTGTTTGTGAGTGTTTATTTTTATTTGAATGACAAGGTGCAAATTGTTGAACAATAACTGCACATAAAATTTAAAAAAAAAAAACAACAACAAGAAACAAAACAAAAAACTGCAGTAGCTGTGCACGAGTGCTGGCGAAACAACAAAAAAAAAACATACAAAACACAATGAAAAGTGGCACGCGAAATTCTAGCCACAAATAATGTCAATAAGAAAATGACCCTCATAGGGCCGCCAAGTATAGAGTTGGTGCAAGTGAGTGAGCGGGTCTGAGAGAGTGAGCGAGTGAGTGAGTGAGCGTGTGTGTGTCTGTGAGTGTGAGAGAGTAAGTGAGCTATTGTTGACATTGCGGCAGGCAATTGTCATTTTGACAGCTTCCACAATTCCGATCGGCGCATGATGAATGACTCCAACAACAATAAAGTGGAACAAATTTGCTGCCAATCAGTGAGAGTTTCAATTGCTTTTTCCTTTTGATAACTTCGCATGAGATGCGACTATTCTGCGACTGCTTTTATAATTGTCATTCCTTTTTTGTTGTTGTTGTTGTTGTTTTTTTTTTTTACTTTTTACTTTTTTTGTTAACTTCAAATTCAATTTTGTTGTGTTTTTTTTTTTAAGTGCTTTGTGTGTGTTTATTTGTCTGTTACTGGAAAAAAGGGGAATTTGGGCAATCTTTTGATAAAGTAACTTTTTATGGTTGCATAATTAACATCTCTCAGTATATCCTAAAAGCTCCGGGGCTCAAATTTAAATATCTTTAAGAAATTTAAAAATCTTTCTAGATGTTTAAAATCAAACTTTGATTTTTTTTCTGTGTAATATGATAGCTTGCGCTTGACATGTATTATAAATATAATATATACAATATTTTATTCTTCGTATGAATCTGAACCTGAATCTACAGTTATGCAATCGAATTGTCTATCTCACAATAGATTGCCATACTAAACGATATCTTAAGCAGCTAACCCATTCAATTAGCTGAAACAAATGGGCTTAACACCTGCATGGGCCGTACGCTTATGTGACCCAGTCTGACTGACTTTTCAGTGGCATCCAGCCAACAACAACAACAACAACAACTGAAATAAAGTGGCACAAATGGAAATTAGTCCGATAAAGGCCTGCTGAATGTTATTTAGCATCGGTTCTGCCATTAGTCACGAAACCGGCTGATAAGTCGGTATTTCATTTATTTTTGTTGTTTTTTTTCTATTCCTATTTCTACTTGGTTGCCTTTATTTTTCTATTTTTTTAGTCAGCGTTGATAATATCGCTGTGTAAACTTTTCCGCAGGTGTTTGTTTTTTGCCCCTATATCATTTAATACTTGGCCAGAATTTGCATAGTTGTTGGTGGTGACGACTCGCGACTCGCTGGCGCTGGCTGGGAGACTGCATAATAAAACGCAATGATGAGCATCAATAAAAATTCCGGCACGTCGCCAATTGTGATATCATCGCCTAAGTTTGGATGAGTCTCAAATCTCAGATTTTTACTCGTCGTCTCCGACTCCGTCTCCGTCTCCGTCTCCGTCTCCGTCTCGGTCTCCGTCTCGGTCTCCGTCTCTGACCCCGTCTCCGTCTCCGTTTCCGTTTCAGCCTCAACTGCAGTGCCAATGCCAATGGCAATGTCGTCGGATTCATTGCACAATATACATACAAATGAATGTATCTGAAAACAATCAAATAACATTTACACACAGCTAAATATAAGCCCGTGTTTCACTCCACACAAAAATGCCACAAATGTGACTCCCAGGCTTATGTTTATTTATTTATACATGTGTACAGGTAAAAATAATCAGTAATTCCTAAGCTCCGATTAATCATCAATCACAGAGTTGTTGTTGTTGTTGTTGTCGTTGTTTGTTGTTGTTTTGTATTTTTATTTATTTTTGTTTCTAGGGAAATTTCGTTGCGGTTTACCTCGTTTGTGTTTTTTTTTTTATTTTTTTATTTATTTATTTTTTTTGGAATGTTTGTACTTCTGATTCGGCTTATTAGCGTAAGGTGCCCCCAAAAATGGTACTGAGTAGACTATAATTTAAAGGGCATACACATACAATTATATTGTGTGTGCATAACGGTAGAAAGTTGCCAATTTTGCGGCCAGTCCTAACGGTAATTGGTTGCGTCAATAAGGCCACATACATACATACAAAACAGGGATATTTATAATGCGATACAAGTAAAATGCCATAAAATTCAACTAAAAGGTAATTCAATTAAATAAATTGTTCGTCATCATCAGCTCCTTAAATTGTTGTTTATTTAAAAGTGCCTATTAAAGAGTAAGTCAACTATTTTTAAACAAGCCAAAGAATATATAATGAATTACGTGATTGGAGTGTTAACTTGGCATTTATAGATATTACAGGTTGTTCGATTTGAAGTCGATGTGACATCAGCATTATAGTTATTCTGACGGCATACAATTAATTTGAAAAAAAAAAAACGAAAAACAAAAATACCAATATTAATATTAATATTAATATTAATGTAGATGGGAAAGACTAATATTTATGCGAATTTAATTTAGATATTACTCGATCGATTATCTCTCTCTCTCTCTTCGATATTTTACACGTTTCTTCTTTGAACAATATTCGCAAACGTTTTACGTATTCTTGAAATTCCATCAGCTATAATCATAATGTTTGTCAAACGATTCTCTAGACTTTGTTCAACAATCATTACCATAAAGATATTGTATCTCTACGAGTACAGATGAGAATTTGCATTTCCATTGCTGCTGGGAGTTAATGATGGAAAAACATTTTAATTGCTTTCGATTACCTTAATCACTCAACCATTTAGCCCCGGTCATTATATAATTGCAAACTGAATATATATATATATAGATATATATACAGTGAGCAAAAGCTTATTTCGCACAGTGCCTAGCAAAAAATTTAAAGTGCTATAAAATTTAAACAAGTAAACAAATTCAAAATGTTTAAATGCCAATTTGTTTAATGTTATATCACATTTGAAAAAGAAACTTTACTTTTTATTAAAATATTAATTAATTAATTAAAATTAGTCAAAAACTAAAAACATATTCAAAATTCGTACAAAGTCTTATTTCGCACAGTCTTAAAAAAAGTTACATATTTGGCGTATAAAAGCTTAAATAAGGATGTTAATACTTAGTATGATATCCTTTAGCCTTAACAACTTCCCTTAACCTATTATTCATGGAAGATACTAGTTTCCGGGTAGTTTCTGGACTGATCCTGCTCCACTCCTCCAGTAGAGCATTTTGGAATCCTGTTTGTAGGATATGTTGTGATTCCGGATGTTATTTTCCAGTAGAGCCCACAAATTTTGAATAACATTTAAATCTGGAGACTGGGCCGGTGGAATTATCATGTGGGGACAGTTCGGTCTAAGCGAGGACTGTACTATTCCGGCACTTATGCTTGGGGTCGTTGTCCTGGTAGATCCGGAAAGTACGTCGGATTCTAGCTTCTCGGCACTTTCGAGTAAATTTTCCTTTAGTATATCAAAGTACACATTCTTGTCCATTATTGGTTCAATAATCACAAAATTTCAGTCGCGGGCTGCCGAGATAGATGCCCATACCAAGACACTTCCTCCGCAGTGCTTGACTGTTGCCTTTAAGTTTTTGGGACTGAGCTCAGTATTGGAGTGTCGCCACACATAATTCCGTCCGTCCGAGCCAAAAATGTTTAATTTGTGCTCAAATTCAAATATAACTGTGTTTCAGAACTCCAAATCCTTGTCCAAGTGGATTTTGACGAACGTCATCCTAGACCCTATAGTTTTTGCGCTTATAAATTTCTTTTTTCGTGGTTCTCGGGCATTAAAGTCATGGTTGCGCAGAACTTGGAGCACAGTTCCCATACTGAACTTTTTCCTTATTTCATCCTGCACCTATTGAGTCAGTTTTTGAGCCGATAGCTTAAGATTTCCCTTTGTTTTCCTGATGATCCTCGGCTCGACCTGCTTGGTGAAAATTGGGTTTGGTGCCATTCCGCCCTTGTCCTCTGTCCGATTTTCATCGACGAAACTCCAAATGATGTAGAATACAGTTGAGGTGTTTAGATTGACCATTTTAGCTATTTGGCGATATGAATATCCGATTTTTAAGTGTTCCAGGATGAGTTTCCTTTGCTCAATGGTAGTCAGTTTGCCTAAGGTCCTTGTTGGCTTGTTGCTCCCGAAATGCAGGAAAAAACTAAACTGACTACGAAGAATTAGTCTATTTATACCGAAAATATTCAACCTGACAAAAAAATACGGGTTTAATGGCACCCAGGTGTCCATAATGTAACTGTGCGAAATAAGCCTTTGCCATAAATAGAGGTACTTTCTTACATAACCCTACCTAGCAGGTGGAAAAACCACAGTTTATTAGGATCGTATATTCATTTTGGTGGTTAATAAATGTACCTGCCATGGGTCTTTGGAATTTTTGAAAAATATTACATAATTACTTTATGGCATGCAATTAAAATTGGTGCTAGGCACTGTGCGAAATAAGATTTTGCTCACTGTATATATAGATATATGTATGAGATCTGGCAACCCTTTTACGTAATAAAGATACATGTATATGTAGAATCAGTGTTTGATACGATAAACAGATAGTTCGGATAGTTGCTTTAATGCACAAATAGAGACTCATAGTTTTTTTTTTAGTGTCTAATTCGTACCACCCCCCACCCCCCCTCCCTCCTCTCCCAATTAATCAGCAATTTAAAGCTTTTTTACTGCAAGAATACTAACAATGCCACTTTTATAGGACGTGATGATTTTTGAGAATTGCGACAATGTCGCCTTGTCACTACTTTGATAGCCGAGGAATTTTTTCTTACTCATGTTTATTTCAAGTTTAACTAACTGGCTATAAAAGCTTCCAATTTAATAAAAACACACACACACACACACACAGTTATGTGCTTTAATAGTCAACAGAGTTAACAACAACAAAATTGATAACCAAACAACAAAAAATGCCATGCGATTTGCTTGGCACGAGTTGCACGTTGCTCGTTTCCGAATCTCAAGTCGTTAGAATGACCAACAACATCCATCAATAGCAACAACAAAAGTGGCAACAAAACAAAAAAGGCAGCCCAATATTGTGTAAAACTAAATTAGCCATTCTAATAGTTGGACTAATTAGAGCGGCAGCTCGTTCAGCAACCAAATCGCCAAATCGCCAAATCGATTTACAGACGCTGCAAACAAACATGTCCGTCTGTGTCCCCCACACAGAGGGGAGGTGGGGTGGGGTGATTGCCACTTCTTGGCTGGGCGTCATTGTGGGGCAGATTGCAACAGTAAGTCGAACACGTGCCTCTTGTTGCACTTGTTATGGGTGCATGCATATGTGAAAACTCGCATATGTCTGCAATTATTGCTGCGATTGTGGCTATTAAATACCCATTAAAAAACAATCAGCACGGGGATTATCAACGTCCGTCAGGCAGTTGGTCGCTATTTCTGTGATCAGATTATGGCCAAGAAAGTTTGCCAAGAAGGCATTAAAACTCTTTTGAAGTCAAATGTTAAACATTTCCGATTATTGATCAGAGCAGAATCGAAAAAGCGTTAAGAGAACAACATTTTGCATTAATTCTGTAATTAGTTGCATGCTGCAGAATATCTTTAACTGATGTCACATCATTGGCTAAAAAAAAAAAAATCGAATTCATCCATAAAAAACTATACGCAGTATATTTTGAATTCATTTTTTGAATATTCATCCCAATTCTATATATTCATATATTCATAACAGAATCATGCTAGCTTTTTATATAGATCAAATATAAATAATAATATTAATACACGATCTGCATGCAAATATCGATACTTATCGATATGTATCCCTTTCGATTGTACATTGAGGCTATCTCGGTATCGAGTCAAGCATTGTTGCAACTGCTTCTGGGCTTTGTTGTTGTTGTTGTTGTCTAATTTCTGCTGCAATTGGGCGTAATTTGCATGGCATGCATGAGTTGGGTGCCATCTGCTGCTTGCTGCTTGCTGCTTGCTGCATGCACCGTCGAAGCGCAACTGAAGTTTGAACTATGCCATTACACACACAACAACACACAAACCAAAGGCCCTCTTTGGCGAACCGTTGGCCTCCTTCGCGGACGCATTGTTTGCAAATTGAACGCACGCGACAAAAAACGCGCGCGAATCGCGTCCAATTTGTGTGTTGTGTGTTTGTGTGTTTGTTTATCTGTGTGTGTTTGTTTGTATTGTGTGTGCTTTGTTGTTTGTTTGCTCATTAATATAGACAACAATTGGCGTTAGGCTTAGCGCAAATAGCAACAAATTTAACGGGTTAATTGTTAGTGGAGATTGCAAAAGAAACTCGTGACACGACTCAGATATTGGCTGGGATAAAGTATTAGTAATATATATATATATATTACTATATATATATATATATTATATGCTATTCAGAATGCGTAAATATGCACAAAATAACAACAACAAAAAATAAAAAATAAATACAAATACTTTATCTAATCTACAAGAAACTGAATCATGGGCTCCGAAGCTTAACTAAACTAAAGACACCACCAAAATCAGCATGTGCCAAAATATATATAAATATATATATATATATATATGCATATAGCATTTTCTGATTCATACCAGACTTGACAAATAGTTTGCGGACAAAGTGCTTTCCCTAATGTGAGACTATAATAAAGATTGCTTTATAAATGGATGCAATTTTGCAGGCTGTAAACTTGTTTAACTCGATTGCGCTTATCGCAAACAACCAACAACCAACAAACAAACAAACAAACAATCATCTTTTACGACAGCTGCAAATAAGAAAATATGTATTTTAGCCAACCATAAAATAGGTATTTCCAATTTATGGCACTTGCCGTAATTCCAATAGTCGAAAGATTTCTGTTCCGATAATTATTTGCTTAGCTGAAATTACGATAAATATTTATTGTGTATTTTCACTAACAAAATACATAAAATATTTTAATATTTAATAAGCATTAATTAAATTAATTAACCTTGAACCTCCCCCAGAAGAGACCTACGATAATTATTTTTAATAATTAATAATTAATTAAGGCACTTGTTTGGTTTTTGAATTCAACTTGTCGAAACTTTGCCAATTAATCGATTTTCTATGCTTCCAATTTATCATGCTCGGATTAGTTTTTGATAGGTGCGATCGGTACAAAAGTTTTACTATATTTTTTTACTATTTTGAATTGTTTCGTTTGCGTTTTGAATTCTTTGTTGATTGAGTTTATTTATCCCGTTTTCAGTTTTGGTCACTTGTTAAAGCTGGCAAAGCCACATCCGAAAGCTATCAGACCTTACCTAGTGTTTCCACTGTATGTGTGTGTGTGTGTGTGTGAGTGTGAGTGTTTCGAGTGTATTCACTTGTGGGTCGTTCTGTGCTCATTGCGAAGATAAGAGGCCATTCATTACACAAGGAATGCGTATGGGGGATGGCTTGGGCAACAGCTCCTCCGCCCTCTGCCCGCTCAGCTCATCCATGGTGAATACGGAATTTTATCAGTTCTCTTTCGCTCTCTGTCTTATTCGCTCTCTCTCTCTCTCTCTCTCTCTCTCTCTCTCTCTGTCTGTCTGTGGCATTGATAAGAACGTTGACGTCTTTTCGTTTTGTACATATTTGAAGTAATCGTAATCAGTGAATTTTCGAATGATTTTCACTTGCAGATTTCGCAGCGCACAAATCGCACGCCATTTTGTAGTATGCTTCAGAAATATTACGAAACATTCTAGAGAGGGGCGTACGGAACAAGGAACTGCAACAACTAAAACAACAACTAAAACAACAACTAACGATAAGCAAAAACGATCAGCAACAAGGAAGTTGAACAACAACAAGCTAAAAACGGAAACGGAAATTTAAAAAAAAATCGACGTAAAACTACCGCGAAAAACTAGAGCGAGAAGGAGCTAGTCTGAGTGTGAGTGTGAGTGAGTCAGCAAGCAAGTGACGCCCCAAAAATGAGCAGCATGAAGGGCGGCTTCTCCACACTTAATCGCTGGTTTGGCCGCAAAAAAGGTAAATTAATCAATCAATTAACTAATTAATTAATTAATTAATTAATAATTATAAACTTGACGCTTAGACAAATCTGGGGTCGCATCGAACGGAAAGCTATCGAAATCGACGACACAACTGCACCATTTGTCCACAGATCAGGGCATGCACATCAATGAGGCTAGTCAGCTGGATTACAATCGGATTACGCCGCTGCCGGCGGCAACCAGCAATGCACCGTTCGAGCAGACATTTCGGATCACCGTGCTCCTGCCCAAGGATCAGCTGTATGTGACCCGACTGGGCGCCCGTGTGCCGCTCAGCAAACTGCTCTCCCTGGTCTGTGACAACAAACAATTGGATGCCGATAAATACGAGTTCCGCAATCCGGGTAATAAAAACATTTTAATATCCCCCCTAAAACAGTCTAGCATAGATTTTTGAGGAGGTTTTTAAGGTCCTTCTCAGCCGGCTTGATGGTCATAAGCGTTGAGTCGCTTACATCAATCAGTCGCGGGTTCGAATCCCGCTGGAGGAACGGTTGTTTGTTGTTTGTGTCTAGTCCAGTAGCAGTTCGTTCTGCCTCCTTTTCTTTCTGTCTAAATCTCTATCCACACGGCCAAATATGGCCTATGTGTGTCGGCCTTCGGTTTAACCTGTAACCTACTTGAGGACCTCTTCAACGTTTCATTTCACGAATAATCAACCTGATTAAAACAATAGAAGCAATTTGACTTTAGGAGAGAAAGTTCTGGAAAGTTTTGGAAAACTGAAATCACTTCTCAATCAGCTCAACTGGGTTAATCGATTTATTTGTTGTCTAATTTGCATTCTCTTCTTTTTTTAATCCCGTTGAACACAGTGGACGCTAGTCAGGTGTATAGCTGCGAGTTGACAATTGGGGCGGTGGGTCTGTCGGAGATTCGATTGTGCCACAAGTCAGAGTCCTATGATAGTTTCAATGCCGACGCAATGCTCAAGTTTCAGCGCACAGTCGCCACACGGGACTCGTTGAGCAGCAGCTCGGACTTCAGCAGCAGCCGGCACTCGCAATCGAAGCTAACGGCCAAGACGCCCAGTCCGTATAGTTCGAGCAACTCGCTCAACTCGATGGATTCGACGGGCATGAACTATACCCGTACACCGGTGGTGCCGCCCAAGGCGCTGGCAGTGGCACCGCCGCCCCGCAAAAAGCGTGTCGCTCCGCGTCCCCCCAACCAGCTGGTCATCCCCGAGCAGTCCGTGGCCCAGTATCCAGCCACACAGACACAGACGCAGCCAGCGGAGCCCGCATATGCGGTGATTGTGAAGCGTCCCCAGATGTGCATGTCGACCCCAAATTTGGCCAGCACACCGGAACTGGAAATGGAGATGGAAATGGAAACGGAGTCGGAGTCGTTGCTGGACTGCAATGGCAACAGTGCCAAGACACCGGATGCCACCGATGGGGGACACTATGCGACACTGGATCTTAAATCACTACCGGAACCGACGCCGCGCAAGCGTCTCGTGCAGCTAAAGAAGAAGACGGCCCCAGCACCGCCACCCGATGGACTGGGCACAGGTGGAGTTGGAGGAGGAGCAGCTTCTGCTGATACCATATCGCTGGCCTCCACAACGGCCTCCATAACGGATGTGATGTCGACACCGCAGCCGGCGCCCAGAATAACCACGCCAATACCTGCACCCACATCCACAGCCACAACCACAAATACAGCAACAACAACAACAAGTGTAGCCACATCGTTGGAGGCACCACCGCCGCTGCCGGCGAGCGCAGTGCCCCAGCTGCTGAATGGCAACCAGAATGTGTCCAAGGTGCTGTTGAATCGCACACCTACCCCAGAGCCGCGCTCGCTGAGCAGCGTCAACGGCGAGGAGGAGGACAACAATGATGCCGCCTCCAAGCAGGCCGACTCTGGCATTGGTGAGCCTCTGCCCTCCAGCACGCCCTCGCCGGAACCAGAACTTGAGCTGGAGATGGAACTGGAGCCAGCACAGAGAAAGGCCGCATCCAAATCGGTGTCCAGTTCGGATGATGATGAGGAGGCCGTCAAGGTGTACAATTTCAAGACATCCAGTCAGAGTTCGCACAAGCTGACAGCAACAACGCTCGCCGAGCTGCGTCAGCTGGAAGTGGATAACGAGGAGGAGCCATCATCGCCACTAAATGAGGCACCAATGATGCCATCCACACCGGGCAGTGCCAGCGAACTGACGTCGCTCTCATCGTGGAATTATGCCGGTGCCATATCGCCGCCGCCAGATTTCTCCGATGGCATGCAACGCACCAGGAGCCAACCTGGTTCGCCACTGGGCGAGATTGTCGATGAGCTGTCATCCATTATACAGCAACAGCGTCTGGACACGCTCATTCGCCAGGCGCCCGAGCAGCCGCAAATCGAGGCAGCCAAACCGAATCGCTTGGCCAACTTTAGCATTGCGACAATCAGTAATGGACATGCCACCAATGCCCCAACCAGAAGCAGCAACACCAACAACTCCAGCAGCTCCAGCAGCTCGAGCAGCAGCAGCAGCACCAATGGCTCTCCATCGATACAACGGGCCGACTCCTTCCAGTCGCAGCCCAATCGCCAAAACTTGAGCCTTCGTCTGCGCAGCTCCTCGCAGCTATCGCTTAACAATCTGCAGCAGCAGCAGCAGCAGCAGCGTCGCTCCTCCAGTGAGCTAAGCATCGGGGAGTCGCCATCGCTGCAGAGCCTGGAACTCATCAAGAACATATTGAGCAACTCGCGCAAGAATAGTCTCGCCGGCAGTCCGGATTCACAGTCAGAGCAGCAACTGGTGCTGCAGAAACATCAGAAACCAAAGAGCAGATACCCGACAGATGACTCGCATCCAACTGCAGCGATGACGGTGCCGATGGTGGTGTCGCCAACGGTGTCCACAGCTGTTGCCACATCCGTATGCATCACGCCGACAACTAGTGTGGCCACGCCTCCGACCACGCCTGTCTCCCCACTGGCAACCCCCCCAAATCCAATCACAATTGTGTCCACAGCCGTATCCCAAGTGGTGCTTAGGCCAGTTAACAAGCCGGCAAACAAAGTGACGTCCGCAGCCGCAGTAGAGTCCATATCCGTAATCAACCTGGAGTCGAAATCCACAACGTCAACGCCTCTCTCTAGTCCCAACACGTCCTCGCCGAGAATCAACAACATCAGCAACAACAACCCAGTTAAGGAGACGACCATAACAAGAGTCAATAGCTCCGCAGCAGCAATAGAAGAGGCAGCAGCAGCTCCGACTCCAACTACAGAGGAATTGGCGCCGTCATCCAAGCCGCTGCCGCCCACCTATCGCTACTCCGGACCGCCGAGCATTAACTTTGCCACGTGGAGCGAGCGACCCAAGTCGCAGGTGGCCATCAAAAATGAGGGTGACTACATCTTTGGCGGTGCCACAACAGCAACAGTGAGAATAGCAACAGCAACACCTGCTACAACAACAACAGCAACAACAACAACAACAACAACGCCGCCCGCCAAGCTAACAATTGAGGTGGCTTCGCCCATTTTGCGAATGGGCATTCCGCGCAAGGATTATCATGTGCCCATAACGGTGAAGCCGCTGCGCGATGCCAGCCAAGAGCGGGAACAGGAAAGGGAGCAGGAGCGCGAACCCGACTGGGTAAAAGAGCACCAGCAGCAGCAGAAGGAGCAGCAGAAGGAGCCGGAGCAAAAGGAACCGCAAATCTTACGCGAACAGCTGAAACCATCAACGCTGCCGCGACCAGCGAAAAGTAGTCGTTATTCAATGCCCGCGAGCAGCATCCAAATGCAGCAGAGCAGCATCACCATCAGCAGCAACAGCAACAGCAACTCACTGGAGAGGCAGCTGAGACATCAGCAGCAGCAGCAGCCGGCAGAGATGCAAGCAGCACCTTTTGGCCAGAATACGTTGAGGCGCACCGGCTTTAAGGAGCGCATGCTGGCCAAGGAGCAGCAGGAGAAGGAGAAGGCGCTAACCATGCGCGTCTCAGTCAATGGCACAACAACAGCAACAGCAGCAGCAACACCAGCAGCAACACCAGCAACATCAGCAACAAAAACAGCAGCAGCAGCAACAACCGCTGCAACAACAACAACACAAGCAGCAGCAACAGCAGCAAAGCCAACAATCATGAGAAGCAGCAAACTGGAGCTAAAGCTGCAAACGGAAACGGAAGCAGCAACAGCGCCATTGTTGCAGGTTAAGCTGCGATCCACAGTCAATCAAGCGCCCACAAAGTCAGCGGCAACCACCACGCCCACCACGCCCACACCGCCAGCACCACCACCAATGCTGACGAAAGCAAAGCCGCAGATGCGCAGCGCAAATGTGACGCCAACGTCACCAGATCCGCGCTCCCAGCTCCTGGATGCAATACGCAATTTCAAGCGTGACGAGTTGAATCGAGCCTAAAAATTCAGAGCAGCAACAAAAATACAAATAAAAACAAAAAAAAAACATCAACTTAACTAATCGCTTGCAAATTGACATTTTTTAAAGAAAGCAAAAAGTCAAAAAAAAAAAACAAAAAAACCTTCAAATGTTGTTTGTAGAAATTATAGAAATTGTTCACAAAACATCGGCAATTGGCGAGCGATTAATGTTAATGGAAACGTGGAAATGTGGAAATGTGGAAACGTGGAAACCGAAACGAAATGCACAAAAAGCGAATGCGCAAAAAAACAAAAATATTATTTTTAATGGAGAATAACACACAACAATTTTTATTTTCATTTTCATTTGAATTTATTTTTATTTTTATTTTATTTTGTTTTCGGTTCCTTTGCTTTTAAATTTTATTTTTAATGATTATTATTTTCGTTTATTTTATGAATTCTTTTATAAATGTAAATAATTAACAAGTGCGTAAGCAAAATGTTGTTGTACATGAAGTTGTTTATATATATTTTTTTAGTAACAATTTGTAATGCTTGGCGCGCTTTACCGTAACATATCCATGCATAAATGAATATATACATACATTTATATATACATATATATATATATATATCAATTTTTTTTTTAACTATTATTAATATTTGTTATGAACTATGTAATTTAATGCGACTTTTTTTTTAAATAATTTGTTTTAGTCCTTAGTCGTCACAAGAACCCAAAAAGAGTTAAAAGAAGAAAGAATGAAAGAAAAAAACAAGCACAAAGCGAAGGAATTAACGCAAATTGATACAAATATACGTTATATGCCCATATATCATATATCTTGTATGTCATAGTGAATTATAGTAACCAATTTTCTAACCAATGGGACTGGTCTACTTAGTCGTGTCAAAAAACATTAAAAAAAAAAATTATAATAATAAAGAAAACAACAAGTTAATCTTATGTTTAAATAAAAATCACAAAAGCAAAGCGAGCGATTAACGAACGAATGAATCAAGCGTTAACTGATAAATGCTGATAAGTTATTACAAATACTTACACACACACACACACACAAACAAACAGAAAACATACACACACAATATATATGTATATATATACATTTACATATACATATATGTATTGTGCGCTGCAAATTAGCTATATTGTATTGATACATTAATAAATAAAATGCAAAACAAACTGATGATTGTGAATCTTTGTTATTCAAGCTAAAGCTATTTTTTGTGAAAAGAACAATCGTGTTGAAGTCATAGCTTAACTGTATCTGCTTTAATTTATTTTATGAAAATGCATATCTAAACTGCTATATCTTCGCCAGAAATGTTCAGATTTTCGAATAATTAGCATTGTTTTGCAGGCTTTCTTATAAATGTATATCATCAACCCTAAAAGTATGCTGTAATTTTTGCATTTCGCAATTTAGCCAATACAGCAACCAACAAGTCCTTAAACAATATATATCGAAACTGAAATGCAATTTAACTATCGCAGCGTTTCGCGCAGTTACGTCATTGTTGCCCTGAACGAAGAGGATAATCGCTTGGCGCCAAAAAATCAATTTGAATATGATTAGTAGTTTTGTCTTTTTCGGAGCTGCAAATCGCCTATGAAACTAAAAAAGTTAAATAAATATTTTTCACCGATATTAACGAATTGGAAAATTAATGGAAATTTAAAATGCGCGCTTTGCCATTTGTCTTTACGTCACGATCGACTATCGATAATAAAATAACTTGTATCGACAGCTGCGCAGCATAGTTCCGATATTGGCACTGTTGCATTGAACATCCAGCGATACATCGATAAGTATTGTATAACTCCCAACTGTTGTGTTGAACACACAGTAAAGAGACGAAAAGCATTTCGGCCAAATGTCTCAAATCCTGTTGAGAAACATTAGGCAAGCTGGCAATGCAGGAGCACTGCTCGCCCACAGCTCCGTTGCCAGCCCACTGACAGTCGCTGCCGCCGTTGGCATCTCGCATCAACAGCTGCACACGACGCCGGCATGCTGTGAGATCCGCAAATTGGCCCGGTTGCGTGTGGTGGATAACAGTGATCTCGGCAAGCGTGCAATGGCTGAGGGTCGCCCGCCGCGTTGCATACACGTGTATAATAAACGGGGTGTGGGCCTCATCGGTGACAAGGTGCTGGTGGCGATCAAGGGCCAAATGAAGAAGGGCATCCTCGTGGGACTGAAGCAGAAGCAGCGACTGAAACAGCCCCAATTCGATAGCAACAATCTGGTGCTGATCGATGACAATGGCAGTCCATTGGGCACACGCATCCATGTGCCCATACCGACAGTGTTGCGCACCATACTGAAGGAGAAGACGCTGGCGAAGGGCGCCGACTACACCAAGGTGCTGGCCATAGCCAGCCGTTATGTTTAAGCTGATTTTTTCTTATCCTATTTTTTTGCTGTTACCCGAATAAAAACATGATTATTTGTTATAGTAATAAGTAGTATATTGTTTGTTTATAATGTAATTTATCGATCAGCTAGTTTTAGTGGATGCCTAACGTATGTGTGTGTGTCGAGTGTGTGTGTATCGTGTATATATATATATATACATATATATATATGTAAATGTATGTACATATGCGCGTTTCACTTGTAGTTTTAGTTTACAGTAATAGTTTTCAGTTGCTTTTTCTTTTCATTTTCTATATATGATAAGAGAAATGCACATTAAAGTTGCTCAGGTCCAGGTCCAAGACAGGAAACACAGCCGAACAGGCAACAGAAGCGACAACAAACAGGTCTGTCTCGCTCTGATTGACACATGTCGTCTCTCTCTTTCTCTCTCTCTCTCTCTCTCTGTGCTGTTCGGTTTTTAATTTGACCAATTGAATAAACAACAAAATGGAAAAGTATCCAATTGTTTTTTTTTCTCTTTCTTTTTTGTTTTTTTTTTTTTGCATGCCTCCCATCAATGGGTAAGTACAGGTACAGCCTCCTCCTACTCCTACTCCTACTCCTATTTCTCCTCGCTTCCGACATTCCTTAAATATTGCCAGCACTGTTGTAAAATTGGAAATTGTTGTAGTTGACCGGCGTTTTGGGACTGGGGCACATGTAGAGGAAGTCATCGTTTTGCAGCTGGGATTGGGTTAAATTTGGCTCGCTGGCGCTGCGATGGATTTTGGGCAGCGTGCGTAGCATATTCTCCAGCATATTCAACAGCGGTCGGAAGAGCGGACGCTCCTTGGGACTGTATTTGATGCAGTCCTCGGAGAGACGTTTAAGCGCCTGCGGCGCATCCGAACGCACCTGGGTCATATCGGGTCGCAGCAGTCCCCGACCGACCATAAACAGTATCTGATCCTTGTTGCTTATGTTGCGATAGGGCAGACACTCGGCCAGCAGCTCGTACATCACAATGCCAAAGGCATACACATCCGATTGGAACGAGTACGGATTGTGCTCCTGCATGCGTATCACCTCCGGTGCCATCCATAGAATGCTGCCCGTCGGCTGATTGGCCTGCTTCTCGCCGGACCAGCGCGTCTTCGCCGTGGCCAGACCGAAATCGCCAATCTTCACCGACAGATCCTCGTGCAGGAAAATGTTGTTCGTCTTGAGATCCCTGTGTAGATGAATGGAATTTTCATTTAATTTTGTTATATTACAATAAAATAAATATTATATAACAAATGAATAATTTAAAATAAACAAAAGCATATTAAAAATAATGTAAGCAATAAATAAACAAAGTAATTATATTAATTATATAATTATAATTATAAATTATAATTATATATTATAGATATATATTACTGACATAGTTATTAGTTCAGTTGAATAAGTTCACTGATGATAATAAATGGATTATATTTAAATAATGTATCTAAGGAGTATTCATGGATATGGTTTGGGATTGGGATCTGACCTGTGTATAATGTTCTTGGCATGCAGATAGTCCATGCCCTGGGCCACCTGGCGTCCAATGTCGATGAGCGTGTTGAGCTTGAACTTCGTCTCGTTGACATGGACGTGCTTGTAGAGGCTGCTGCCCTCGCACCACTGGGTGACAATTGCCAGCGATGGCTTCGACACACAGCCCATGAATAGCAGAATGTTGCAGTGGCGCGTCTTCTTCAGCATGGCCACCTCGTTCTTGAATGCCTGCAATTGTGCCGTACTCGGCGTTTTCACTTTCAGCGTTTTCACGGCAACGGGTCCATGCCAGTGGGCGCGATAAACGGTACCAAACGAACCCGAACCGATCCGTGGACCAATTAAAATCTCCTCCGCTTGGATGTTCTACAAATGATCAAAACGATCGTTTAGTTGTTGATGAATGATGATGTTGTTGGATGTGGTGCTTACCCAGTTCTCCTCGGCATTTTTGGCATCGCGCGAGAGCAGATTCTTGTTGCTCTCATCGGCGGAGCGGGCGCGAGGACGATTATGCTTCAGTGTGCTGGTGGGCGATGACTGCGTTGAGTTTGCGTGATCCGTACAAGGATACTGCAGACAGAAGAGAGAGAGAGAGGGAGAGAGAGAGAGAACGAAAAAATGGCAAAGAAACATAACAAAATGGAAAAAATGACATACATAAGTAATTTTGTCATTGGATACTCATTGATTAATCGATAAAATAGAGTGGCTAAAAGATAGCCCGTCAATTGAGACATATTCACAGGCTGGGCGTGATCAGGGTATCTGCTAGTCGAGCTGTTGGGGATGCTGATCATACTCACTGGCAATGGAGGACGTGCCTGCATGATGAGGCTGCGCTGCGTCTCGGTGGTGAGAGGTCGTATGCTGTTGATGCAGACATTCGGCGCCGAATTGGAGCGATCGTCCTGGCTAATGCGCGGCGGTCGACCCTGTCGGTTGGCAGAAGGTTTAGAGCTGCTGATGATGTGGCTGTTGGTGTTGGTTGTAGTCGTAGTCGTATTGCTGCTGCTTCCACTGCTGCTGCATCTCCGACTGTTACTCACATTGAAACGTACCGCATTGCTGCGACCCACCGGCAGGCCGACAGAGTTCTCCGGATACGATGATAGCATGAGCTCATAGTAGCTGTCCAGGGAGAATGGCTGACAGAGCATCGGGACACGGCCGGCGCAGCGCTGATGGAATCGAAAATTGCATTGGCTGCAATAGAAGCCCTGGAAGAGCAGACGGCGACATCCCTCGCAGAAGACCAGCGAAAAGAATGTCTTGCGGATGAACTGATGCTTAATGTGCGGACCCAACGGGAATCGATCCAATAGTCGCACATAGATCTCGTCGACGTGCAGGGTGCCAATGTCCCGGTTCCACGGTATTATATTTCGTCCACTATGCGGCGTTGTGCTCACCTCGCACATAGACGGCTCCAGTTGTCGCAGGGTGAGCGCCTTCTTCAGTGCATCGCACAACCGTGTTCCGGCCACAACCTCGACGGAGGTGCGCTGCTGATTGGGCAAATGTGCGCGGAGCAGCGTCTTTGGCTGGCGGGTAAGTGTGCCGGATTGGCTGGCCGTACCGGAGCCACCGCCACCGCCTCCACTGCCTCCAATGCCCATAGTGCTACTGCTCACCAAACTGTCGCTCATCTCGTGCACATGTCGCGCCAATTGTCGCTGCTGTTGCAAGATTTGCGTTTGATTCTGATAATGCGGCTGATCAACAAGCTGCTGCTGGTGCTGCAGCTGCTGCTGTTGTTGAGCCACCTTTCTGTCCCCGTGGGCCTCCTCCTCTTGCGGACGCTGTGCGTGCAGCTGTTCCATCAACTCGTGCTCTTTGGCCTCCAACTCGTGCAGCTTCGATGTCAGCTCCTGGTATTCTATATTTACAAAATAACAAAATCAAAAGAAAAAAAAAACATCAAGTTAAGTGTGGGTGTGGAAATGGGCTGGATAAAAAGTGATTGCTGTGTCCACCTGTTAAGTACATGGCTGGTGGCTCCTGCAGATTGGCAAACTTGGCATTGAGGGCATCAATGCTTTCGCGGGTCACATGCTTCACCAGCTGCACATTGTGCAGCTCATCGGCGAGTGGATCGTACAATTCGCTGTCACTTTCCGTGGATGCGTCGCTGGACATGTTGCGCCACTTGCAGTTTCCAGTTTCTACAATTCACTCAACTCTCTCTCTCTTCTCTCTCTCGCTCTCACTGTCTCTATTTTACAGCTGCCTGCTGACCATGACCCTGAACTTTGTTGTTGCTTCTGCTGCTGCTGCTGCTATTTTTGCTTTGCTTCTTCGTTTTGTTCGCTTGTGTTTGTTTTGCGCTTGCGTTCAGAATTTGCTCGCTTGACACTGGATACCACCCACGTCCGCTGCTGCTTCTGCTGCTGTTGCTGTTGCATCCACATCGACTGGTGAACACAGTGCACATGCAGTATCAGCTGAGAGGCAAAGGCTGCTGCTGTTGGCAGCCAGCGGCTGCATTTTTCTCACTTGCCCGACTTTTTAATTGATTAAAACGCGAATCAAGAATGCTTGTTTCTGTTTTCGCTTCTGCTTCTGCTGCTGCTGCTGCTGCGTTGCGTATATTTTAGAGTTCATAAGTTGAGCTCCGAACTGGTTCGATAGCACTTACATACAAACTCACGCACGACAAGACCTCACGCACGCTCTATCGATAGTTCGTTATGGAAAAAGGCGCGAACTCAATAATGTAAATAAGAAACAACAAATGTGCATTGAAAATAAACCAGTTGTTGCAACCATGGGTTTATCTATTATTTATACACACATATATACAGTTACAGTGCTGTTGTGTGACAACGCTGGTTAACAGATGGTTAACAGCAGCAATAAAATATAGCCGCAGCTAATCACTTTATTACAGTTGGCAGACCTTACGCAGCAAACTATCAAACATCTGTGCATATCTTTGCCTATCGATATAAGCCCCATCAAATAAACTAAAAATCTGAATAATTTTCGGAAATAGTCTTCACAGATGTACATTAATTGGATATGTCAATCGTGTTGAATTTGAACATTTTCTGTAATCGAGCGCTGCTGTGCAACAAACCATAACGTGTATATCGATATTTGACGCGCCTAAACCAATTGCTGAGGCAAAAATCGAAAATCGATTTGCATTGCTGCCTTTTGCACATCCCCAATCTGTCACCAACACACATTGGCATTTTCACAGTACGCAAACGTTTGCAAATCGAGATTGGCTGCTCGCTCCACACTCAAATCGAGCTGCAAAATTAATGCACCAACTAAATAGGAAATTCTGAAGCGGAGCCATGGACGAAGGTAAGGTAGTGTGCGCCCCATCTTCGGGCATATCCGTAATATCCAGTATTTTGTGTACTAAAAATCTATCATTCGTTTCGCCTCCCTCTCTCTCGCTCTCTCTCATTTTTGCGGCGTTGGTGTTCCACTAACAGAATATTCGGCAGCATCTTCGGCCGGTGGCGGTGGCAGTGGCGGCGGTAAAAAGGCCGGCATGGGCAAGCAGCACAATACGTTACCGTTGTGGGGCAATGAGACGTCTATGAATTTGAATCCACTCATATTGGCAAACATACAAAGTTCCAGCTACTTCAAAGGTAACCCTCGCTACAACATTTTTGCCGCCAAATTTTATAAGCGTTTGTTTAAAATCACAAAAAAAAACTTTACACACCAAAAACAGTACACCTATTCAAACTGAAAACGTATCACGAGGTGGTCGACGAGATCTACTACCAGGTCAAACACATGGAGCCCTGGGAGCGGGGATCACGCAAAACATCCGGCCAGACGGGCATGTGCGGCGGAGTGAGTTTATGAAATGTAGCGCTAATCGTTGGCGATTTTCTCGCCCCCCATCGACAGTTGGGATAACAGAGCAACCACCGTTTTGCTAATCTAAATCCCATTTTTATAGGTACGTGGCGTTGGCGCCGGCGGCATCGTGTCCACAGCCTATTGTCTGCTCTACAAGCTGTACACGCTGCGACTGACCCGCAAGCAAGTGAATGGTCTACTCAATCACACTGACTCGGCCTACATACGGGCACTAGGTAGGTGTTGGTAAGTCGCATGAGTTCAGCCGTGTTTTCACTCATAGCTTGCTCCTGCTCCTCCAGCGTTTTCTGTTCTCCTTCTTTTTTTTTCACTTGAGTGTAGACTAGTACGCACCAATTGTGATCAAGCTCCAGGGAAATCTGAGTTCTTATTTAAATTATTTTTCATATTAGAAACTCATTCAGTAAGCGATTTTTTTTCTTATTCAAAATATTAAAAGCGATTAAAAAAGAATAGAACTGTCTCGAATAGTGGTTGCTTAGCAACTACATCAAACAGAAGCTTTAAATTGTTTTTTTTTTTTTTTGTTAATATATTATGGTTTATATAGTATTCATTATATATAGTATATTATTATAGTATTCATTATTGACTATTCTTTTTTGGTATATTATATTTTATATAGTCTTTTATTCTTGTGTGTTCTCAATCTTTGTCTAAATACTTACAAGGGAGAATGTTGCAGTAACCGACAGCGAAATACTATGATACCATAATTTGTGTGCAGCCAAGAAATACTGTCCAAGTTTGCCTTTCAGATTGAGGTAGATATAAGATAGTAACCCTTCTTCGCAGTTTGGGTGCAGCTCTTAAATTACGGAAGATATGAAATTTTCGATAATTTTGGGGGCGGAAGTTGGCGTGGTTAAAAAAAATTAAAGAGAATGTTGCCGATCTTTGAAGGACATCGCCAACAATCTACCAACCAAAATTGGTGACTGTATTTATAAAATGATGGGAGATAGTATCGATTTTCTAGCTCCCTAGTGGACGTAGGACCAAAACCTTGACACTAACTTTTGAGGGGACTTTCCAGGATATGGACTTTTATCGGTTTTGGTGGCAGTTGTGGGCCAACAAGTTACCTTCCAAGTTTGGTCACTCTATCTTTAAAATTGTGCGAGATCTGCTGATTTATCGATGTGCACTTTCCGTAATATCGGAATTGGCGATTATGGACTGTGGACGTGACCATACAAATTTGTTAACGGTATTTAAAGACGGTTACCAGTAACATATCAACCAAATTTGATTTAGGTGCGGGGAGCCTCGGTGATGGGCGTGGCAAATGACGATCTTTAAAGGACATGTCCACAAACCTACCAACCAAATTTAGTCACTTAAAATAATTATGGATATATGTCTCTCGGAAAGTCTCTTTCAGAGATAGGATTCCAGTATACGAAAGGCACAACTAGTTTTGGCTAAGCTGCGTACTAGTTCTATAACTGTTTGTCATATCATTGCCAATTTGTAATTGTCGCTTGTTTTGTTTTTTTGTTTGGTTTGAACCAACTTTATCTGTTTTTTTTTTTTTTTTGGTTAGGTTTTATGTACTTACGCTATACACAGCCACCGGGAGATTTGTATGATTGGTACGAGGACTATCTGCAGGACGAGGAGGAGATTGATGTGAAAGCGGGTGGCGGCCAGGTGAGTCAACTGTATGAGCCACCAATCAAAATGCACAAGCGACAATCTGCGCAGCACTCAAATTAGAACTGTTGAAGCCCGTAACATTTCACATATAAATACATTTTGTACTCTCTTATTCCCGTTCAGGTGGTGACCATTGGCCAAATGGTGTACCAGTTTATGACGAAACTGGACTGGTTCTCCACACTATTTCCACGTATACCGGTGCCCATCCAGAAGCAGATCGAGAAGAAAATTGAGCAATATTGTCGCGACCAGAGCATCACAATCAATCAGCTGAGCACGGGTCGCGGCCCCGTTGCAACGATAACGGCGCCAGCGACAGCAACCGTATCCGTTGGCACCAACTGCGACGAGTTCGAGTATGTAAGCGGCGGCACCGCTCGCAATTTGGCACGCGCCGGTGGTGCCGGCGGCGGTTATCCGCCAGCCAACTATCGCAATGATCACGATGATCGCGACTATTATGGAGGAGGAGGACATGCGTCGGGCTCATCCTACGGACGCAGTCGCGGCTACGACGATTACCCACCGGCAGCCATGAGCATGCCATACGCCAGCTCTGACCGCGACAGAGACTATGGGGAGCAGCGGGATCACGGCGAGCGCCGGCGCAGCAGCAAGCACAAGAAGAAGCACAAGCACAGGCAGAGCTCGCACAGTCGCAGCCGCAGCGCCAGCCGTAGTCGCAGCCATCGCAGCAGTCGCAGCGCCAGCCGCGGCCGTCAGCGTCACAGCGAGCGGAGCAAGCGCGAGGAGCGCAGCGACAGGCATCGCCACAACGATCACTACGATGAGCGGGAACGGGAGCGAGAGCGGGAAAAAGAGCGAGAAAGGGAACGGGAGCGACGCTATCGGTGAATTGGCTGATGCACGCTTACATTTGTAGCAAACTCTGAGCAACGTTTGCAATTGCCACCCTTCCCACCTCCCACCCCCTTCCTTCTACCGCAGCTCCCGTCCCCAAACTCCACTAATTCATTATTATCAATTTCCAATCAGACTACAAATATTTAACTCAGGTTTAAACAGATACCCAACACACATACATACACAAATACATATACACATACATACACAAATACATACATATACACACACACACACACACACACACATACATAAATACATACACAGACAACAGCAGCAGAATGGCTATATTTTATAATTCATAACTGTAATTTTTAATGCTGAATGTACATTTTTCAAGTTGTGTTTTGATGCATAATAAAAGTAACATTTGTTTAAACTAACCGATTTCTCATTGCTGAATGCTCCTAGTTTTGTTCAGTGTAATCGCAAACAAAAATTATTGTTACTCATTTATATGTGCCTTAAAGTATGCTACTTCAAATTTTATTTATTCGATATTTACAACAGCACTTCTTTTAATATGTATATTTAACAAGAGAGAGTCGGGCGTAACCGACTGCGAAATACTTTGATACGCCGATCTTTAAAGGATATCGCCAACTATCTAACCACCAAATTTAGTGACTGGCCTTCAAATTGTGAGAGACAGTATGACAAACTATAAAAACGAGACTAAATATGTATTTATATATGAAAATACGTGAAAATATTTATGGGGAAATGCGAAATGTTGCAGTTAGAATGAAAAAAACAACAATTTTACAAGAATCTAAAATGGGTTCAATATAAGTTGGCGACGCCTAAAAGGTGGCAACTCATAACTGGCCAATTAAAGGTAAGTAATGTGTTCTACTATGTACTATGTACGTATGTATGTATCTTTTATTCCATTCAAAACCATTTATCAGCTGAATTAACTGTATAATTAACTAACAGGCACATGGGAAAAAAATGCTAAGTGCCTGCTATCTTTGACACGTGCCGCCGAGAAATCGTGCGAATGAACAAAATTAGTGGCAAGCATATTATTGAATCAGCCAATTTCACACAAACATAAATTTAGCCGGCTGCTGGCAAATAACGAATAGAAGAAGAGAGAACGTTGCGATCGCGTGTAACCGACTGCGAAATACTTTAACACCATAAGTTATTTCAACGGATGACAAGTAGCAAAGAACAGTTTGGTGTGTAGCCAAGAAATGCTGTCCAAGTTAGCCTTTCAAATTGCGGTATTTTTAAGCTAGTAACCTTCCTTCGAAGTTTGGCAACTGTAGGTCTTAAAGTGCAGGACTTTTATCGGTTTTGGGGGCAGTTGTGGGCCAACAAGTTACCTTCCAAGTTTGGTCACTCTATCTTTAAAATTGTTCGAGATCTGCTGATTTATCGATGTGCACTTTCCGTAATATCGGAATTGGCGATTATGGACTGTGGACGTGGCCATACAAATTTGTTAACGGTATTTAAAGACGGCTACCAGTAAGATATCAACCAATTTGACGTTTCCACCTTTGGATGCGGGGAGCGCCGGTGAGGGGCGTGACAAATGTCGATCTTTAAAGGACATGGCCAACAACTTAGCAACCAAATTTAGTCTCTGTAGCCTTAAAATTATGGGAGATATGTATGTAACTTTATCGATTTGCGAATATCGATTTTATAGATATCCTAGCTCCCTTGTGGATGTAACACTCCAATTTTACCGCTTTGTCTGACGCGGAAAAAGTTGTGTTCATGTAGATGGACAGACAGAATGACGGACATTGCACAAAACCAACATACTACGATACCTTCGGTATTAGAGTATAAAAATAAAAAGAAAATTGCTTAAAATCAAATAAATAAATGAGGAACTGGCAACTTCTCGATAAACAATTGACAGGCGCAAGCGAAGTGTGCGGTCAATGAATTAATGCTAATATTTAACTAGACGAAATGCGCGCCCAAATAAATAATGTTTTATTGTTTCTGCTAAGAGAACTACATACATACGTACATATGTATATACAGACATACAGTTTCTCTACTTTCGTATAAGTAATGTGTGTGTGTGTGTGTGTGTGTTAACACAGCGGCTCAGCTCGGAGCTCAGCTGAGGAGCTACGAGCAGCTTTAAGCAGCGGGCAAGCCTCCCATTCAGCCAGCTACTCGCCGTAAACGATGTGTGAGAATTTCAGTCAGTCTCAAGTCTAAAATCAGAAAAAAAAACAAAAACAAAAACAAAATATGAATTAAAAAGATACATATAAAGAAAACAGTTGCTTGTGCACAGTGAAACGCGAAACAAGCGCTGCCAGCGTCGTCGTCCGTCGCCGTCCGTCGCGTTCTCTTGTCTGCTCAGTCGTCATCGGCCGCGTCAACAAACGTGTTGCCATCGCCGTCGCAACGACGCGACCGTTACGAAAATAAAAAATCTAAATAAAAAACGCAAAAAAGAACGGGAAAAGATCTGCGGGCCGAAAGACTAAAACAGTTAAAAGAGTTGAAAATGTAATTTGCATGTGTTTCAAACAGCTGCTAAGTTCAAACAATCCACACACAAACACACACACAAACGCACTTGCAAGCATACATACACACACACACACACACATACATTGACAGGCATTAAAGTGTTTGCAATTGATCAATGTCAGCGCACATGGGAAAATGCAATGAATGAAACAACCAGGGCTGGCAATACACTTGCAAAACATTTTGACCGCAAACCGCAAAACGATTTAAATAAATTTATGTGCTGTCAAAAACAAACACACACACACACACACATAATTTGCGCATAAGTGAGTAGTAGTTGTGTGCGCAGCCCTCGAAATTATATATGTATGTATGTATATGTGTGTACCCGAAACAGCGGTCGCACATTGTGCGCGTGCGTGTTCGAATCAATCGGTTGCCTTTGCCATTTTAGTGTGCCAAACACACACATTGCAAAAAGCTTCGGCTTTTAAATGTGTGAAATTAATTGCATCCCTATTCACACTAACAACAATTTGATTTGATGCTGCGGCAAAAGCTTTTAATTGAAAGTTCACTGGAACCAGTTGATGATTTCGGTCACTGTGCCAGTTATAATATAAGATAAAATAAAATGTGAGAGCAAGAGAGAAAGAGGGCGAGAAAGAGAGAGAGACCGAGTGAGAGATTATTATCCTTTAGTTTGTTTAATGCTTGCCAATTTGTCAATTGCATTGACGTAATGCAATTCGCACATCACACACACACACACACACACACATAAACACAACAAAACAACAACAACCACAACACTAAGTTATACACAGTCTATCGCAGGTGTGTAGCCCAAAGTGGTTTCAATTTCGCCGAGTAGACAACGGGTCGGCGGGGAATCAACAGCTTAACGTCATATCAGCGTCAGCAGTAGCTTTGGCGTCACTGACATGTCAAAAAAAAAAAAAAAAAAAAACAAGAGAAGAAAATTGCACTTATTTTGTTGTTGCTGTTGCTGCAATTTTAATTGTGGTTTGTTATTTATGCCGCCGCTTGATGGGGCGGCAATTTCACTGCCAGTGACAACGCCGACGCCGCCTACAGCTTGTTGCATGACTGATCGTTAGTGAGTATGTACAGACATGTACAGAGATGTAGGTGCGCCCTTGTATTTCTTCCTCTTCCACTCTATCTCGATGTTGTTGTTGTTGTTGTCGGTGTTTTTTTGTGCGCCGATCTGCCTGTTCGTCGTTGGCTGCTGCGTCTGCGTCTGACAATATTCATGCGCGCGTCATGCTGTCGACGTCGGTCAACCGTCGGCGCCTGACGTCATAGCCACAGCACGGCGCGAACAAAGTGCGATTTCGCACCATGGGCCACCGATTGTAAATTGTACTGGGGAGCGCTTTTTATTCTTATTGTTCAAATACCAATTTTTAAATTTATTTTCATATTTTTCTAAAAATAATAAATCAAGATGAAATTACCATAAAAAAAAAATACTTTTGAAGATACAACTTCACGAGGTTTGCATATTGAAAGCTATTTCATAAATAATGTTTAAGTCTAGGCTCCAATTTGCGGCAGTTGCCATTTTCATCGTTCGATTGACTACTGTAGCTATTGGCTACGATATTGATATTGAGCTGACATTACCTGTCCATTAACTGGCTGCTATCGATCATTGTCAACTGGCCGATTGGCCATTGGCAAAGCTGCTGCTCATCATTCGGAGCCATTTGAAATGAGGGGCGCATGACAAATTGCCAACACGCTTTTGGAGCGGCATAACTAACGCGTCTGTTAGTTGATTCATTGGTGAATTCCGTATTTGCAGCTACATACATAAATACACACACACACACACACACACCTGGAGATTCAAATAAGAATGCAAAGTTTTTACCCCATCTTCCAAAGGAACTTTACTGAAGGATTACTTTGCGCTTTAATTTAATTTAGCAATACGATTACCGGTTGCTTATTAAGTTTATTCTTAGCCCTCCGCGCTTTTCAATGTTTTTTTTTTTTTGACTTAAGAGCGTTTGTAAAGAACTTCGGGGACCGTCCAATTGATGGGGTTATGCAATTGATAATTTTTTCCTTGATCTTAGAGCTTATGTTTTATCTTCCATTCTCAGTTCTCTACCGATGTCATTGGTCAATTTTTTGATAGCTCAGTTAAGTCTTTATTATAATGCATATATTCAAATCACACATTTTGCCAACAAAATCAAGAGAGAAACTCAAGTTTTCCCATACTTACAAATAAATATATTGTATTTTGGTCATGATTTTTTTATTTTGTTATTGTCATTGTCTTCACAACTATTTGAATGTCCAGGTGTGTATGTATTTCAATTACACAGCTTTTGCCAGGGCCACAGCCCGATTGCATATGTACACAATGTACATATTATGTTCCGCTCACTGATAACATAGGCCTCTATATTTGTACCGGATGCATCGCTTGTTATCACAGAACGGGCACCAATGTATCTGCATGTATTCATTCCATGGTTGATTCACACGTCATCATTCGCTACTCGACTCGACTCGACTCCAGGGAATACTCAATAATATGTAGTTTATATCCATATATATATATATATATATATGTATATTATAATAATAATATGTGTATTTACGCGTTCTAGAAATTTACAGAAATTATATTAAAAATTAATTTTTTTATCGTTTAAAAAAATACTTATGATTATTTGGAATGACGTACTTGACTATTGGACTAATGTCGATTGATATCCATTCGAATACCCTGTATCATAAAATATCTAGCTTATTTTCTTAATTAGCTTTTGCGATTATTTTTGTTATTTGCGACTCGTACGAAAATAGAAAATTACAGCAGTTATTTTTTGCCAGTCAAGTGTTAATTTTATGTCTTTTTGTGAGAAACTGTCGAATAATTAACATATTAAAACTAGCAATTTATTGGTTTTCCTTTTTTTTTCAATTTTTTTTTTTTAATGTGTACTATTATTTAAAAAAGTGTCGACCATTTTGAAAAACGTCATAAGCCAAATTTACCAAATCGATGCAGCTCAATTGTGTGATGCACTGTGAATCACAATTTTGGCCCACTGTGCGTCAGCATATGTTTTTATATATATATATAATTATATATATATATATTTGTGTATGTATATATGAGCACGACGTCGGTCAGTCTGTCAGTCGCTCTGCATGTATACAATTGCATGCAAGCATGTGTGTGTGTGTGTGTGTGTGTGTGTGTGTGTGTGTATGTGTGTGTTTTTTGTGCTTAAATGCAATTACGCGCTCAAGTTAAGAAAACTAGCAAAGCAATTGGAGCGCAACAACAAAAACGAAATACGAGTATAAATAAATAAATAAGCAGCAATAACTGTGTGCGAGTGTGTGTGTGTCCAAGTGTGTGTGTGTGTGTGTATGTGTACGTGCGGGATCATTGCACATTGCGTCAACGTTTCAAGATCACACTCAATTCCAATTCCAATTCCAATTGGAGTTGCAGCCGCAATCGCAGCATAAAAAAAAAAAAAAAATTGCCACTTTGCAGTAGAGCGGTCGCGGTAAGCGGGCAATGAGCAATTACGAAAATTCAATACAACGGATTAAACACCGGCAGCAGCAGCAGCAGCAGCAACAGTAGCAGCAACATCATTCGCAGCCGCCGTCGTCGTCAGCAGCGTCACGCTGCCGCTGTCGCAGTTGACGTCGCCGTCGCAGTTGGATACCAAGTTTTATAGTCAGAGCGACAGTTTAGCGACGGCAGCGGCAGGTGTCATTTGAATTTGAAGTGCGCGGACGCGTAAAATTCGCGAAAAACCAAGTTTACAACGCATGATACGCAGACGCCAACGCCGACGCAACGCTGTAAATACACCAACACACACACACACACACACATACACACACAAATAAACACACACACACATTCATAATACACAGAATACAGTGCGATGAGTGCGCGCCGCGACGGTCAACAAAATGCCGCGTCCAAAACTAAAATCGTTAACAGAACCGAAACCGAAACCAAAACCCAAACCAAAACCAAAACCGATTCCATGCTCAAGATAATGACAGCGATGCCGGCGTCAGCGACAGCGACAGAAACAGCGACAGAAACAGCGACAGCAACAGCGACAGCGACAACGGTTAACGCTCAAAATAAATGCGCGACGGCAGCGCCAACGACTCTTAGTTATCAGAGAGCAGCAGAGCGTTGCGCACGCCTCGAACAGACAACAGCAGCAGCACCAAAAGCACTAACAGACTTCCAAGAAGAAGAAGGAGCAACAGCTGAATTTCTAACAGAAGAGAGAGCAACAATAACAGCAACAACAACAACAGCAACAGCGTCGTCTCGTCTCTCTCAGCACAAGGCGCAACTGCGCGCAGCTTTCTTCAAGGATTTACACGCTTTCACAGTACAACAGCAGCAGCAGCAGCAGCATCAGCAGCAGCAGCAGCAGCAGGAGGAGCAGCAGCCTGTGAGAGAGCGTGATAAAGCTTTCAATAGCACAAAGCAGATACGCCAGCTGATCAAAAAATATCAGGCAATGATTGTGCAGCAGCCAACAGAGATACCGGCGTCGGCGCAGTTGCAGGTGCAGGTGCAACTGAAACCGGCAACATTAGCAAATAGTGCTGCCAATTCCGATGAGGGCTGCAATGCTGGCGGTTTGAGTCCATGCAGCAGCGACAATGAATGTGACGTAAAAGCCGCCGTAGCCTGCCGCAAACCAAAAGTGACGCGCTGTGCGAGCAGCGACTCGGCACTGGGACTGGAAGTCGAAGTGGATGATGTAAATATGGAAGTGATGGCGACTGTGCCGCAGCGACGCATGACGCTGACCGTTACCGATTTACCGTTGCGGCCAGCCCTATTACCGCTCGCCGAACCAACAGCGCTGCCCGACTCACCGCTAACCTCACCCACCAGCGCTCACGCCCTCGGCCTGGGCATGGGCATGGTCGGTGCCAGTGGCACTGGTGCACTTGCTGCCGGTGTCGGTGTACCGACAAAAGTGCTGCTGGAGGAGCGAGTGGTGGCGGCGGCACTGTCAGCGCCGTCGGGCTCGCGACGCGAGTCGACGCAAAGCTGCATCAGTGAGCTGGGCGGCATAGCGGGTGTGCGCTATGTGCGAACGCCATCGGTGGTTGTTTCCGACTATTCGGATGATATAACCGCTTGCGGCATTAGCATGGAGGAGATGGAATATTTTCGTTTGCAGCGTGCACGCTGTCAGCGTCGCTGTTCGCTGGAGGCGAGCGCTGCCAACGCTGGCGTCGCTGCCCGCGACGGCGATGGCGGCCAATCGGATGTGAGTGCGGCGAGCAGTTGCAGTAATCTGTATTATTGTGGCTCCACGATATCAGCACTGGATGGTGGCGAGTGCATTGTTAACGGTATACGCGTTGCACTTGCACGCAAATCAAGCCGCAGCAGCAGCGACGATGGCGAACTGGAAGTGCACGAGGAGCACGAGCATGAGCACGAACACGAGCACGAACACGAGCAGCAGGACCAACAACAGGAACAACATCAACATAAGCAGCAAACGCAGCAGCAGCAGCAGCAGCAGCATCAGCAGCTGGAACTGGAACTGGAACGGGAACGTGAGCTGAGCGAGCTTTTGGCTGGCACACAGCTCGGCGATGTCTCTAAGAAGGTAGGCAGCAGCAGCCGCAGGCAGCGCTGCAGCAGCAACGACGGCAACAATGACGGCGACGGCAGCGTCACAAATATAGGAAATCTCAATTAAGATAAAAGACACACACTTTTTAGCAAGTGGCAAGCTACTGATCAGAGAGATACAGATAGAGAGACAGAGAGAGAGACAGAGCGAGAGAGAGAGAGAGGGAGACGGACAGTTAGAGCGGGGCTGGAGGAGGGTGGCTGTGTGTGGGATCTGTGTAATATTTTCAGTTGTTGTTTAAATTTTGTATTCCTATTATAGTCCACTATACACACATATACATATGTGCACATATACATACATATATATGTATATATATATTTACAGTGGTTGCTCACTAATTGCCATTTCCAAATAATTCTAATTTCTAAGTAGCCAAAAAGATAATCATCGACAATTCTTATCAACAAATTACGATAGTGCTAAGGCAATTAGAAATGATTAAATTTAATTTAATATTGAATATTAACAACAAATTCTTGCTTTTCTTTTCAAAATTAAAGTTTCCGGCAATTAATATTTATTCGCAAGATTTAATTTCCGACTGGCCGCTTTATGTTGAAGTAATTTTTTTTTTTTTTTTTTTTTATCATAAATTTTTAAATAGTATTGATAGAGAGATATAGAGACAGACAGAGGAGGAGAGAGAGGATGAAGAGAGTTCGAGATATTAGAGTTGGAGAGAAGTGGGGCGAGGAGTGGTGTGGAATGTGGTGGGGGCAACAAGTGTGTGTGCGGGTAATTAATTTGGGGCTTATCTTATCGCCATATGAGATTCCATTGCCGCGGAACGTACTAGTTCGAGCGGTTTTTTATTTTCAGTATTTTTTTTGTTTTTGTTTTTGTTTCTGTTTTGTTTTTGTTTTTGTTTTTCTTTTTTGTATCTTATGACTTTTCGCCGACAAATGATGATGTTGAAAGCGGGTGCGCTGATAAAAAAAGTTGTGGCCCAGACTTCAAATATATGTGTATATTTAGAGTTGTGCTATCACAAACACACACACACACACACACATACACACACACACACACACATACACACACACACACTTACGCACACCAATAACGACGGACGCTTATCTTAGTGATTAACTCTGTATATTGTAGTATTATAGATGCATATATATTTTTCCCCATACTTTTATGTATATATATATACATATATATATATATATATTAACATATATATTCAACAATACAGACAGCAGGTAAACCAACGACAACAACAACAACAGCAACAAAAATTTGTTAAGTAAATAAAATTTGGTTATACAAACTAATATATGTAATAAAATCATAATATAAATATTGAACAAACTTTGCGCATGCGTTTAAGGGTGTATATATATATATATATATATATATATATATGTGAATATATGCATATATCCTATATATGTATATGTGTGTGCACTCTATCTATGTATATATTATGCGCTTATCTGGGCTTTACTCTACTATTATCTATATAAGTTTATCTATATCTGTGGCCTTTTTTCATGTGCCTCCGCTGATGAGCGTCGAGCATGGGTGCATATATATATATATATAAGTGTGTGTATATGTATATATAAATATATATTAATAACCCTTAGATAGCAACTGTTCCGATAGATTTCTATTAGCCCAGTATTGCCATATTAAGTTTTGAACTAGGCCCATTTGGAAATAAATACAGTTATCTCAGACTGGGTACGTGCCTAAGCCACAATTGCCAAATTGCATGTTGCTCACGACTTGGGATTGGGAATTCGCCCTTATTTCGGCAAGTGTAATAATAATTCCTCAACCAATAACAAATTTGCAGTCTTTGTTCTTAAATCAAATCATGAAATACGCGGCATTTTCAACATTTGAAAAGGTTGCAAAGGTTGCAAAAGTCGCAGCTCTAAATTAAAATTAAATTATTTGGTTTGGATTCCGGAATACGAATGCTATCCTAGATATGAGTTTACTATTATTATTATTATTATATTACTTTTATTAACGAATATCAAATATAGTTTGGCTTTCACAGCTCAACACAAATCTTAAGCTTTGTATTATTTTTTTAGTTAAAAATATATTCTTTTGTTGTGTCGAGATTGCAGTAAAGTTTAGTAATTGAATTAATTATAATAACTGATTAATTGTTTTGGTTTCTTCATGTTTGCTTAATCCTTGCAAGGATTGTGTCCAGTTTCTTTAGTCTGAAGTCTGAATTCTGACTTTCTCTCATTTATAAACAACTAATGTGAAATTCTTTGTCTAACAATAAGATCAAGATTATACAATGTGAAACCAAGTCTTTAAAATTTATGAATGTATTCATGAATGTACTCAAACTCGTACGCATATCGTAAAACTAGTTTTCCTTATCATCCGCACAAGATTTTTCCTTTTCTTTTTTCTTTTTTTGCTGCTCTCATTCGTATAATTCATTCAAATCTGTCTTAATTCTTATATTATAGTCAGATTTATAATGGGTGCACATCGGATTATGTGCTAGATTCATGCATATATATATATATATATATATATATATATATATATATGGTACATACGTCATAGTTATTCTTATAATACGCAGTTTCAGATGTCTGCAAAGTCACAGATTAGAAGCTGGCGATATCGTTTTACAATTAAACGGAGCCGCTTTCGATTTGAACGGATTTGTTTTGCTTTTGCTGAAAACTGTTTTCATTCCGATTAGATACGAGGAGCTGCCACTTTTCCCAAGAACGAAATGCGAGTTTTTTTTTCCAGAAATTCTGTCCAAGTGATATACAAGTACCATGGAATTGTACCAAATGTGCATCATCCATCAGCTGATGTGTATTTTCTTGTCATGCTCGGAAGGGTCATATGATTATGTATAAATACAGTTTGTCCGGAATGTGTTTTTACATAGGGAAAAATTCATATTTTCTAAATTCTTTTGCAAAAATATGTATGTAATTATTGACTTTTGAGTATTTTCCTATTTTTCTACCATTAAATGGATATTTCTAAACTACTTAACATTAAAATTAATAATATTCAAATATTTAATTTATTGTGCAATTTTAAAAACTAAAATTATCCACTTTTGTGGACTGTCCAGAAAGTGTTTTGACTATGGAGATTTCGTATGGGATTTTTACATTTCCGCCACCAGATCGGGGAAAATTGCATATTATTAAGCATAGTGAAAGGAAATCTAGAAAACTTGGATCAGATCCATTAGAGGATAGCTTAAGCAACATAACGGTAACGTTATACATTTTTTTGCAAAAGAACTTAGAAAATATGAATTTTTCCCCATGTAAAAACTCATTCCGGACAAACTGTATATATATATATATGTATATATGTATATGTTCATATGTATATATGTATATATATTCTTTTGGTGTTTTCTTAGCTCATTTTATTGTCCCATGAAATCTTAGTGACACTTGCACCCACATTTCCTGGTACAAAGTAAGAGAGAGAGAGAGAGAGAGAGAGCTAGAGCGTGAGAGAGAGAGAGAGAGAGAGAAAGGGAGCATTTGTTTTGCCAACCACATTTCAGCATTCCATTTAGGAGATGCTGTCCGTCTGTCTGTCTGTCCGTCCGTCTGTCTGTCCGTCTGTCTGTCTGTCTGTCTGTCTGCCTCTCGAGATTGTGACGTGGGCTTCGTCGAGCAGTTAAGCGTTGATTACTTTAGATAAAGATTGCTCGCCTCCATTTGTGTGTATGTGTGTGTCTGTGTGTGTGGGCGTCAAGGCAGCGAGCGCTGTGACGTCACTGGCGTCACCATTTTGACTTGTGAAATACGGTCTCCAGTCGCGGTTATTAACAATGCCAAATCTTGGGTCTGACTAGCCCGGGGCCCCAAAATCATAAAACTTAACAGCAACAAGCAAAATAAAAACAAATTGTAAAAAACAAGCAAAACACAGATAAACACAAAGCACACAAGCCGAAGTTGAAATACTCTTACCAAGCATTAATTTAATTTAATTGATTGTATCATATCAAAATCTATAATCTTCAATCAAAACTAAATTAAATTTATTTCTTTCCAAAAAACAAAAAAAAAAAATTTTTAATTAAAGCACATATTCTTTGTTTAAGATATTTTCAACTTGTTTAGCTCGGATACGACTTAAACATGATTAAGGAATGTATTCTTTGTTTTTAGATTACTCGATTATATGTAGTTAAATATCAGAATATTTCTAAATTAATCGGATAATAGTACATTTCTTTGTTGTTTTAAAATGCATTATAATAATAATAATAATTCACAAGTTTTAAATTGCCGATCAAAACTTCAAAGCTAAATTGGCTGATTAATTCGAAAGTATCAATTTCAACACTTATTTGATTATATAGGAAGATAACATCAGGCATAATTATCATATCAGAAAGTGATGGAAGATTTATTAGTCAATGTCTACGACGGTAAGTGGGTAGGCTACAAATAGTATTCCAGTATAACGAACCCAAAGGACCTTTATTTTATCTTAATGGACCTAGTAATTGGATCAAACATATTGGACCATAATACCCCCATTTTCAAGAACAAGGCGCCTAAGTGAAATTTAAAGATTTTTTAAAACAAGGGGATCTTCGAATCGCTTTTTCCGAATCACATTAGTTTCCCAGGACCGGGAAAATGGAGTGTGTAAGGAAAATTAAAATATTTCAAGTAAATGCCAGATGTAGCACTATTTATAAGAAATTTGCGTTTCTACTAGATTTAATTACATAATCTATAAAACTGTTCAGCTGTCAAAAGTTTGTCAAATCGAAACCGATTTGGTTTCTTCTTTGATTTGGTCAGCGATATTTGCTCAAATTGAAATCAATCATTTTGGCATCTAGACTCCTCCATATATTATATAATATCACATAGATCACTGAGTGTGTGTGTGTGTGTGTGTGTGTGTATTGTTTAATCTTAATCTAAGCACATACATATATCATCGAAATGTGTTCATATTTCATCAGCTGTGTGACATGGAAATTTTGCTGTCTGACGTTTCACATAGCGATCATTTAGATAATGATAATGATGATCATGATGATGGCGATGATGATGATGATGATGTGTCGCCATTATAATTGGTTAGAAGTGCTTTGTGGCTTTTGTTTGGGGGTGCTGCATTGTTGTTGTTTATCTTTATATTTATTTTTATTTTCATTTTTATTTATTTCTGTTTTTTTTTTTTTTTTTTATTATTATTTTTGTTCATGGCATTTACAGTCGCGGCCATCCGTCAGTTGAACAGCCCATAGCTGTGACAGCCGCAGTCGGCTCAGGCATATCTAATCAGTTCGACGTCGCCGCTCGACTTGGTTTTGGGATTGGGGGTGGGGGTGGGGGTGGGGGTGGCTGACTGGCTGGCTGGCGGGATTTGAATTATGACGCCCACTAATGGCGCGAGAAATCGATTAAGTTGATTGGGACAATGGATGTGGTTTGGAACGGTTGCAAGTGGGGCAGGTTGCTGTGCAGGTTTTGGATGAGGGGGAGTGTATATATATATATATATATATATATATATATATATATCAGACTCCATTTCGGTCTGGGAGCACAGCCTCTGACGGCGTTTGCGTTGATTTCCATTGACGTCAGCGGGCCCCCATCAGCAACCATCGTGTGATCGTCAAAATAATTACATGATCGAGCGGGCGTCACTGTAAGCCACTAAAAAACAACAGCGGCAACAACAACAACAACAACAGCAACAGCAATGGCAATGCCAAAGCAAATAAATAACAGCAAAAACCGCAAGTCAAGAGTGGCTAAGGCAAACAGCCAACACCAACAACAACAACAACAAAGAAAGAAAAGAAACATCGTTGGGTATTCACTGTGTGCAATTTGCGTCATTTGCCTACCCTGCACCCTACCCTTGGTACGGTTCGCTTATCTTTCGCTCTTTTTATACCCTTACTAACTAAGCGAGAAGTCATCGATCGCGAAATTGTATTTCTGACTTGTACAGGCACGTATCGTTAACATATCTAAAAAAAAAAAAAAAAACATCAAGATACCAATACACAATCGAATATCGAGAAATAAAAACCGATTGAAACCAACAAATATAACAGTCAATAAAGAACAAATAGGGGTTTTTTTTTTGGGTTTACCAAAATATCTTAACCAAAAACTTCAGTTACGTGTATTATATTATCAATTACCATTAACTTTGGGTGCAGTTTGAGTTTTTCTTTAGTTCTCTAGTTTAAAGTATAGTTATAGGTGTAGTTCAATGTGTAGTGTTGTTTAAGGCATAGTTCAAGGAGTAGTTTAAGGTGTAGATTAAAGTATACTTCCAGGAGTAGTTCAAGTGCAGTTCAATTGTAGTTCAAAGTGTAGTTCAAGGTATAGTTCAAGGAGTAGTTTAAGATGTAGTGTACTTTAGGGGGTAGTTCAAGTGTAGTTCAATTGTAGTTCTAGCAGTAGTTCAAAGTGTAGTGCAAGGAGTGGTTCAGGGATTAGTTCAAAGTATAGTTCTAGGTGTTGTTCAACATGTATTTCTAGATGCAGCGCATAGTGTTTTTTAAGGCATAGTTCAAGAAGTAGTTTAAGGTGTAGATCAAAGTGTACTTCCAGGAGTAGTTCAATTGTAGCGGTTCAAAGTGTAGTTCAAGGAGTGGTTCAGGGAATGGTTCAAAATGTATTTCTAGGTGTAGTTCAAGGCTTACTTCTAAGTGTAGTTCAAGGTTCGGTTCAAGGTGCAGTTCATTGAATGCAAAAAGTTGCAAGTGCGGTTGCAACCGGTTTGCTGACATTTTTCTTTGTATTAAAATTATGAAAATAATTATTAAAACTGATAATGATTAATTGGCCTTGTTAGTGTATTACGGTTATCGAATGCCTTTTTTCATCTGTGTCTTGTGTTCTTCCAATTTCCAGTGAATCGACTGAATTCGAGTCGAGTTGTCGTCGCCGGCAGATCAAATGCGATCCAAGTTGTTGTTGTTGTTGTTGTTGGCTCCTTGGGGAGTTGCGTGCCGGTTGCCGCCAGCATATTTGTCATTCCTACGGCCGCCTTGTTGCATGCTGCTGGCTGCTGGTTGCTTGCTGCAAGCTGTGCTTTTGCCACTTCTCTTCCGCACTTCCTGCAACTGCGATTGCAACTGCAATTGAAACTGCAACAGCTGCTGTTTTGCTGTTGCTGTTGCTGCTCCGATTGCCTTAAAGGTTATGTCGCCTGTCACCCGACACCCAAACACAACGACGACAATTTCAGCAGCAGCAACAACAACAACAACTCAGACTCGGCACTGAGGTGCATGCAACACGGGCCCGCGCAATCTACACTGCTGTGGGCTGCTTCTACACTGTTGCAAAAAGTTGATTTACAGTTGCGGTGTGGAAAGCGTTTAGTAACTGTAGAGGCCATCATTAACTGTAATCTGTAAATTTTTACAAGCAAGGATATTTGAATTCCTCAAATTAAGTTAAAGATCAGAGACTCGTTAGTTGAATAAAAAGCACTCGTAATTTTTATGAAGTATCCAGTTACAGATTTACTTTTCGCAGTGTAAAATCGAAATTACGGCGACAACATTTTGTGGCATGCCACAAGCAGACACTGCAACACACAGAGGGGGAGGATGATGGGGGGAAGGTGTAGAGAGAGAGAGAGAAAGAGAGAGAGCGAGGGAGCACATGCAACACAGGAAACGTGCAACGTGTTTCCCAATCGAAAATATTATCGTTTGCCAGTTGGGCGCCAGTACAGTGAGGATTGCCTAATTGAACACCAAAATGAGAAGAGGAAAACCTTTCGATGCAAAACTAAAATGAAGATACTCTTTCCAACCACCACAAGTTGATTGTGATTGGCTAAAATATATTCATATAATCGCAAAAGATCTTATTTCATTATATTATATTGTGTCATTATAAATTTGAAATGATTACATTATATTATGTTATATAAAACACACAATAAAACCATTTTCACTTTTACTATTAGACATTTAAAATTCAATAATTTTCTTTTTCAATTTCAAATTCCTATTCACATACGACTTTCATGGAACTTATATTTATAACGGTTCCGAGCTAGTTATCAACTACCAACTTTTGCATTTCCTGGTATATATTTATCGTTATTTATACAAAAAAAAAAAAAAATGTAAAAAGTTTTAAGAACTTGTCTTTGCTGAAACATTAAAAAAAAATCATCTACTGAGAAGAAGAGTAGAAGAATTCTACACATAAAAGAAATTGTTACAAGTTCTCCGGAAATTTGAGACACAAGGAAGATGATTGAGAAAGCTTGTTTTAATAATAATGAACACAATACACAAATAGTACTAAAATGCTCTGATAAGATTAGATAAGAGCAATTCCCGATAAATGTGTAAAGAAGAAGAACAAGAACACAGAAGGAGCAGTAGACTAAAAAAGTATAGATCGATTATATAGACAAAAATAAACACACACAAACACACACACACACATCTAGAATTGCGTTTGGCAAACGTTTAGCATGAGATCAATTTCCAGGCAACAATTACGTACCTCTCCTTGTGTGTGTGTGTGTGTGTGTGTGTGTGTGTGTGTGTGTGTGTGTGTGTGTGTGTCAAGTGATCTGGAGTTGCCGATAGACGCGCTCATTTCGTATGTATCGCTTTGTATCTGTTGCATGTGGCCAGTGGACAGTCGATATCTATGACAGCTATGAGCTATGAGCAGTCCCTGAGTGTTGTGTGTCTGGGCGTGCCTCGTGCCGCGTGCCTCGTGCCTGCTGCCTAGGTTCCTACTTGGGTGCCTTGGGTCCATTGCCTGCAGCTTATCGGGTCGCCCCATCTGCCTGACTTCATAAAACACTTAAACGAACTCTTTCTCTCTTTCTATATCTTCCCCCCTCTATCCCTCTCTCTCTCACTCTCTCTCTCTGTCTCTCTCTTTCTTTCTTACTACGCACAGTCATTTGGCATTTGGGGACTTGGTGGCGGAGGGTGCAGTCCGGGGGCACAGGCGTCAAGTGGGCAATTAATACCATACAAATATTGTGACAGGCCGCCACAGAGCCTGTCATAAAGTTAGCTGGCCCCAATGATCGCCCGGCACCGATTAGGCCAATACCAATTTGCATATCGGACGATGGGGAAAAACGACAAAAAAAAACCAAAAAAAAAAAAAAAAAGAAAAGAATTGAAAAAATAACGAACCATTATGCAAATCAAATGCATGCCAGCGCAATTTGCCGACGCAATTAGCAGCCTTGTTAAGGATCGCGACACGATCCTAACCCAAAGCAACCAGCCAGGGATGTCTGACAGTTGTCGCTATGCTTTTCATGTTTCAATCAGAGCCATTATTCCATCATGTTGTCGTCGCATCCGTCGTCGTCCAAGCAAGCGTTGTTGCTGTTCTTCTTGTTGATCCGAGCTTGGGATTAAGCTGAGATGAGGATGAGACAGACACACACACACCTATATATATATATATATATATACAGCGACAGCGACAGGAAAATAGGCACACCGATAGTTATCTACACTTGCCGACCAATGATCAACTGTAAAATTAACCAAAACATATACATAGGATATATATATATATATATATATATATATATATACGAAATGTGTTAACGCCAAAATATAGGTAGCATTACAGAGATCATCATAAAGGTCAACATTTTAATGATTATATTTACTTGTGGGCTTGATGTGATCTAAAGTGGTTTAATATTTGTCATTTCAGCTAAATGCAAATATAATCAATTTTTCAGAAAGATAACTGTTAAGCTATGAGATATTAATTTGACAGACAGGTAGCAGGATATAATAAATATTGAATCGTTTAAATATACAGTGTCTCGAAGCTCATTTCGAGCAGTGTCTAGCGAGCACTGTAGATAAAATATGAAAGGCATCGCAGACGTCTCCTTTAAACTACAGTGCTTAAAGTAGATAAATATACATGCATACATATATACATATATATATTGTATATGTGTATAGATAATTACAATACGGCCTGGCAAGGGTATCGAAAAGGCATCGTTTGGCGTTCGTTTCGGTTCGGCTGTTTCGTCGCAACATCTTCGGCTGCTCCTCGGGCCTGCAACGATCGTCGCTGGCAATCTTTGGAAGCTTTACTTGTGGCTGCCGGGCAAGCGTTCAGTTTAGTTGCTCGTGCGCCGTTCCAAAGTCAACAAGCGATCGATCGTTCGCCAAACTGAGTGCGTCGCGCGCGAACACACTTCTCTCGCTTACACACACACACACACTCGCACACACACACACACTCGCACACACACACACACACACACGCTCTCTATCGCACTCCACTTGCAGGCTGTGCGCGCATTCCGATTGCTGTTGAAATTTGTAGTTGCAAATCAATAAAAAAGAAAAACACACAACAATTCATTATTATTATTATTTATTTATTTTTTGTTGTTTTTTGTTTGTTGTTGTTGTATTTTTTTGTTTGTTTATTATTTGTGGTTGTTTTGTCAGCATAATTGTTTTGTGTGAATGAGCACTGTCAGCGCAGCTAAGCAGCGTCCGCGCAGCCAGCAAGCCAAGTGAGTAGGAAAATAAAAAACAAATTAAAAAAAAAAAATATGTATATATATATATATATATATAAAAGCAACAGAAACAAAAAAAAAAAACACAAAACAACAACAGCAACAATATCCCGAAAAGTTATCTGTTTTGTGCGTTTTTTGGCTGTTTGTTTGTTTGTTTTGTTAGCTTGAGAAACGTTGCGGCCCCAAATTGATTTTGTTGATTCTGCTCCGGGGGCTTGTTAATTAAAAGTTATTTTTGCTGCGATTTATTAATTTGCAGTGTACACCCAACTAACAGCCACCTGGCAGATACATTTCTCTCAGCTTTATATATATATACATATATATATATAGTATATACCATATATAGCACATACCTTTAATTTACATTACAGACTGCAACTGTAGAATGAAATTGTTAATTTAATGGCTTTTCGGTTAGGTAATTGATTTTACAGCTTTATCTCTGAAAATTAACAGATATATTTGTTACGTCTGTAGATACTTTATCTTTTTGCTTTGGGCCATTTATTTAATCTGTGAATTATTGTTGTTAGCAATCTTGTTATCTGCAAGCGACTTTTGTAAGCGCTATAGATACTTTACAACTGAATTGATAAATTGGTTAACAGCTATCGTCGTTTTACATTTGTTAGATACTTTTATTTCAGTTTCATCTACAGCTACATTTAAATGTTCGAGCAGTTAAGCTAATGACTTCAAACTTATTATTAGTTTAAATAAATGCATTTTGCAACTAAATATTGCAGTTTAATTAGTGTTGAAAAACATTCTAATCACATATTAGTTGCAGTTATCCGCCAGATACTTTTCGATCCAGCAGATACTTTACGCTAACTACATTTTTACTGATTTTACATAATATACATTTGAATGATATTTATATATTTTGTAAGCTATTAGATATTTACAGTTATTTACATATAATTATCACAAATTCACATTGTTTATCATTTTTTCTTCTTCCTGAACAAATCATTATTTGCACAATTTTAGCCAGGTTAACACTAAATATTTCAAATATGAACAAAATTCACAAATTTCCTTTTAAAAAAAAATATGCAGAAAAATATTTCAAATAAAACTAATGACTCTTTTAAATGTTAACTTGGCTTTTATAACATTAATTTAATGATTTATTGTCGGCTGTATTTGAAAGGTACTTTTCATCTCTACATTTATAATATCGATTATCTTCTTAATATTTTATATATTCTATGTTCATTTTATCTAAAATATACTCCTTAATTTTTATGTTTTTTTCAAAAAAGTTTTTTAATCAGCGAGTTACGTTTCTTGAGCCAAAATATATTTAGTTAGCGTTAATATTATTATTATTATTATTAATATTATTATTATTATTATTATTATTATTATTATTATTATTATTATTATTATTATTATTATTATTATTATTATTATTATTATTATTATTAATGTTATGTTAATTAGCAATATATTTAATGATTTCTAGAAATGTTTTCTAATCTACATATCTTAAAATATGAATTGAGCCGCTTGTAGATACTTTGCAAGCTGTGTTACTGGAAGTAACTTTTCCGGATACTTGCGATATAAATAAATATATGCAATCAAAATATGTCTTGGGGATTTGCCAAAACATAGAAAATTGTAAATCACTTTGAATTACAGCGTTAAGAACTCGGAGAGTCAAGAGTCAAGTTTGAGACTCGGCGATAAATTCTGAAATTCCTGCTAGTTGAAGATGCTTGAGGAGCTTAGAGCTTAGTGCTGCTGTGGCAAGGAAAAACGAAACATTTCTAAGTGAAAGATACAGGTTTGGTTTGCTTTGGTTTTGTTTGGTTTGGTCAGCGCTTAAAGATACTTTTCGTATCTGTATGCCACGCAAACGGATTGACCCCTGCGAACGTGGACGGGCAACTTGGGCAACTTGGCAACTTAGCAGCTGGCAACTTGGCCACTGGCAACTACCATAAACAGCAGCCAGCCAGGCTGCAGTTGCAGTTGCAGTTGCGCTTTTATGGCCACTAAGCCACTAAGCAAACCTGGAAGCAGGCAGCTGGTAGCAGATTTTGTGGACTACACATGTTACACTCGAAAAAATTATTGCCTTGAACTTGCCCTAAATTTAAGAAAATCGGGCAGATCAACTTGTTCTTCCAAAAATCGAATTTTGCGTCTTTGCTATTTAAAATTAAAAAAAAAAAACAAACAAAAAAATCAAAATTAAAATATTTTATTTATGTGTACTTTGAACTCTTAAATTAGCCTGTTCTGCAGAGTTTTAGAAATGAAGTTTTAGAATGTTTTTAGACATTATTTCGAGATGTCCAGAAACTAGTTTTTTAGATCGATTTTCGAGTTATTGCAGTGTACTGCAGCCAGACAGTGAGCTGAGCCTAGCTGCCTGCAACATTGTTGCTTGCCACATTAATCATTGCCGGCCAGCGATAAACTTTGACATCGATGCGTGCAGCAGAAGCGGCAGCAGCGCAGCCAAATGAAGCGATCTTCATAAATCAAAAGCAGCTAACTGGCTAAAGAGCAGACTGCCAGCCTCCAGTTTCCAGCCAACAGCCAAACAGCCAACAGCCAAACGGCCAACAGCCTACAGCTTCCAGCCCCCAAAGTGCAGCCTTCAGCTACCAAGTGCTGCGTGCTGATCGGCGGCTTATTTGATTTATCGGCCTGGCCAACGGTCGCCAACAAGTTAATTGAAAACGAGGCGTGACAGTGAAATTTGCCGCCGCACGCCAAGCTTACTTTTGTGGGAGTTGCAAGTTGTGGAGTCGAGGTGGGGCTGTGCCTTGCCACTTTACTGGTTACCCAGTTGGCCGTTTCAATTTTTCACCATTTTCCAAATGCGCCACTAAACTGACAGATTTGGCCATAATAAAAAACGAAAAATTCATGCAGCAGCAGCATGCAGCAGCCGGCCGCATGGCCGGGAAAATAAGTTGCCAACTTTAATTTATTGTGACATAACGGTATAATCTGACATAAATTATTGATAAGACGCCCGACCATAAAAGTACAAGACAGTTGGCTTATGCAACAACAACAACAATAACAACAACAACGACAACAACAATAACAAACACAAAAATCACAGCAACAACAGCAATGAGAAATAAATAAATTTATGAGCAAAGTCGACTTTCAGTTGCTCTTAAATCCAAAAAAGAAAAGAGAAAAAAAAAACAATAAATAGAATGCTGTAGTCGGGAGAGCTCGACTAGGAGATATGCGTAACGCATCTATTAAATATAAAACGCTTAAAGCGCAATATTTCGATCGGTTCTGAAAACCAAAATGTCAGCAGGTCTTCAAGTCTAAATAAAAATATCAAATTATATATCAGTCAATACCATTAAAATCTATCTTTCTATCGGCCATCGATATTGCCAAAACGGGAAAAGTTATCAATCAAATAAAACAAACCGGGAACTTATATTCTAAATTTCTGTAGCTTATATAATCTATTTTATAAGTGTTTGTTCATACAGATAGATGTAGTTTATATATATATATATATAGTTCCTACTGTTACGTACTGTTGCACAACTTCATTATACCCCTTTCAGGGTGTAGCAATAATACTCTCTTCAAAGATCGCTTGAGAATCGAAAAACATGAAGAAAACAAATCTAGACAAAAAAAAAAAAAAAAAAAACTAGATTGATTTATTATTGAACACGAACAGCATCGATAACTTAACGATCAACGAAATGTGATCGTCTATTGAACAATTTTTTATGCTTAGATATCGATCAGCAAACAAACAAAAAGAAAAAAAAAGCCATAAATTGACCAGTTAAGTAGAAACTGATCAGTCGAAATGTTTTCAAGATTGATGATGACAATAGTCGTAATGATTATGGGTAGATCTGTGCGATTAAATGATATATAAGCTGAAGAGCTAACTATGAACGATCTGGTATTCTGTTAAATATATATTTACACATTTCTGTTAAACATCGACTAATGATCACTTAGACAACTAACATGTTTGTAAGTTTTTTTTTGTTTTTTTTTTTTAAAGAGATTAAAGCTGATAAAAAACAAAACAAATTTATGACTTAAAAAATGATTTACGATAAGCAAAGCTAGCGAAGGATTTATTGATTTGAAGAAATACGATAGAAGCCAATGTTCAAATATTTACAATAACATCCAATCTTGGAGTTGAGGTGATATGTATTTTATATATATATATGTATATATATATATATATATTTATATCAACTATATATAACTGTGTTATAACTGCTCATCTTAGGCTGTGGTCAGGGTATAACAGCAACTTGTGCTTATAAATCATTCGATTAAATAAAAACAACAAAAACAACAACAACAACAACAACTGCCTGTCTGGCTGCTTGCAACGAGCTGTGCTGTGGCAAAGTGTCTTTTTTGGATCTATTATTTGACTTTTATGTGCGCATAAGTGCGGCAATATGACGACGACGTCGACGACGACGACTGAAACCGTCGTTGCCAACTGCGTGCAACATAAAGGCCAGTAACAAAAAAAAAAAAAAAGCCTGGCCAGGAGTCCAAGCAGCCAGTTTCGGGGCGAGTTTGCGCAGCCAATTGCAATTGCAACTGGATACGTGCAACTAACCAACAGGCAACTGGCAACCTGGCAACTTTGCAACTTTGCAACTCCAGACTTTAAGCTACCCAATGCACTTTCATGTTAATTAACAAGAAATTTTGATCAGCTGCGATTACGCACATCCATATATCCATATATCCATATATCCATATCTATATGGAAATCAAACTCGAACAGAAACTGAAATTGAAACTGAAACTTCACCTGCCCCAAGATGCGACAGACAATAAATTGTTTGATGCAGCAAAAAATGAAAAGAAAAATACAAGTTGAATGCCGGAAAGTCCGGACAGCTCGACTATGAGTTACCCTTTATATAATAAAAGATGTATCTTTAAAATTGTGACTTTTGTTGCATTCGTAAATCGATATGTATCGATATTCGCAAAGCGGAGAAAATTTTATTATATTACAAATTCAAAATCTATATAATGTTATATATAATGATTATATATACTTAATGGATGATGTATCTTTTCTAACTATAATTTTTGTTAATGGGTATACGGGTATAGGGTATAAGGAAATAGAAATGTTAAGCTAAGTTGATTGTATATTTGAATACCCTGCAAAAAAAAAAAAAAAAATACATAGAAATAGGTTATTACTTTTTCTCAAGTTTATATCAACAATTATTTGGTATACGTAATATTGAAACGATCTGTAAAAGATACTAAACTATTTTTAGGATAAGCAAATAATATTCAAATAATGTTGAAAGCATAGCAATTAAATGCTCGACTACGAATACCCTAAGACCAAGTTTTTTTCAGTCACAAATAGTTTCAAAGTTCTAACTGGGAATGGGAGATATTTGAATATATATGTATGTGTGTGTCTATAAATAATAGTATTTAGTTCATATTGTTGCTTTAACTTTAATTTTAATACCCTGTATATTTTTTGTTGTCTAATTGCAGGTATGTTGCACTTTCAGCGTGGTTAAAGTGAAGAGCGAACACTGAGCAAAACAAAAGACTTAAGCAAAAAACTTGCGGCAGGCAAAAAAAAGGGGCCGTGGCGTCGCAGTGTGTGGCCGTGTTTATTGTTTTCAATCGTTGCGCATTTAAAGCGTTTTGGGGAGCGAAATGGCGTTGTTTCCCTCCTCCTCGCGTCCGCGCACGCTAATGGAGCAGCTGCTAGCGCGCAAAATCGAAGCAGCCGCCGCAGCCGGCAGTGGAGCTAGTTCGGCCAATGCTGCTTCCGGTTCCGTTGCCGGTTCAGCAGGCTCTATGCCGCTGCCAGCGTCAGCGTCCGCTGCTGCTGCTGCTGCCGGCAGCGGCGCTGCTTCGATTGTAAGCCGATTGCGTCGCACCGATTCGCTGGACTCGACGAGCAGCCTGGGCTCACTGGCATTTGGCGAGGATGTCTGCCGCTGCGACGACTGTCTCCTGGGCATTGTCGATCTGTACGTGGTCAGCGCTGCCGAGGCGGCCAAGAAGAAGGTAGGTGGCGTAGGTTGCGCGCAAATGGCGCAGGTGGCGCACATGTTTCAGTTATCGCAGCCGTTTGCATGCTGCTTCCATTTACACTCAATTAGCTTTAGGCGGAGCGAGCGAAAGCTCGCGACTGGTTTGCAACTCGACTAAAACGATCGATTGAAAGCTTTGCAATTAAAGTCTTTTAGTTTTTGTTTTTTGTTTTTTTTTTTGGCACGCGCGCTAGCTTCACAGCCAGCAGTCGCAGCCGCAGCTACAACAGCACCGGCAGCATTTGATAGCTTTGGTCAAGACTGCTTCGGTCTCAGCTTCAGCGTCGCTGTTGTCGCATTGAATTATTATTGAACTGTTGGACCGGTCCGAAAGCTGCCATCGCTGTAGCCGACGCTGATGCCATTGACGTCACAGGCTTTATGATGATGAGACGTACGGCTCGACGCTGACGCGCTGAGCCTTACCTGCGCGTGCACCAGAGATAATGAGAGCGCATTGAGAGCGGAAAGAGCAGTAACAGCAATAACAGAAGCAGTAACAGCAGCAGTAGTAGTTTTACAGCGCAGCTCATGCGTTAAATTAATACTGTTGTTGTTCTTATTGTTGTAGTATGAAAGCTACGGGAAGCTAGGGGAAATTTCATTGAGTAAATTTTAAAACCTGGAAGGCAATACGAAAGAGAATGAGAGAGAGAGAGAGAGAGACCGAGAACTAGTCTGATTGAGATAAAAAGGAAGAAAAAAGAGTGAATTTGACTGCATTTCACCTGATTTTATATTTAATAAATGGAGAAAGTTGCAGATTTAAAAGACATACATATCTACATTTATATATGTATATATTAAATAAGACATTGAAAGTTAAATACTAAGTCAAATCAATTCAGCAAACTTTTCTTTGCAGATTTGCCCAGGAATCACAATAATCATGTTATATTGCAAGACGTTTTCGCTGATTTCTCTCAAGCTTTAACACACTTTTGCTTTTATCCTTCCATTTACGTTCATTCTGATGTTTACGCACTCGCACTCTCTCTTTCTCTATCACTCTCGCTCTGCAGCTATATATGTCACAGACCCATGGATAAACAATTGAGCTCGCTGAGCAAGTGAATAATGAGCTTTTGCACGGCTAGTCAACCAATGGCATGCTTCACATTTACACTGTTTGTGTCTGTGCCCTTCGCAGCAACGTAGTCATCTCACCCACTCTCACTCTCATTGTCATTCTCGTTATCGCTCTCACTCTAGATTTCTTACTCTCTGCCATGCGCCGCTCGCTGCTAACTTACATTTATTGTTATCAGCTGCGCAAGTCCATTTGTAGTGAGGACTCCGCTGTGTTATTGAATATCTGCTGACGATGTCGACGACTGCGTTACGTCGCTGCTCATCGCGAACGTTGCGTTGCGTTGGGTTGCGTCGCTTCGAGTCGCGTAACATTGCGGCTGGCGCAGTGGATCTGGCTCGGTGTGTCTGTGTCCCCCAACCAGTTGAGCTTTCGCAGCGATCGCGTGCGGCTGGGCTCTGTGTCTCTGCATCTGCCACTGTTATTTTGGCCACAGCCACAGCTACTGTCTGCTACTGTTACTATTACTGTTACTGTTACGCTTACTGCTATTCAACGCTGTCAACGAATTTTCCAGTCGTCGCCGCGCGTTTTTTTTTTTTTTTTGTTGTTGTTGTTTCCTGTTTTCATTTTTGATTTAAGCCAATGTCAGGCCCGCGTCACAGCTGCAGCAACTCAAACAGAAACAGTAACTACAGCAGCAACAACAAATTCAAACAACAACAATAACAAAAGAAAATAAAAATAATAATACCAATAAACGAAACAAGAACAACTACATTCAATAACAACAATAACTTAAGCAGAGCTGTTTCAGACGCTTGCTGCTGTGGCTTGTGTTGTTCCAAAAAAAAAAATATAAATAAATAAGACACAAATATTCCAAAAACAAAAAACTGAAACAAAAAAATTAATTTAATTTTGCCTCGGCTCGCGCATTTGTGTGTTTTTATTTTGTCTTCTTATTTTATTGTTGTTTCTTTCTCTTTTTCTTTTTTTTTTGTGAGTGTGCGTGTGTGTTTGTTTTTTTGTCAATTGGCCTGTACATACATATACATATGTATGTATATATGTACGTATGTATGTATGTATGTATGTGCGTGCGTACATCGCTTCTTGTTGCTGCTTGTTTCGCATGAAAGCTTGCGTGCTGACAACCTTTATTTTGTTTCCCGCTGGAAATGCTGGAAACTCTGAACGCTGTTGCAAGTTGCGCAGTTGGTTTGTTAGAGTTCTGCTGCTGCCACCTCGTCTTCTAATTACTGTTGCTTCTGTTGCTGCTGCTGCTGCTGCTGTTGCTGCTGCCAGTGTAAAAAGTGTTAATTGAAGCACGCGCCAAGGCGACGCATGCCAAAAAAAAAAGGCGTGGGGGTTGCGAAAAGGTCTTAACGATTGCGTGGATATACGAGGGTTAGGGGACGGGTGGGAAGGGGAGGGGTTGGCTGATATTCACCTCTGCAATGAAAGGAATTCAAGTTTGTGTAAACATTTCAACGACGTCAATGTTGAGAATGCTACGCACTTTGTATGTGCAACAGGTGAGGGGTAAGAAGGTGTGTGTGTGTGTGTGTGTGTGTGTGTGCAGCTATTGTGAATTATATAATAATAGACGCGATCGTCTTTCGAGCGTGTTGTCGCATGTTTTATTCAACAATTTCATTTGCATCAATTTGGCAATTGAAGCTCATTTAGCTCCAGCGTCCCCAAAAATGGGCGACCCATGTCCATCTACTTCAAACACACACACACACACACACACACATACACACACACACCCGCCCGCAGCACACGTTCCCCTTTCGCACTCGATTGCCGCCATAATTGGCATCAATCGTTCAATACACATCCGCTCTGACGGCTCCACCGAATCAAACCAAACCAAACCAAGCCAAGTCAAGTCAAACCAAACCAAACAACCACCCATTCAACCACCCACCCACACGGTGACGATGACGTTCAACGAGCTACCCACTCCTCGTTCCGCTCCCCGCTCCTCTCTTCTCTCTTCTCTCCCCTTCTGTGTCTCTGCACACTCCCAAGTCATTCCCTCTCCCTCTCCCTGTGTCCAGCTGGCCATTCTATCGCATTAAGTGCGTCAATAGCGACGCAATCGAAATAGAAAGAAAAAAAAAAATGTTTACTTTATTAATTTTAAGCTTTCGGCAGTTAAGAAACAACAACAAATACACACACTCGCACACACACACACACACACACTCGCACATAGAGAGTAAAAATAAAAAAAAAAAGTAGCTGTTTTTATTTATTTTTTTTTTTTTTTGTCATTGTTATGCGGCGTGAATGCCGCACATTAAGCGCAGTCCGGACGTAGACTCCGACGGGGGTAGCTGGATCAGGGTTGGAAGGGAAGCGGAGGCAGTCTGGTGAAGTGGGGGTGTGGTGTGGTGGGCATGGCTGGGTGGCAGCAGCAGCAGCAGCAAGAGGAATGCTGGGATCGTTAGAGCTCTGACGTTACGTACCGCTCCACACCCAGATATATCCACTTGCACACGTTTGTATATCTGTGTACATACCTAGATACAAGCTATAGTTTTGTATCTAAATTACTATATCTACAACTATGTACATACTGTGTATATGTATCTATATCTATAGGCATATCTAAGCGTATATCGAACAGTTGTCGTCGACGAAAATTTGTTTTTGTTTTTTATTAGATAACAAAAAAGTCAATTTGCCTCTTTGGACACTATTCCATGGAATGCAGAGGGAGAGAGAGAGATAGAAGAAGATACGATAGAAGTAGAGAAAGACAGAGAGAGAGTAATGTAAATGCAGAGAAGAACAAGGACCAGCAGAGTGAGAGATGGAGCAAGCGAAGAAATAGCGACAAAGATAGAGATATAGAAGAGATATATATTAAAATTAAAAAGGACTGGTCCAGAGAGTGAGAGAGAGAGGGAGACACACATGAGGATGATAATTGAAGAGACCTTCTGTGAGTTCCGAGAAGAACAGGAAAAATATAGAAGAACAGGAGTTGACAGCAGAAAGGGAAAGGGAAATAGAACAGAAAGAGCTTGCTTACCTATTAATTTCCACAAATGGACAGGGTAAAAACTAGAGTAGAGAGAGACAGAGAGATAAGGAGAGAGGGAGACGCACAGAGAGAATGCAGCTTAGCATTAAATTGAGACTCCTTAAAAACATGGGGGAAAAAAAAATAAAGATAATGCAGAGGGTTTAAGATCTTCAAGAGTTTAGAATTGTAGAACAGGAAAATTGAGGCATCTCTGATCCCATCGCATCGTTTTTCCCTGAACAGACCATAAACAAATAGCACCCTTGACCAATTTATAGATTGGATTTCTTAATCGAAAAGATGACAATCGGGTTAATATAACTTACTTGTCACTTACTTGATGTATATACACATGTCCAGGTAGCTACAAAGTCCAGCCAAATCTTCTGTATAACCTCAAATTCAGATTGCGTGAGTCAAGGCTGCGAAATGTCTAGCGATAGTAAAAATACGTAAATCAGATATTATACACTATACTGACAGCAAAACAAAGACGCATTTCAGATTATCTAGACAAAGTCTGACGCTACCAAGGGGGACGACATATACATATACTACATATGTATTCTATATATGGGTGCGGCGACAAATCGGGGCATTAATTGATATACTCTTCAGTTGAAATTCGCTTAGTTCGTGTGTTCCTTTATCAGTTTGACGTTGCACATTGCTCAGTTCCGATTAAGCGCACTTCTTGCGAATAGTCTAGTATATTCACTACACTCGGAAAAACAATCGCGAAATATATAACTGAACTGATAATTTTGAAAAACATTCTTTACACAATTTAGCAGAGCAAATACAAAAATCTTCTAACTGAATTAAGAATATTTTTGCAAATTTTCAGACAACAAAAAAAAAATCCATTTTGAAATTAAGAATTGATAAAGTGTTTTTTTTTTGTGCAAGCAGATGCAACCTTTTGTTTTGGAAATTCACTACTTGGAAAATGTGTCAGTTTGAGGCAATTTGTTTTTTCGAGTGTATAAATGTTTATATACTTATACTGATTGTTTATATATACTAGACTGATTGTTTCTATAAATACGTTAGTGAATGTTTATATGGATGTTTATAAGAATGTCCAGAAGCGCCCTGTGCGCTTCCTTCCTCTTCCCTCTCTTTCTCTCTCTCTCTCTCTCTCTCTCTCTCTCTCTCTCTCTCTGTCTCTATCTCTTCAGTTGCAGCGATTTTTGATTGTTGCGATGTATCTTTCATATTGATCGGTCTACTTATAGTCGCCATATTGTGGTCTACATGCGGACATACACACATATATATATATATATATATGTATGTATGTATGTATGTATGTACTACATATACATACAAATGTTTGCCCCATTCAACGTCGTCGTTCCAAGGTTCCACAAAGTTGTGGTTCGTTATCGCAACGAATAACTTTTGCAAATGACGTCAAATGTTTCGGAGCGAGAGAAATTACAGTGTACATTGTACACTGTACACAAATTATTTCAATTTCAAAATAAACAGAAAAAAAATGCCAATTTCACGATTCCAATTAAAGTGTTTGAAAATACGAAGCACAAATAAATAAGTGATACGAAAATAAATTAAGTACAAATTAATTTTCAATTCGAATAAACAAATTTGAATAACTCAAGATTTATTTATGTTTTCGAAAATTTGTATTGAAAAACTTAAATTTATGTTTTGTTTTCTTTTAAAGAACGAGTGGATGTGTTTTGTTTTTAATCTGAATTTGATAGTTGCAAATTATAATAAATTGAAATTTTTGCAAATTATTTTTTCACAATATTCGACGATTGTCATTTCTGGGCTTTCACTGTATTTTGTGTGTGTGTAACTGGATAGCTTGCTTGATATATATATATATATATATATATGTATGTATATGTATATGTATATATATATATATTGTGGTTGTAGTTTGAGCTTTCGTTGTTGTTGTTGTTTTTGGTATTACCATTTCCATTATTATCATAATGCGGTTGTTCTTTCGCCTTGCCCCCAACTCTGCTTGGGCCAGTTTAGTTCCGATTTGGGTTGACTTAGCGATTGCTGCTGCTAATGTTGTATGCAACACATAATTACCTAAGGTGGTTTTTCGTTTTTTTTTTTGTTTCCATTATTTTTTTTTGTGGTTTGTCGATTTTGCAAGTGGAGGTCTCTCGTCTGGCCGCAGATGGAGCTGAGCAAAGCAGTTGAGATGCCAACACGCTCCTGCAATGCCTACTTAAATGCGTGCGCTTCGCTCTCGCCCTCTCGCTCTCTCTCACTCACTCTCCCTCTCTCTCACACACACACACACTCTCATGTGTATTTATGTGCGTACGTATGTAGGCATTAAATTTAATCAATTTTGATTGATGTGTGCGCCAATGCAACAACCGCAAAGACAGCAGCAAAACCAACAACAACAACAACAACGTCAACAACAACAACAACAACAGCAACAACAGCAACACGTCGACAACAACCCAAAATAAGCGCTTGTCTGCTTTTGAGCAATGCAACAACGAATTGCCGATGCTCTTCTGGTCTAAATAATGACTGAATGATTGAATGATTGAATGACTGACATAGCAACTTAGTTGAATGACCCTAGTTCCTAGTTCCTAGTCACTCCAGGCAAGTGACAATAGTTTGATCTGATAGATCAGTTGCCAATTGGTAACCAGCTGTTCTCAACTAACTCTTTCCTCAGAACTAGCTTTGTCAGATTGTTGGGGTCATCCGGAGTTAATCAGAAGTGATTAATAAATATTGAATATCCCAACTCTCTCTGCTCAAAATTGGAAACCCAATTGAGAAAGGATTTCCTCCTAGGATGTGCCTTAGTAATTGTTAGGGTATTTATTAAGTCGATGATTGTGAGTGGTTCTGTCGTTGGTTGGGTCGCTCGGTGGGTCAATTGTGGCTGGCTGCAGCAGCATTCAACATTCAACATTCAGCATTCAACATTCAGCATTCAGCATTTAGTGGCTTAGGCGCGAACAGGTTCGCAAATGCGCAGAAATCAATCAAGTCAAATGCAGCAAACAAACAACAACAAGCGACAAGCGACAAGCAACAAGTGACAACAGTTGGTGGCAGCCACTGATTCAATTGATTCTTTCGATTCTTTGTGCAGCCGTTGTTTTTGGTCAGAAGCAGTGCGTCTAATGCGTAAGTCGCGGATTTCGCTCCGACGCCCGTCACATGTCGTGTAAAATGTCTGTCTGCGCAATCACACGACAGCCCGCAACAGCCGCCGTGCCAAATACCGTTAACGGCCAGAGCCCAACACCGACGTCGCCACCAACGACTACAACGCCAGCAACGACTCCAGTGACGACGTCTGTCACAACGCCAGTGACGCCACCATCGCCACAGGTGCGCATCTACGAGGACTTCGATAGGATGAGCGCCAAGGAGGTCTACTACAACGAGGCGGGTAAGAAGGTGACAGTGAAGCTATTACATTTTCCAGACGTCCTGCCGGAGGATATTGCAAAGCTGCGCTTTGATGACGATGCCGATGCCGATGGCGATGACGATGGCAATGGCGATGACGATGCCGATGGCGATGTCGATGACGATGATGATCTCGATGTTAGCAATGTGGGTCGCAACACCAACATCAGCGCCAGCAGCAGCAAAGTACCCAATATCGATAGTGACGGCGATGGCGATGGCGATGGCGACAGTGAGACCGAAATGGCCCATGGAACGACGGCAAGTGGTGGCAGCAATGCTGGCAGCAGCGGTGGCGGCACCAAAAAAATCTTGCGGCGCAAACACTCCGGAAACAATATGCAGCCACGTAAATGCAGCCTGGCCTTTGCCCAGGCACATGGCATCAAGCAGCGTGCCGAAAAGAAGCTATCGATGCCCACCATTAGCATCACAGCCAATATTGGTGAGCATGCCACTCAATCTGCCGGACGCAAACTGTCGCAGCAGCACTCGCATCCTTTGATGATGGTGTCGACGCCACGTCGCAGCCATTCGCCGTTGGGGCAGAGTCTGTGCCCCGGCTACATACAATACTCCAAGTCGCTGCTGGAGGTGCCCATGCCAAGGGACTATGGCTATGCCAGCAGCGATGATCTGAGCTCCGAATGGGACTCCGATGTCTCCACATCGGCGGGCACCTCCCCAACGGCAACAGGCTCCACAGGTTCCACAGCAAACAGCACGAAGAAGGTAAGACGGATGCTTTGGATGCTCCTGTGCTCCTTGCTGTGAAGCTATGTTATCCGTGTTTATCCGCTGTTATCAAATGTCTTCTGATTATGTCTAGTATTATTGAGAGTGTTATCCGGATAGTATCCTATTTATCGGGTGTTATTCAACGTATTCTGATTATGTCTAGTAGTATTGACAATGTTATCCAAAAACTTTTCGATTTATCCGGTGTTGTTAAACGTATTCTGAGTATGCCTAGAATTGTTGAGTGTTATCCAAAAACTTTTCGATTTATCCGGTGTTGTTAAACGTATTCTGAGTATGTCTAGTATTGTTGAGAGTGTTATCCGGAAAGTATCTGATGTTATCCAACATATTATGATTATGTCTAGTATTGTTGTGAGTGTTATCCGTGTTTATCCAAATTTATCCGATTTATCCGATATTATCCAACGTATTGTGAGTATGTGTAAGCAGTTGTCCGGAAAGTATTCGACTTATCCGTGATTATCCGGCATTATCCAATAATTTGTAGTTCTTATCCGGAGTGCCCACAGCTAACCCAGGACCATTTAACGTTGTTGTTGAGCACTTGACGCCATTAATCCCGCTTTTTGAGATCTGGCGACATAAGCACTAATCAGATGTGGGCTTACCCACACAAATCGAATTGTTGCTCAGTTATTGCCGTTATTAGACCGATTTTAGATCTATCTGGCTCTTGTTTGGCATTATCTGATGCTAACGCAGCGCTATTCAACAATTATCCGTGGCTTACTGAACGCATACGCAAGTGTTGCTCAATCATCATCAGTTGTCAATGGACCGTTTGATTTAAGTGTCGCCATCTAACGAACAATTACGCCAGACGATAGATGGCGCCATGTCACGAGCCGCCCACATTCAATATAAATAATATCAATATCCTCTCGCTGTCTGTTTGTCTTTGTCTTAGAGCTCCGGCTGGCGCAAGATACGAAACATTGTGCAATGGACGCCCTTCTTTCAAACGTACAAGAAGCAGCGGTATCCATGGGTGCAGCTGGCCGGTCATCAGGGCAACTTCAAGGCCGGTCCCGAGCCGGGCACCGTCCTCAAGAAACTTTGCCCCAAGGAGGAGGAGTGCTTTCAGGTGCTGATGCTGGATGTGCTGCGACCATATGTGCCCGTCTACAAGGGTCAGGTGACCAGCGAGGATGGCGAACGTAAGTTCTGACTATCTTATCTAATTATGTATCCACTCAGCGACTGATTGACTGATTGACTGATTGACCTCTTAGCTGATTAGCTTAATCGAGGCTTTGATTGAGTGAGTAACTAATTGACTGACAGACTAAACTATTTGCTTACTAACTATTTGCTAACTAAATGATTGACTTAATGAGAGATTAACTTACTGGATAATTGTCAATCTGAGTAATTGATTGACGCATTAAATAAGTGACGGACTGACTAAGTGACTGACTGATTGACTTGCTGGTTAATCGGCGGTCAATTGTGATTGACTGATTATTGAATATGCATATATATATATATATATATATATATGTACATAGATTATAACTGCCTGGCATTTTGCAGTCTATTTGCAGCTGCAGGATCTGCTGAGCGACTATGTGCAGCCGTGCGTTATGGACTGCAAGGTGGGCGTGCGCACCTATCTGGAGGAGGAGCTCTCCAAGGCCAAGGAGAAGCCGAAGTTGCGCAAAGACATGTACGACAAAATGATACAGATCGACGCAATGGCCCCCAATGCCGAGGAGCATGCCGCCAAGGCGGTGACCAAGCCACGCTATATGGTCTGGCGCGAGACCATCTCCAGCACCGCCACGCTGGGCTTTCGCATTGAGGTGTGTGCCATCGTCTGCCCCTTCTCGCCCCCACTCCCTTCTCTAGCTCATCACTCAACTCTATCGTTTTGCAGGGCATCAAGAAGAGCGATGGCACCAGTTCCAAAGATTTTAAAACGACCAAGTCACGCGAACAAATCAAATTGGCTTTCTCCGAGTTCCTCAGCGGCCATCCACATATTCTGGTAAGTTGTTGCTAAAAACAACAGAACAGTATCTTAAGATACTCCGTTCATTGCAAGAACAATTCCAAGCACTCATCGAAACTGTCCTCAATCAATTTGTTAGAAATTGTAAACCAAAAATGTGAAAGCATCCCTTTAAAATATGGATTCAATCTAAAAGGATTGACTATGTTTTGAGAAAGCAAATTGTCTAAAATTGGGTGCATCAATTTTAGATATCGAATTCATTGAGATTCATATAGAAAAATACACAAATTTGACTTGATTGAAGAATAATGAACGATGATTGAAGACGAATGACGAATGATTGACATATTTATGTGTTCAAGAATATTGAGAGTGATAGAAAAACTTTTTGGATTTCTGTTAGTTGTTGCTCTAGATTTTTGGCAAATTGTGGCTAATTGCAACATCATTCTTACAGCCACGTTACATTCAACGCTTGCGGGCCATACGCGCCACCCTGGCCGTATCGGAGTTCTTCCAGACACACGAGGTGATTGGAAGCTCGCTGCTGTTCGTCCACGATCAGACGCACGCCAGCGTTTGGCTAATTGACTTTGCCAAGACGGTGGCGCTGCCGGCACAGATGCATATTGATCATTATGCGGCGTGGAAGGTGGGCAATCATGAGGATGGCTATTTGATTGGCATCAACAATCTCATTGACATATTCGTCGAGCTGCAGGCGGCCATCGAAACTGAGTCGGCATCTGGCACTGGATCCGGTACCGGATCTGGGTCTGGTTCTGGTTCTGGGTCTGGGTCTGGGTCTGGGTCGGTATCACCAGCGCCAGCATCATCATGCGGCAGCCAGGAGGAGCAGCAGCCGCCACCGACAAAATGTGTGTGCAAAATGTGAAAAGCAAATGGCAAAAGACGAAACATGGAAAAATCAACACACATACACACACATATGTATATATATATATACATACATATATATATATATATATGCATACATGTAATCCATATAGCTAACGATGATACTGAAGCGTTCCACTGGGGCTGTGCCCCGTCAAGGACATTTCCTAGCACATTCCACAGATGATGTGTTAAAACAAAACGAATGAAAACAAAATGATAAATCATTATAATTAACCAATTCCCAAAACTTAGCTTACCTGCAAGCACATACATACATACATAATATATGTAAAAAAAATTTTTTTTTTTTTTCATCTCACTCTCTCTTTAACCCGTTAAGTTTAAAATCAAAGACTGAACAAAAATATGCGTATGCCCATATAAACTATATATATATATATATATATATATAAATATAAATATATATATATATATATATATTCTTTGTCATATGTATGTACATCGACACATACACATACATACATATTTATATAAAATATAGTAGAAAAAATTGTTGTGCTCTTGCGTTGCTGTTGTAGATGTAATTGTAATTTATTTACGCAAACTTGCACAACAAAATGCAAAGCGAATACTGTAACAACAACAACAACAACAAAACAAGTTCAAGAACTACTTACTTATAAATAATGTTATTAATTTTATGTTTATTTGATTACATACTAATAACTACCTACTAATTATGTGCACTATTAAAACTCATGTAAACCGTTCAACAAGTAAAAACGAAATTATTGTTTTATTTGAAATTGAGCGCGCGCCTCTTTCAGCGGCATCCCTAAAAGCAGGCAACAAAAATGTTGCCTCAACATAATCATTGCCAAATCAAAGCAGAAAAAATCAATCAGCTTAAAATCATTTTGTGACAATTTTTCATAGCATACTTTTCGCTGTTGTCTGAAAGTGGCGCGAAGCTGGTATTTAAATGGTTTTTCTTTGTCGTTTTCAATGCGCGCTCCTTTGGCGTATTTCCACTTTTGTAGCTGGCTGGTCACATTGTTCACGAGTTAGTTAATGTTTGTTGCTGCGCGGTTGGCACGGCGCGCGTCTCTATGCGCATGCAGCGAAACAGTTAGATTGTTTTTTCTTCAAATGTGTGTTGTTGCATTTGCCGACGTCGCGCGCTATTAGGTGCATTTTTAAAAATTCGTGACGTTTTTTTTTTTTTTGTTTCAAACTGAATAAAAGTGTGTGCTATTTTTTGTGTGTCTTTTGTATTTGTTGGCAGTGCGTGTGTTGTTTTGGTTTTGTTGTTTGCTGGATTTTGTATTTTTAAAAATAATACACACTGAGGCGCATGAATACATGCACTTGTATGCACAAGTGTGTGTGTGTGAGCATCGGCGTAGCCTGTGACTGCTAAAAAAGTTTCTGGTTTCGTTGGCGCGACAAGAGCAACAGCAACAACAACAACAACAACAACGGCAGCGGCAACAATAAATAAAACTTCAATATGCGCTGACCGGCCTTCGACGCAGAATATTAACAAAATCCATACGAGTGTGTATATGCATGTGTGTGTATGTGTGTGTGTGTGTGGAGAAACAACAGTAACAAAAATAATAGGCGCTGAGGGAGTTGGAGAAGCGAGCATCTCCTCTCATTCTCACTCACTCACTCTCTCTCTCAAATCGTTAAGCACTCAGCTGTTAGAGGCAAAGGCTAAAATAGCTCAAATAATAATCACACACACGGACACACTTCAAAAATACAGTGAGCGAGAGAGAGAGAGAAGTTAGCTCGCGTGGTAGAGTGACAGCAAGCATTCAAGCTTGAACCGTGTGCGTAAAGAAACCAACAAAAATACAAAAAAAAAAATCAACAAAAAACAGCAAAACAAATATAACAAAAATCGTGATTATAAATGTTTTTTTTATTATTTTCTTGTGCTCTTGAAACGCGCTTTTGTTTTGTGTTGTTGGTTGAGCATTTAATCAAAAGGCTGTAAACAACTCCAACAACATCGACAACAAATGGAAATTTAAAACTGAAACTCGACGAAACGTTGATTTTAATTTGCTTGCATATATATTTATATATATATATTTATATATATGTATATATAAATGTGTATATGGCGAAGACAAGTGCAATAAAAAAAGAGGAATAGCAACAAAAGCCAGCGACAACAAAATCAATATTCAAATTAAGCAGAAAACAACAAAAATCAACAGCAGCAGCAGCCGTTATTCGACAACTTGTCGATAAGCCGAAAGATAACGACCCGCAACACGCTACTAAAGAGCATAACAGGGAGAGGCAGAGAGAGAGAATAGAGAGAGAGAGAGAGTGCCGGAACAGCATCCCAAAAAAAAAATAAGAAAATTGCAAAATAGAAAACCACCCAGCAACAAAAATGGGACGTAGCACGTTTCCATCTCGAACCTATGCAATTTCCTACCCTAGTCGCATCGAGGGCTGGCTGGATGTGTGTGGTAAGTGTATACCATTATAACCCCAACAACCCCACACCACCCACAGCATCCTTACGCATTAGGGGATCATTGACAAAATGGATTCACAATTGGTGCATAATACGATTGTCAACTCTGTGCAATATTATGTATGCCACATTCAGCATTGTAGGATTCTAAAGTTAAAAAAAAGTATTTGTGGCTTACACATTTACAGATACAGCATCGTTAAAGTTCAACAATTATATATACTCTTTAGCATTTAAATTTTGGATCATATTTCATAGATGTTATCGAAATACTACCTTCGAAATCGGACTAAAAAATTACAGCCAGCATCTTTTACAACTGGAAAAATCTCAACTGTTTGGTTTATTTTTTATACTTATAACTACCTGGTGCTACACATATAGTAGATAAAACATACATATGTATATGGATTTATTGACTTTGATATTTGAAATTCTGTTGACAAAATAATGACTTAGCAGATTCAGACAAACGTTATTATTTCCCCCATTTGTTACATTGGTGATCCACTGGTTTGGGAGAAAGTTAATAAGTTCACGTAATTGCATACAATAAAGAGTAAATCGCTATCTCAACACACACACACATCAACACCTGTCAGCGTTAACAGCAGTTGACCAGGCTGAAAGCGGATGTACGCTCCAATTTGATGGTCGAAAAGCAAAACAACAACGAACAATATCAAAGATACTTTTGACAGAATGAGAGAGCGATAGAGAGAGAGCGAGAGAGAGTAAAGATTTGATATAAATTCAAGTTAAGAATTTACAAATTAGTAACGGAAATTAGAATTGACCTCACACAAGACTCGACTGTTTCAATTCGTATTGTTGAGCAACAAAATTATGAAATAATTGTTGGGGCATTATTGCAGCAACCATTTTGTACCACTGATTTTAAAGAATGGTAGAATGCGTCAAAGATCGGTAGATACAGTTGCGGACAAAATAATAAGAGTGCTTCTTCTTAAAGCATTTAAAAAATATATGACTCATTTGATGTAAATAAAATCGAGATCTCTTCAAATTGTATGAAGAAAAATGCAATTCGGCAAAGCAAAAAAAAAATTTTTGTTCCCCATCTGGGAATGTTTTAAAATACCATTATTTAATTTATTGAACATAATTACAAATACATATAACATTTATTAAATTGATTGACTTTCTTTTGTGAATAAATTTTTTAAGCATGCAAAATTTTAATACTTATCATCAATATTGATTACTGTATAATTGATTAACTATATTTAAAGTATACTATTGTTTTGACCGCAGCTGTATATACATACATACATATATATTCCGGCTAGACCCATCCCGTAACCCCGACACAACCAGAAATGCCTGTATCATTCAATGTATTTGAGTTAAGTCACCAAATTTCAAAAGTACTTCCACGATTCTGCATATCCCAATGTCTCTTGCCACCTGTTATCAGTGAAACAGGAAGAAGAACGAGGAAAGCAGAGAGAGCAGAGGAATAGAGAAAATGAAAGGGAGAGTTAAAGAGAGTGAGAATCGGTCATGCCAAAAAGAAGTTATGAAACAAAGAGTCAGCATTGAAAAAACCCTATTCGGGTGAAATATTTGTATTTGTCTCGGCAGAAGAAGAAGAATTGAGAAAAGAAGCTGAAAATAAAGGAAGTTCCGTAGAGGTCAACAAACACATAAACTTGTTAAATAACTGCAAATCAAAACTTTAATCCAATTTTGACGGCTACTTTACTTGTGTCCCCATGTGTGTGTGTGTGTGTGGGTGTGTGTGCTTGTGTTTGTGTTAAGGGTGACAACGTTCGCTTACATATTGCGGATGCTGTTTGACACACTCTCTCTCTCTCTCTCTCTCTCTCTCTCTCTGTCTGTCTCTCTTTCCGTTGCCATCTCTTTAAGCACCTGTGCAAATGCAAGCAATGCCGCTTGGCCTGGGAAAACTCAATAGGGCTGTGTCTCAGCAACAACAACAAACAGCAGACAACTAACAACTTTGGGCAGGCTGTCACTGTTTGCTGCTGTTGTTGTTGTTTTTGTTGTTAGCCGTTTTCCGTTTTCCGTTATCTACTATTAGCATTTTTACCTGTCGCTCATCCGCTTCACTTTTTTGCTGTCGTTGTTGTTGTTGCAGTTCGAGGGGTTGCTTGTTTTACACACACACACACACACGCTCGCACACACATGCACTCACACATCAGCGACGACAACACGTGCAGGCGACAAAAAGAAATAAATTGTTTATGAGCTAACCTTGCATTTACTTTTAATGCTTTTCTAATGCGTTTCTCATTCACATTTTAACCAAAATTTAGTTTATTACCTGTAAATATAAATATAGCTATAGATAGTATTTAAGCTACCAAAAACTAAAGACTTGTGACACCAATTACAATTTTATTGCGATATCCAACAGAGTGCTTCTCCCTAAATACAAAAATATTTGGCTAATGGATTTCTTTGTTCCCATCAGAATTCTTCAAGTTATTATTCTAAATTGTACAACTAATTTAGGGGCTAAATGTGAATTGAGTTATATATTGAAAATAAGTAGTTAGTAGAATTCGAATTGGTATATTCTAAATCTATATAAAAACAAATTACAATATTACGCTTGATAAGGCTAATTATGAATTTTTCTTAACAAATTTATCAAATATTTTCAATTAGCAAAGTTGCAAGCATAAAGAAGATTTGCATCGCTTTGATCGAAACTCATTTGTACATTTTTGTTGCATGGCTGGCAAAAGTTGTTGTTGTTGTTGTTGTGGGTGCTTCCCATCGATGAAGTCGTGTCGTGACATAAGGTGGAAATAAAGGCTTCAAGGCAGTCTTTCGCGGCAAGTGGCAAATGGCAAAGCTCTTATTGCCATATTCGCCGCATATCGTTCGTTTCTTTATGGTTTTAAGGTATTTTTTTTTCTTTTTTTTCTTCCGTTTTATTAATATTCTTTTTTGCGCCCGCAGCGGAAGGAAGGTGTGTTTCAATGTGAGTGTGCGAGTTGTGTGTGCCTGTTGGTGTGTCAAGGTCATTTGTGACATTCTAACAGCGTTTCGGCACTTTATGCCGCTTAGCCTTGCCTTTGAACACCCACACACACACACACACACACACACAGAGGGAGAGGTCTCGACTGGGTTTGGCCATTGGCCCCTGCTGCGGAGACCAGCTGTTGTTGTTGATGTTGCTGCTGTTGCTGTTGGTGTTGTTGTTGTTGTTGCTGCTTCATGCCCGCTGGCTTGACATCATTTCTGTCATGTTTGTTGCCTGCCTGACTGCCTGCCTGCCTGCCTGCTTGTTGTTGTTGTTGCGTTGTTGCTTTAAGTTTGTTGGCCGCTTTCGCTTTGCATGTCACTTGACCGTCTTGGTTAACACGTCTGCGGTTTTGTTTTTGTTTTTTCTTCTTTTTTTTTTTGCCTTTTGGCTAAGTGGACTATCGTCTTGGTACGGTTCTTGGGCCACGCACCGCTCAGCTAAATAGCTTTCAGGTCATTTGGCATTTCTCTACATACCCTGTAATTAATGTTCATTAATGGGTAGTTATATGTGTATATGTCATATGACATTTTATATAAGGTAAAATTTAGAATCCATTTTTTATTATGTATATATTTATTGTATTGCAGTGAATTTGTAATTTTTGTAATTTGTTCATAAATTGTAATCTTAAACACTTTTTATCGCTGTAAAGTTGAAATTTAGGGCGTGGCAGCTGCCTCCCCGGATTACCCTATGTGTATCTGCTTCTGCATGACTCTCTCTCTCTGTATCTCTCTGTATAGGGTATCGCTTAGTGTGCACTCGTGAATTTTAATCTTTCGCTTCTAAGCTCGTTCAAAAATGCGCCAAATGCGCGTTAAAGGAGATGAGAGCAAGAAAGCTTGTTAGAGCGAGAGAGAGACGCATACAGAGAAAGAGTGGGAGAGAGAAAGAGTGAGATCGTAAACGTCGCGACGATTGGCGATGGCGTCATTAGCGACGCGTCACCGTGGCACAGTTTTTGTTTTTAATTTTTTTTTTTTTTTGTTTTTTTTCTTTTGTTTTTAGGCAAAGTGCAGCTGTCGCTTTTGTTACCGTTGTTTAATTCTTTTTGTTTGGGCTTCGATTTGGTTTATGGGTTAAACGGCGCTGGCAGCGCCACCTGTCGGTACAAAGAAAGTTCAATGCGCTCTTTGCGTCCAGTTTTTGCAACTGCAGTGCGAGCAGTGCATTGAAAGGATGGAAGGCTAGAAAGTGAAACAACTTGGGGAAAAAAAAAAGAATTCGGATCTCGAAAGAGAGACACAAAACACTTTGCTGTTTTTTTGTTGTTGTATTTTCTATTTTCAAGTATCGACTACAGCAACTGCCACCTCGACCTCCTCCCGTCTTCCTCGTCGCAAATGTTGCCCAGCAACTTTCTATGAAAAAATTCACTTTTTCCTCAAGTGTGTGTTTTGGTGGGGACGTCGTCGTCGTCGTCGTCGTTGCCGACGACGCAACGTTTGTCTCAGTTCCAATCAGGCTTTATAGTCACACTCCCTACCCGCATCTCCCCCCATGACCCCCTCGAAGCCCCTTTTTCTTCCGCGTTGCCACAGTTTGTTGTTGTTTTTGGCAAACGTCAAACGTCGACATGGATTAACACGTTGCCGCCACGTCTGCATCTCAGGTTTTTCCAATGCCCCAATAACAACAACAACAACAACAACAACGACCACAACAACAACAACGACAAGAAACCAACATTAAGAAATATAATGAAAAAGGAAATTTGCAAAACCTGTTGATCGCATGAAATTATAGCCACCATATGCCAAACGAGATAGACGATAAATAGAGACAGATTAACAGTAATGCAGAGGGGCATTTGTTAACTTATCTAAAAGGAGGTTGATGTGAGGGGGGGGGGGGGGAGGAGATGTCTTGTAGAGATCCAAGTAATACGAGTAACACAAAATATCACATTTGCTGAGCAATTGAAAACTGAAAGTCATATAGCAAATAAAATAAATATAAAAACCGATCGAACACAGTTGACAAATATTTAAATATCATCATCATTAAATATCAATCACAAGTTCTCGAAATTACAATTTTTTTATTATTTTCATACAAACTACACACGTTATTTGTCGAAAGAATTCCAATTGAGCTCTATTACAAGCAATTATAAATTCTTTTTTTTTATATAAATAAAATGTTCTCACAGATATTTAAATTATATGCTAATTATAAAGTTACTTACTTTATCAGTATAAGAAGAAGAAGAAGTAGCAGAAGCAGATCTTGAAGAACTGGAAATCCTTGGGTATTACTATTATTACTATTAACCACTATCGATTTATGTATGCCAAGCAGTAGTTTCTGGTCTTATCTGAATCAACGCAAATATTGACTTATTATAAATATATATATATATATATATAACGTTAATTCATTTTAATGGACTTGTTTGGCTTATTGATTTTGTCGTACATTATGATCTCATCCAACAGGTTGTTGGCTGGCATTTCTGCCAAATTATTTGTATGTGTTGGTATGTAATAAGCAGAAGAAGAAGAAGAAGCAGCAGCAGCTGTACCAAGTTTCAGCAATGTATTCGAAATTGAAAGCCTAGATCAGAGAACAAGTAAGAATGCTGGAGTAGAGAGAGGTCGACTACGTGATACCCTAAAGATAAGTCGCACGTACACCTCTAGTAATTAAATGTTTGTATTGATTACAGAAATTATTGATCAAGTGAAATTAAGGCTCTAGCTCGTATAGTCCTAGGCTAGGCTTGTTGATGCTGATCAAAAATATATATGCATATACCTTCTGGAATCCGAGATGCTTGTTTCTTTTGCATCACTTTGTTATTACTTTTTTTATACCTATTTTTAATGTGGTCATGGTATAAAAATATTCAACCAGACAGATTTAAACGTAATCGGATATGTAGATAAAATCAGCTAGAAAATAACATATATTTCGGGACCATTGCAAAATATACAGATACAGATACAGTTACAGTTTCAGTTACGATCGATGTATAATCTCAAATTTCTCATAATCCCCTTTATTTCTTCATTCTTTATTTCTCTTCTCGACATATTTCATATTTCCTCATACCTAATTTTATTTTACATATTTCCAGCTTATTAGCATAAAAAGTCGATTGAGTTAAATAAAAATTAACTTATCTTTCAATTGAATAAATAGGGGAGTATTTTGTAGACTCATCGTACTTCGATTCCGATACACTTAAGGTTAATGGTTTTGGAATAGTCGATGAATTGGTTTTTGTAAAAAGACTAATAAAAATAGTCTCCTATAATTTGTTCTTAACAGAAATGTAGAATTGCGGATCCGGTTCTGAATTTCAAACGGTTTTGTGATTGAACAAATAAAATCAGTTCAATTTAGAATTTAGCGTTTCAGACTTTTAAATACAAGTTAGTGAAATTATTTAATTAGTAGACAATTAAAAATAGACAACAAAAAAATAAAAATAACAGGCAGAAGGAAGGATTCCCAGTCCGATTATCACGATAATCCGATCTACGATATTATACAAATGCATCCATATATCATAACAGTTCTTTGGAGCGCCTTAGTTTTTTATTTTTTATTTTATTTTTTTTTTTTGTGAACTGAAACTATTCCGTCAAATTACAAAATTGGCACAAATCGTTTGCGTAAAATTACTTGCCAAAAAAATTTTTTTTTTTTTTTATGCATTTGCATATGTGTCTCACACGAAAAATTCGCGTGTCTTCTGGGAAATGTTGCAACATTGCGTTGCGTATACGCCCTGAAAAACAGAAGAATAAGAAGAAGCTGATGAAAAACTAAAACGCCGTTCGTAATTTTTTCTGTTCGTTTCTTTAGCCTGATGAATTTTGCAATCGTTGAGATAAAAAATAAAAAACTAAAAAAATGCAAGTAAGCTGACTACACTATAAGATACCCTGTAAGTGCTCAAGCTTCTTATAGAGTTACTTAAATTCAAGTATTCATTTTTTTTTTTTTTTATTGAGTGAAAACATAATGTTTTTTTTTACATCTGATTCGATTTGGATTTTTTCCAGAGAAGAGATAAAAAAAACTTCATTTTTTTGGAGTAGGTTTAATCCAAAAATCGTTTATTTATTTTTCGTGAGAACAAAAGTTGTTTGCTTTAATTTCCCCCCTTTGAATCAGTGTTTGCACTGGGTACAAACAAAAAAGCAGACTGGAGAAGCAGACAGATGGAAAGAGAGGGAGGGAGGGAGGGAAGGAGAGAGAGAGAGAGAGAGAAAAAAATAACAATCTATAAATGAATTGACAAATAAAAATGCGGCGCGACTCGGTTCAGTTTCGGGCTTTGAGCTGATTACATGATGCGAAATTCAAGTTATGCTATAATTCTGCATTGTTTGTTTAAAGAGTGGGCAATGGGAAGGGGAGGGGGAGGGGAAAAAGCAGGGTGGAGCCGTCAACAAGCAATCGAAACACGAGATAGAGGAGCGACAGAGAGAGAAAGAGAGATCGGCTGCGCTTTTGTTTGTTTTGTTTTGTTTTGTTTTTTTTTTTTTTTTTGCTCTGATTTTTGTATATATTTTTTATTTTTTTTTTTGTTTTTTTTTTCAGTATTACGTTTCGCATATTTCCCATAAACCCAATTAAAAATTGTTGCATTTACGCAACTATTTGTGTTAGATTGCATGTTCATATGTGCGAAGAGACGGCCAAAGGGTGGGTGGGTGGTTGGGTAGTGCGGTGGTGGAGTGGCTCCAGACATACACATGTTTGTACTTATGGTCTTCTGATTTCTGGATGCTGTGCTCTACGCATATTATGGCCCAAAAATGCACATCCATAAACTTTAGAAATCCACAGACCCGCCGCACCCCTCCCTCATACCACCCCCTCCAACTACACCCACTGCTGCTGCTGTTGCTCGTCTGTCAGTTTTTCACCCACACACACACACATCTGAGAAGGTTGTGTGTGTTTGTGTTTTGGGGCATAGGTTTGCTGTTCTTTGTGTTTCTTTTTTTTTGTGTGGCACAGCTGCTGTGCCTATGCGGAAGTAGCAGCATCTTAGCTTTCATTGTTGTCGCCCTGCAACTTTTGGTTGTTGCCTCTCATGTTGGCGCCTGCCACGACAAAATAAAACACACACATTTTTGATGCTTGCAACATGCTTGTCGAGGGTATTCTAATTTTGGCACTTAAACTGCAACGCATACATTAATATGTGTATCTATCTATATATATGTATATATGTATGTGTATGTGTGTATATAGCTGTTCATATATGTATTGATCAACCTTTTTATTGACACTATATCTGTAGGTGCATCCATATTTTCCATATCCATATTTTGTTTTGCATTTCTTTTATATAAATAACAATTTTTTTTATATAATTATAATTAAATAATTAAATTTCAATACTTGAAATATCTAATATCTAATTGCTAGAAATGCCTTTGGCTAATACATATTTTTGTACATATATATATATATATATATATATATATAGGGTATTTCGTGTTCAGCTGCTAAATGCAAATTTGATCTTTTGCTGTTTCTCGGTTTCTCGGTTTTCCCCATTTGGAATGAAAACAGCACAAACTGAACAGAGACAAACTTTTTGCGTCGATCGTCACTTTAGTTGAACAACCCCCCTCTACCCCACCACCCACAATACCCTCCCCCCCACGTCCTTACCCCGGTCAACCGCAACATTTGTACACTCAGCCACACCCTCACACACACGCACACACGCACACATGACGCATCGCATAAATTATTTTAAATTACTTTTAATTGGCAAAGTTTTTTTTTTATTTTTATTTTTTTTTTTTTTTTTGGGTGCTTGATAATTTAATTGTGTTGCTCTTCTTGGGTTGTGTTAATTTGGCTGTAATCATAATTTGGGTGAAGTGTTATTTAACACTGGACCAAACAATGTTAGAGTCTCAACTTCAATTGGGTTAGATTTCATCTTTAAAGAGCTAAAAGATTTAAAAGGAATTAAAACAACATGATCTTTCTTACCAATCAATTAAATATAAGGCTTTCTGAACGACTTTTTGTCTTTTGATGCAAACATTTTTTTGGAAAATGCACTTTTGTTTTTACAGAATGAGTTGCCCTCTTTTTCATTCAGAAAATTATTGAAATCTTTGAGTAAAATAAAAATAACAAAAAAGAACGGCAAACAATGTCTAAATTGTATTACTATTCGAAAATCGATTTATTATTTCTATAATCGTCCGATATTTGATCGGATAACTTGGCAAACCACAAAACTCACCGATCCGCTAAAAATTCGAAAAGCAAAATATTTAACAAGTTTTATGAAGATAGCGTCAAGATTGAGGAACTATTTCGCATGTAAGAAGACGGATATGGTCATATCGATTTGGCAACACAATGTTGTTCAAGAATATATATACGCTATGGCCGTCTCCATCAATGCGTCACAAATTGCGCCACAAAATTAGAATACCCTCTGCAAAGTGCGTAAAAATAAAAATAGCCACAAGTGGATCTCTTCAACATAGCTTAGCTGCAAGTTAAATATGAAAGATTTGGAAAATGCAATATTCATGATAATCTGACGCAAGCACTCAGCAAAACATAAATCTTCGACTTATTTATTTTTATAAATTATGCTAATTTATTGGATATATGGATATATATATATATATATATATAAGCCGCTGGTATATTTAGTTTTATATTTTGTGAACTTGCTTTCTATCGTAGACTACTTCGTGCTCATATTTTTATACGAATCATCAACAAATCAGAGAAGAAACTCGCTTGCCACATGCATTTCTTTTATATTTATGGTCAACTTAATCAATGGTTATCAATAAGGATTCTTCGGATTAAGGCACCTTTATGTCTATAACTCATATATAGTTTCTTCTCCTTCTACTTTTGGTACTCCACATTTAATCTCCTTTGGGATTTATGCAGGGTATGTAGGGCTTTTAGTCGAGAATTCTCTTGCATTCTTTCAGCATGATGCCCCACCTGTCACCTGCCACCTGCCACCACCACAAGCACTCGACACGATCGCTTTAGCTTGAGGCACGGCGCTTGGCGTTCACAAATTGTTGAAATTCTCACGAAGTTGTGCAGTTATCTCAGCAGCTGTGATTAGCGGCACACACCAGTGTTGGTAAATGTGCGATCGCACACTAATCGATAATTGATCGATAACAAAAACTGCAACAACAAACAAACGCTACTGCAGCCAATCAATATTGTGTGTGTGTGTGTGTGTGTGTGTGTGTGTGACGTAACCAGCAAACAGCTGTTCTCTAAACAGTGACTAGTGACTGGAACGCTGCCGCTTGGCAGGTGGGCAAACTAAATGCCACGCCTGCTGCCCCTCCGCCCGCTGCTGCCCTTGAGCGGAGGCCAGAGCAGAGCTCTCTGCTGCTGCTGGTGCTGCTGCTGCTGCTGCCTCTGCTACTGCTGAAAAGCGCCTCGGCAAGTGCATTGAACTCGAAAGCGAGAAATTCTTATGCAAAAAGCAGCAGAAAAAAAAATCATGAAGAAAACAAAAAAAAAAAAAACAACAAAAAAAAAGTAAGAAAAGAAACAGCCAACGAACGTTTCAAAATTAACGCAAAGTTGCTGAGCAACGCTGACGTCGACGTCGACGCCGAAGCCAACTTCAACTTGAGCTTCAGTTGTGGTCTTCACACAATTACGTACAATATTATTATTTACTACTATTATTATTATTTTTATTACTTGTGTTAAATGTGGCCAGACAGGCGCCGTAATTCGAATATTGTCTCGCCTGAAAATGTGATGGATGCCACAAGAGCTGACAATGCTCCAAATCCCTTCCCTCCCCTCCCCTCCGCTACGGTCTTCAGCAAATGGTCCCCTTGTTCCCCATTAACCGTATTGCCTGCTTGTACTAAGTACTTGCCCCCACGCACTGAGACGACTCCACTTTGGGTTACAGTTTTGTTATATTTCTACACCCTTGCAGCGAGTATTTGAAATTTGTTCATTGAGTGTGGGTTACTGGAATTAATGGAATAATAAAATAGATCTGAAGATGGTATATGTACCAAAGTTCTACAAAGTTCTCTAACTCGTCGTGTCTCTCAGTTAGTCAAGACAGACTCACAATTACGTAACAAAAAAAGATACTCGTTTATTATTTTTTTTGCTATTGCAGAAGAGTAAAAATTCAGTTGCTCTGTTTTCTTTGTTGATTTGTCGATTAATTTGGGTTCATTGCACAACTTTAAACAAAACTCAGATAATTTCAATTTAATTTTTCTTTTTTTTTTGATAATAAAAGTTAAATTATTTTTGTTGGCACATCAAATATTTAATCAAAATCTGTCTACTAAATGATGTTTGTTTTTTTTTCGCCCTTTTATTTGGAATATATATATTATTATATATATATATATATATATATATATATTTCTGTATGAAAAATCGTATTCGTAATTTTTGGAGACTACTTTACAGAGTATTTAATCATCGGATATTTTAAGATTGCTCTTCTTTTGGTTTGACTTTTATTCTTTTTTTTTTGGGGTCGTGTTGGGTCGTCTCATCTTCACATCTTTATCCCACTCTCTCAATTCATCTCCCTCTCTCTCTGTCTCTCTCTTCAAATTACAACTGTTTTCTCTCTTTATTTTAATTTGTATTATTTATCTTGTTGTTGTTGTTGTTGTTACATTGTTATCGCATTCGCCGTCAAGAACGTGGAGGAAGCGAAGTGAAACGAACTTTGTAATTTTTGCAGGGCCGCGCAACAAGTGTGCGAAGAGGGGCGAAGGAGGGGCGAAGAGGGATGGCGTAAAGGCGATGAGATTAAATTATTGAATCTGATGCGGGCAAGGCGAATGGGAGTTGTTGACGCGGAGGGGAGGATGGGATGTCGGGAGGGAGGTATGAGCAGTTACTTAGTTAAACTTGGTTGCCTATTGTCTGTTGCTGTTGTTGTTGTAATTCTTTTCTTTTTTTTACTACAGTTTTTCACAATTTTTCACAATTTTCCGCACACAGCGAACAGGCAAACGGCATTTGACGCAGTTGCAGTTGCAATTGCAGATGCATTTCTAATTTGTTAGTACCGCTGTTTCATTAGCAACACGCATGCGTGCAACACCAGCAGCAGCTGCAGCAGCAGCAGCAGCAGCAGCGGCGCCAACAAACAAACAATTGTGGGCTTGCCAAGGGGTATGGCTGTGTTGGTGGGTTTTGGGGAGGAGGTGTCTTCTGTTTTTTGCTTTTATCATTTTCTTGTGCTTTCTCGCTGCGCGCGCATACGAAATAGTATTTTTTATTTCTTGGCGCCGCCTGAAAGCAGGCAATGTTTTTGCCATTATAAAATACATTTCGCTGCTGGTTGCTAGATGGCGCCAGTGTATATGCACAGAATATTGACTAAGTGCACTTAAAAGAGGAACTTAGTAAATATGGTGACTCAAAATAATTCTACGCTTAAGCTTATATATAAGCTTATATATTATATAACAAAACAGATGTTTGCTTATGATTTAAGTACAGATTGTGCTTTAAAGAACAGCTTCCACTGCCATAACTTTGTGAAGATTAGGTCTTTGTCATGATTTGATCTATATAATTATCTGAAAGTTTCGGCTGCATCTTTTTGCTCCCCTAATTATTTTTGTCTTACTTGTTACTAATATAGTTATTCAACATATATTATATATTTCGTCGCTCTTTTGCAGAAATGGAGGGTGAACTACTGAATCGCCTACTAACAACGCAGTCCTGGGGACCGGGGTACTGCGTGCTGCAGCAGGACGATCAAACATTTACCGCCTACTGCAGCGAGGAGATTTCGGTGAGTAGCGAGTTGCAAGTTACATATAGCGAGCAACAAATGAGCAACAATAAGTCGCTTATAAATACACATATAACTAATGGGTGCTGATTAGCGAATAACTTTTAAATGCGAATCGCTAATAGCCAGCGACAAGAAACATGTTGCGAGTAACGTGAAGCAAGTAACGTGTAGCGAGTGATGAGCAACTAAATAAGACTAACGAGACAGTAGCAAATGACGAATAGCGAATTAAAATTGCTTACAAATAACGCGTATCGAAAGATTAGCAACGATTAACCACCGTTATGCAACTTGTGGCTAACGAACGTCAAGAAGGGAATAAGATTGATTATTTACGAATGGTCAGTAACGAGTAACGAGTAACGATATTTAAGAATATTAAGAATTTACAACTGGTCCAGTAATAAGTGACGATGAACTAGTAAGTAACGAGTAATGTGTAATGTGCAATGTTTGGCGAGTGCAACATTGTATCTGTTAGCTACATACATACATTAACTTGACATACCACTTACTATATACATGTATTCTATCGCTCATCGTGTATGTATGTTGTGCATCTGTTTTGTATCTCTTTTCCCAACACTCTCTTGCACCCACTAACATGGACCATAAAACGCTACTAACTTGTAGATATTCCCGGCTACGCCCAAAAAGGAGCTAGAGGTGGGTAATGCTCTAACATACCAACTTACATATCAACTAACAATACCCAACTAAAATTCCACCCATTTCGTTTGCATCTTAAAGTTAGATAAACTATATTCCATTTATATATTATTTCTCTCGCTACAATAGCTGGGCGATGTGTGCTATGAGGATATACCGCGAGTGCGGCTCGATCGGGTCCGACGTTCGGCAAAGGCGCTGTGGAACGGGCCACCCACACTGGCCGAGGAGAACGAGGACTCAGACTCGTGCCTCGGCTCTGGAATGAACGGCCTCAACGACATCGTGCTGAACACAACGCTGTACAATTATATAGGTAAGTCTCAATTACAGTCAACAGCAAAAAAAAAGAAAAACATTTTTTTTTTGCATTTTGTACTCAATCTTCAACTTTAAATAGTTCTTAAAACATGCCCCGATATGTTCGAATTTCGATTCGAAGTTACTGTCATTATAAAAAAAAAAATAATAAACAAGTAAAGTAGCTTGCATAGAAAGTTTAAGTAATGAGTGCTTTGAACTTTTTATACCCTTTAAAAATGGGTAAAAAGGGTATAATAGTTTTGTGAAAATGTATGTAACATGCAGAAGGAAGCATCTCGAACCCCATATTCTTGATCAGGATCAACAGCCAACAGCCGAGGCTCAGATCAAGTTTGCTTTATTATAACTCTCTCAGTCTCTCAATTATCGATACATTTCGATTTTCGATAGCAATAAATTACACAATTTAAGAGGCAGAGGCTTCTAATTGATACATAATATGCATATACATGTTATTGATCAATTGCCAACATTTCATTAAGATCGGATAAGCAACACCAAAGTTATAGTCGAAAATATATTTTCATATTGATCTTCTTGCTGTCAGCAGCCGCAAGCATTTTCTGCATAAATAGGCGAGCGCATGTGTGAGAAAGAGATGTCATGATAATCGACGCTAGCGTCAATATACTTATGTGTATTCTGCAGAGCCCCGATAACTACTGTTTCGTGTACATACATATGTATGTCTGTATGTGTGTATGTATGTGCACGTGTTTGTAGCCAGCCAGTTTGGTGCTTGTGAGTAAAAATACTCTGTAGGAAATGCACTTGCAGAACTGAACATTTGAGTGCAAATCATCTTAAAGGGAAATTCGCCAATAAAACTAGAATATATTTAACTATATATCGATTACAGCATTCTTACCTGTTTATTTTAATATTTCTTATTGGCGATTTTATGGTTATAAAAAAGTGTTTGCTTCAAAATTACACAATGAATTCGCTATGTCAGCTGTGCTTTTTCCTAAGTGTTGTCTTAGGTGATTGGGGGAAGGGGGGCTTATTGAGTTGACACCTTTTTGGGCTGCCCTTTTGAGGTGTTAACCCCAACCCCTGCCCACCCCACCCCTTCGGTTAGCTGTTGCGGTCAAGCGGCGCCTTAATTGCATTGACCTACGACTTGGGCGCATCGGTAATTGCGTGTTTTGTTGCTGTTGTTGTTTTTGGTTGTTGCTTTTGTTGTTTTCGTTGGTTGAGGCTCTGTTACCGATCATATCATTAAACCTCACTGCCCCCCTCCCGCTTCAGCTGTTTGTGTGTGAGAAGGCACTCAGGAAATTTGTTTGTAGCGTCGTCCGTCACGCATGCCAGCACATTGAGCACAATAGCAACACACAAACAGAAAGAGAGAGAGAGAGAGAGAGAGACTGGGACAGGGATAGAGACAGAGCGAGAGAGCAACAGACAAAGATAGCGAAAGAGAGAAGAGGTGGATGGGAGCTGTGTACACCCGACACACGGCAACAATGCCAAACTCGACAATTCACGCGCGATTGAGCAGAGCTGCACAGGCGACAAAAATTGGTTCCCTTACAGCCAATCAGGCTTTAAAAATAGATTGTCTCAATATTTGCATCAATTTCAGCGAATTTGCCAAGCGGAATGCTTGGAATTTGAAACATTTACTTACACACTCAATGCATTTGCATATTTGAATTTGTAATGCAAATCAAGTGAACACATAGTGAAACAGAGAGAGAGAGTGAGAGAGAGACTGCAATAGAATATATTTTATATGGCATTGGCAAGTGGGTTTTATGTTTATATCGGTACTTTTTTTAATGGGTTCATGTTAGTTGTTGCGACATACCTGAAAATCTAAATCTAATGTTTAATTTGCTTAAGGTTCAGCGAAGAAACTTTGTTTTCTGTCCATATATCGTAATTACAGTCGCAATCGCTATCGTTATCGGTTAGCGGTTATCGGTTCATGATATTTGGCAATTGATTATTATTTCCATTTCCTTAAGCGTTGCACATATCACCACACACTCTTTCTTCCATCCATTCATTCATTCATTTGCTCAACTGTTGGCCACTCATTGATTATTGTTGTTGTTTGTTGTATGCTCATATTGCTGCTAATGTTGTTAATGGCTGCGTATCAAGGCTGTTGCTGTTGCTGCTGATGTTGCTGTTGCTGCTGTTGCTGCTGCTTGGCCAATTCAAATCTAAATAGCCACTGAAGCGGAGACTGCGCAGGCGTCGCTGCTCGACACCAAAACTGAAATGCAATTAAAACTGTGATTAGCTCAGCTTACTTTTTGCTGCTGCTGCTTCTTCTTGCGTTTACCTCTCCTGCTACTGCTGCTGCTGCTGCTTCTTCTTCTTATAGTACTACTTTTTCTTGCTGCAAATGTAAACAAAGTACACAACAGCAACAGCAACAGCAACAAGAACACCGAATACACTTGCAACGCTTTGTGCGTTTGCAACTTTGATTCGGCTACCAAACCGTTCCATCAATGAACCGAGAACACTGACCAAGAACGAGAGAGGAGAGAGAGAGAGAGAGCGAGAGAGAGCGAATGGCAGGCAGAGAGTCAGTACCACCAGCATACAAATCGTGTCTCATTTCCGTTGCGTTTCATTTCATTGCAAGTCAATGCACAGTGGGTCTAATGTGCTCTAAATATGCGTCAACTGTTGTCATTTGTTGTCATTTGTTGTTCATTTGTTTTTTTCCAACCGAAAAGACTTCCAAAATCCGCGCACAAATATTACAGTTATTCAGGTAGTAACAACTAAATGATATATAAAAATATGGCACATATAAATACGGTGCTTCATTCATTCATTCATATTCTTAAAAATGTATTAAATGGTTATTTATGCATTTAATTTATAAGAAAGATGACTACAAAAATGTTTCAACTCCGACTTGAATTTTGTTACATGGTTTTTTTTTAGCAGCGTTCCACTGTGCCTAGTTTATGGCCAGCTTTGGCGCTGCTGTGTTGCTCTTGCTGCGTTTCGGTTCGGTTCGATTCGTTTCAGTCCACTTTAAGCTTCCGGCGCAGGCGGTTGGGTTCGTTACTCGTTCGTCAGAACTCGCTTCGGTGTGTGTTTTTTTTTGTTTGTGTTTTGAGCACTTGCTGTTTAGTTTTTAGTGTTTTTTGTTATTGTTTTTTTCCCCCCCTCTCTCTGTCTTTTTTTCTATTGCGCTCGGTTCACAGCTGAGTTGCGGCTGTTTCTATTTGTTAGTGTTTGTTTTATTTAATTTTTTTATTAGTATTTTTACTACCAGTCTAAACAAATTTCAATAATACATATTTTTCAATTTTGTTATTGTGGGTGAATGATAAATTGCTGCGCGCAAAATTTTTGTATTCCGTTGGAAAATATTTTGTAAAACTATGCGCGCTGCGGCGCGTTGCGAATTCGAAATGAAATGTTCTAAAAATAAAATGCAAACAACAAACAAACATACAACTAAAACCAAAACAACTGAAACAAAAACAAATCAACTTACGAGGCGAGGCACACAGCCCCCGAAAAAACTGAGCGAAAAATCGCCAGTTCACAACTGGGCAACAACACACACACACACACACACGCACACACACACACGCACACAGCTCATCATCTTTAACCTCATCATCTGGGCTATAAATTTAGCAAAAGCAACGGAACCAAATTGTTCTACAAAGGAAAACGTATCAAAAACTAAAGAAAATAAAAGAAAAAAAAAAAAAAGAAAAAACGCCCACAAACGCATGCGGCGCGATTTTTGTGCGCGTTTCTCAAAAACGTCAAGTGAAAGAAACTGCAAAATGAAAGACAAAGGAAAAAGAATAACAGAATAAAAGTTGTATGTGTAAAATGTAAAACTGAATTAGGGAAATGAGCGCTTGACACCAATACACCCAGCAATGCAGGCATAGCGACGGCAATGGTTCATGTTGTTGGTGGGGGGAGTGGCATGGGTGGGGGAGGGGAAGGGGGAGGGGCAACTGAGCGAAGCGCCCAAAAAGCGGCCAAAAGACACCGGAAAGTCAATGTCTGTTGTTGTTGTTGTTGGTTGTTGGTTGCCGGTTGCTGGTTGCTGGTTGCTGGTTGCTGGTGTTAGTGTTAACCGTTTATAACCGCTAGAAGCGCATCCGGATGAGAATTTGTGACAAGACAAGCCTCGTTGAAAAGGGGGCATTGGGGGAAGGGGCATTTGTCAGTTGTCTACAGTCCTATGCAAATCAGAATGCCAAACTGTTTGGCCAAGTTAACGACACACACACACACACACAAAAACCGCTTAAAAGAAAGCGAAAAAAAAAAATAGAGAATTGGTGTAAAAAGCAAAAGCTTAAAAATCGCGCCAATTGACACAAATTAATTAATTTGATGCACATGACCCACATTTTATTTATAACAACAACTGCAAATCTAAATATAGAAATGAAAACAACAACAACAACAACAACAAAATACAAACTGCATAAATACGCATTTTATGCATTTGGCAATTGTTGTTGTTGTTGTTGTTATTGTTGTTGTTATTGTTGTTGTTATTGTTGTGGATATGCGCTTGGCAAAACTTTCTTTTTTTTTTTTGCTCAGTTGTGCGCATAGAAATAATTGAAAATACGTGTGTATCTTAAATGCATTAATCAAATGCACTAGTGCAACACCACACCACACCACAGCCTCCCCCTTTTACTCCTGCCCCTTAGCCAAAGACCCCAAGTTGGTTTTTTGCCCGTGGCAACACTGCGTGAGAGCTGCAAGATTATTGTCCCAAAGGCAACACACAACAATTGCAACCACACCACAAAATTCAAGTTTTAACTAGACAACTCAACACTCTCTCTCCCTATCCCCCTCTCTCTCTCTCTCTCTCTCTCTCTCCCCCCCCCTCTCTCTTTGATTGCACTCCTTTTTCTTCTTCTTATTTAAGAATTAATTTTATAATAGTCAAGATGAAACTGTTCCGAAACAGTTATTTTTTTATTAAATATCGTTGAATAAATGTCTTAACTTGTCCCAAATGAGAATCCACTTTTTGTCGTTTTTAAAACCCCTGAAACTAGTTAATTCAGAATCGCTACCTAAATTCTAAAATTTAATTGAGAACGAATCACATAACCCGATATTATTAGTCAATTTTAATCAATTTAGAAACTTTTCTATTAAAAAAACAGAATGGCAAATTAATTAGTAGTTTTTTTTTTTTTAATATTGTTTTTCAGACCTGAATTTGGGTAGCAAAATATTCGTGACTTTTTTCCGATATTCTATTTTTTTGTGTAATAAATGCATAAGTTTTGACTCAAAGATAATGGTTTTGTTCACCATCTAGGCTATAAATAGATCATATTCATGTTGTGCTGAATTACATTCTAATTGACACTAAAACTGTACTTTAATTCAACCTTTTTTTTATGTATATAATTTAAATATACTTTTTCATACTTGATGAGTAGTAAAACGAATCAAATTTCTTTACTGATTTTGAGTTTCAATCAATTTTGAATTTCCTGTTTTAACAAAAGGGAATGTGGAATTTTAGTTCCGGTTCTGAATTCCAATCGATTAATTTCCGCTTTCCGTTTGATAAGAAAAACAAACTATTTATTCTTTAAAAAACTATTTAATCTGTAGCAACCGATTCCTGTTTAGGTCTTTACAGTTATACAGTTATGCATATATGTATGTATATATGACGAATACCCGGATACTCCATGATCTCAAGTTGAAAGCTAATAATCTATTATTTTATTATTATTATTATTATATTTTAATTTATTTGCACTTGATGCATGGCTTAGTCGCTTAAAGCCCATTCTGAAAATACTCTAACATAGTTTTTTTTGTTTTGTTTCTGGAGTTTTCAAAACGCCAATAGAAACAATGAACGCTCCCTTTGTTAGGTGAGGTTCGACGATGGCGAAGGGGGTTGGTGGTGGCGGGGGGAGGCAGGCGAAGGGCGGCAGTGATGGGAGCTGCCATTGTCTGATGATGATGAATGCCATTGTCTGACTGCTGTTGTTGTTGTTGTTGTTGTTGTCTCTATGACTCTGTTCAGCTGTCGCGTCGCTTGTTGCGGGTGAAATTGCCAATAATAAAACAAAAAAAAAAACAGAGCAAAAAACAAAAAATACACATAAAAACCAGCAGCAAGAAGAAGAACGCGGCGTTTGCAGCGCGTTTTGCTAGCGTTTTTTATCGCTAACTTGGCTGTTATTGTTATTTTTTTTCTTTTTCTCCTCTCTGTGAAATTCAAAGGGATTGCATTGGATGAGGATGGGGCATCTCTCCAACTGTGGCGAACTCCAGATTGCAGGTGCAGGTGCAGGTGCAGGCTGTACTAGATACAAATGTATCTCGATCGTGGAGAGTTTCGCAGTTTGAATTTGATTAAAAGTGAATTTTCGCTGTTGTATCCGTTACTTTGAAGTTGTTCGGTGTTGTTTGTTGCTCAATTGAACCATTTAAAGAGGCATTACTAAAAACAACAACAGCAACAATTAACAACGCCGCATATTCAGTAATTCATATGTCATAAATATCTGTCACTCACTTGTTCACTCTACGCTCTGTATGTGTCTGTGTGTGTGTGTATCTGTGTGCATGTAAATTGCCCGTTCGCACTTTGCACAAAAACTGCGCGATGTCGTCATCATCATAATGATCAACATCAACATCATCATCGTCATCATCATCATCATCATCATCATCATCATCTTCGAGCGTCTTGGGGCCCCGTCGTGCAGTCGATCCACATATGGCAATTGTTTCCACTTCCAATTTGAGCTAGCCAATTATATAATATACACACACACACACACACACACACACATATGCATAAACACACACACATACAAACGAAGAGCACTTGTGCCTGTGATTATTTACGAGTGTATTTTGAGTCTATTTTTAATCAGAGTTAGCCAAGTTAGCCATTTGCCAGCAAGTGTAAATACCACATATTTTTGAAAATCTCTGAATCTCCACTGAAAATGCATTCCCAGAACGCCTGTCTTCTTCAATCTGCCCAAAAGAAAACTGAAAAGCGAATTACACAAATACCATGTGAAATGGCAGCCAGCAAAGATTTTAAAGTCAAGAACTCGTAAGAAAATGTGAAAAGATACATAATTATTTCTAAACGATTCCAGTTTGAAATTTTTGTCCAATTTCACAACTAATCCTTTCCAACTAATCCATCCAACTAGGTTTTTCATAAAATCCATTAACATTGATTTGTGGAAAGTTTTCTTAGCGATCGCAAAGAATTTTCCTTTTATTGTAATTACAATGTTAAACTATATTATTATGATTATAATTACAATATTTAACTATATTATAATGTTGATTGTATTTTCTCTAGAGTTTTCTTCGGCTTTCTTCCGGTACAAAAAAAAGCTGACAGTTTATCTAGAATTGACACGATCAAACTGCAGATCGGCTAAAGAAACAATATTACGTCTCCAACAACGCCAACAGTTTGTTGCATCTGTAAACATGTCCAGAATCGTCTGCCTCGTTGTTTATGTTACTGAATGTGAACTGAATCGCTGGATCTTGCCCCCGTCTAGTGTGTATGGAGGGGGCATGTGGGTGGGGGGCATAGCTGGGAGCCGATCGCAGTTACTTGCAGCTAAATAGTTGGAGCGAGGGGTCCAGGGTCACATTTTGTTCAGATTTGATTTGTTTACACGAATGTTTATCACACCTTGCGATGCGTTTGAAATCATTTCCAAAAATACAAAAATTTAAATTGAACAGTTTCTGTTTTTCTCTCTCTCTCTCTCTCTCTCTCTCTCCCTCTCTTTCACACTCTTGCGATGACGAGAAATCAGATAAATTTAGCAAAAAAGAAAATAAAACTAAGGAAAAATAATCGCGTAAACAACCAAACTGGGCAACAACTAACAACAACAACAACAATAAATTCACACAATTCTGCCAATAAAAAAAAAATGACCAGCGGCGTAGCTGCCACAACCCGCCCTTCTCCACCCCCTTTTACACTCGTGTTTCAAGGCAAAGCAACAAGAGTCGAAGACAGCATAAGGGAGTCGGAGATTGGTAGTGCGATAGATAGAAAGAAAGAGAGAGAGAGCGAGCGAGAGAAAGAGAGGGAGAGCGTGGAAGCATTAAACAGTTAAATTGCTTTATGTGCCGATTTCAACATCTGAGGCCCCGTTGGGCGCTTCTTGGGCCCCAAAAGACCCCCATCTCCTCATCTGCCCCTGCCCCGTTTTGGCCACAGCCGTAGTTAGTAGTTTTTTGCCCCTGCAAAATAATTTACATAATATGCAACACATGTTGACACGAATAACACGCCAAAGTGGGCGGCAAACAAAAAAAAAAAAAAAAAAAATATATGGGTGGGGGGGGGGCGGGGGTAAGGGCCTGCCAAATTGAGCGGCGCTTTCAACCCAGACTTGAGCTGTACTCGCCTTCCCCCAAGCCGGCTACCTCGACACCTACCCACAACTCAGCTACTTTGAGGCAACAAACTAAACTAAACTAAACAAACCAAACCAAAGCAAAGAAAAACAATCTTCAAACCAGTGTCCGAACCCCTCATTTTCCACAACAACTTCAAGAAAATAAACCGCGCTCGCTGCAGCGTGTGAAAACTTGCGTTGCCAGGCATTGGGTGAAAAGTGTGTCTCACTCGCAATTATAAAAAATAGGCTAGAATGCCCCAGTTGAAGTTGAAGATCGACTAGCAGATACCCCATAAGTCTACCAGCTTTTCAATATGTTCAATATGCATATATGTGTTGTTATCGGAAATCGATTTTTTAACAAAGGGGAGCTGTTATCGAACAAGTGAAATAATCTTGACAAGCTAATTTATATTTTAAAAATTTGAAATTATTTATTTCTCAATCGAACATAAATAAATCCACTCGACTGTTGATTGTTCTTGCAGATCAAGAATATATATTTCTTAATCTGTCTGTTACATGCTTTTGGCCAACTTCATTATACGGTTCTCTCCACATTTTTAATGGGCGAAGGCTATAAAAAAAACAACAGTCAGAGAGATAATTGTCGGAGTCTGAAACAATGGCAAAGATGGGTGAGGGAAAAGTCCTACATAATGTCAGCGAAGTTGGACCACAAAATGATATAGCCCGATTTATATTATAATGTACAGACAGCAAAATCGTTCATATCTTTTTTATTTTTATATACAATTTAAAGAAAAGAAATTTACACTTGAAGAATCTGGAAATACTTTCTGTTTTTTAGGCCAACTTTCTACATTTAATGACAATTGGTTTTCTGTAAGTGTAGATCTGTTTTAATATAAGTTCTGGAATCCACTGGTAATCATAATATATGAATATCCATGATTTCCTATCCTATACCCATATCTATAACTATACAAAGTACCCGAAATTACAACAATTAACCCCTATATAACTCGTATTATAATATCTTCAAGATTAGACGACTTTTGCTATATATCTTTCTTCAGAAAACCGATATTATTGCAATATTCAGTTTTCGGTTCACTCTGAGAACTCGATATTTCCATATTTTACTAACTTTTTGTCAGTTTATATTTCTGTGCTTTTATTTCTCATTCAGTTAATCCCAATCTGGGAATCCTACATTTTCCAGTTCTAAATTGCCAAATCGCAATTTTCGTAATTAGAATAAGTACTCAGATCAGATCAGGCAAATGTGGGATCATCACAATTAACCAACTTTGCATAGAAAGAATTCGAGAATTTTTACCAAATTAAACAGCTTGAAGAATACGCTGCTAACGTGTTTTTTTGTTAACGTATTATGATCATGACAATGATCGGATAAAATCCGAGAATTGTTTCAAGTTATTTGGTATCATTTGAGCTTGAGCTGTGTAAGCCCATTGAAATTCATGGCTTGTTTACTGTTTTTTTTTTTTTTGGTTTTGACAATTGAAGACTTTTTTTCTTTCACATAGCGTCTCTCTGTCTGTAAATGGGCTGTTCCCAAAAAAAAAGAACCGCAAATATCCGTACCAAAAAAAAAGAAAAAAGATGAAAAAAATAGCCGACCGGACGAACTACAATAAACAACAATTTTCACTTTTTTTGTTTTTTTTTTGTTTTTTGTCATTTGCCGTCTTGACTGTTGTTGTTAATTAAATTTGACTGCGGCCAACGAGCGATCAACGACCACAGCAACAAAAATAACGAGTAGCACTTGAAAACCCACAAACCCCACCCCACCCCTCCCCTACCCCCTCCGCCCATCCATCGCCCTGCGGTTAGTGTTTTTCAGTTAACGTTTTGTGTGACTAGATTCTTGTCCGTCCGCCTGTCTGTCTGTCTGTTGTTGTTGTCAGTCTTTGCATTGTTCTGAATGAATCACACAAAAGGCAACACGCTTATGGCTAACCCACCCCTACCCCCACCCCTTTGTTGTCCCTTGAGCCAGCAGCAACAACACCCCCAACACACACACACACACACACACACACACAGCAAGTACACAAAGCTTTGGCTCTCTGTGCTCTGTCTTTTTATCTGTCTGCCTTTCCGTCTGTCTGTTCATTTGTCACGTCTCTCTTTCATTCATTTTATTCGCAATTCTTGCGTCTTGTCATTCGTCTTGGTGCGTGTCGTTTGCTTGGTGAGGAAAAGGAGGAGAATGGAGGGAGGGGGGGGGGGGAGAGAGATTTGTATGTGTGTCGCAATTATCGGCGCAATCATCGTGGTCCATTTTGATGATCATTGCTGGCAAAAGTCAATTACTCGACCGTGCAAATAAACTGCCCATAATGCTAGATATATACATACATACATACATACACATATATATGTATCTCTTTCTCTTTCTGTTTCTCTTCCTTTTTTCTCTCAGTGTATGTACCTCATCATCATCTTCCTCATCATTTACCAATTCACCAATCTTACACAGCCAATGCCAACGACCTTTAAAACACGGTACTCTCTAGCTCGCTCTCTCACTCTCTCACTCTCCCTCTCTCCGTGTCTCTCTCTCTCTTGCGCTTGCATAATGCTTCCATCATATGGTCGACTGACTGCGACGCTGACAGCGACGCCAACTGCGACTGCAAGCAAGGTCTTTTGTTCTATGCGACAAAGCGACGATCAAAAGTTTCCCACGTCCTCCACGACGAAGGAAAGCAGCGACATCCAAATCGCAATGCCGGAATGAAGAATGCCCAATGCCCAATTGACCGAGGGAGGCTCCATTCGCATTTTTGGCAATTCAACATTCAAATCTCAAGCTTAATGATCTGAGTTCGCATTTTTTGGTTTTTTGTTTTTATTTTATGATCTCCACTTATTCTAATTTCTCATTATAATAAGTGTACCTTAAGTTTTTCTCACTACCAAATAAGCCACAAAAAATAACTACTCAACATTTTTTTTTTTTAATATATAAACATAAGCATATATAATTAGATGTTTTGCTGTTTCTTTCAAGGCTGTCATTATCCAGTCCAAGTCCTATTTTAGGACTCATTAATCATGTGTTGAAAGATACGTTGATAATCAAACAAGTTAATTCTTAAGATTATCAGACACAGACTCAGACTCACTTGCTTTAATTTAGTAAAAATGTTGTTTTTGAAATCAACTTTAAATATATATATACATGATATATATTTAATGTCGTAAACGATGTACAAATATCATTGACTATTTCAGCTTTTTAGTAGCTCTCCGCTAACTAGTTGAAAACACAAACACACAATTTGCAATGTTGCAAATTGCGCTTGTCGAGTCATTTAGCCACAGTCTGTGATCACTTTCCAATTGACAATTGCAATTTGATCATTGTAATTATCTTGATCCGTGTACATTATCCGGATAATTTGCTTGATTATTTTACGCTGCATTTTGTGTGGTTTGTGATGATTATTCGATGCGAGTGTTAAAAAATGCCATTGAATTTTCAAATAATAATTGTTGCGTGTGAGCTCTTCTCAGCTGTGTAAACTTTATATTTACCTCCGTAATTGTGATCCGATTGAAGATCATTAACTAAACTAGTATAACGGGAAATTGTGGCTACTTGTGAAAAAGTTCTTCATAGTTTTATACAAGTTAAAAGTTCATCTAGGATTTCACAGCAAGTTGATCAACTGACACTCTGTTTATTATAGGTCATCATTTAGGCGAAGTTTAGCAGCTACCCTCGTAGATAAAGATTTTTGAAGACAGCTGCAGACGTTGACGTTGACGCTGACGCTGACGCTGATGTCGCAGCGACGCGACGTGCAAAAATGCAGCGCTGCCAAATTATTCATTATGCTGCCAACCACGGCCCACGCTAGCAAAAAAAAAAAAAAAAAAACAATGCTGCGACCCCCTCCCCCACCCACCCATTGTGGTTGTGGATTGTATGTTGTATATGTGTGTGTGTGTGTGTGTGTGTGTGTGTGTTGCCATATTGCTGCATTAATCAGCATTAAGTTGGCTGCAGCTGAATGCGATGATTGCCGGATCGTCGCATCGCTTCGTTGCTTTATTTGGCGCATCCGCTGCGGTACTTTGTTCTACGCTGTACTTTACACACACACACACACACTCACACACACACACACACACACACACACACACACACACATACACTCATACATATATGTATATATATGTATACGGTTTGCAGTCATATGTTTTTGTTCGATCCCATGACCATATGGGCACGTATATCAAATTCTGACCATTTCTGGCCATTGGCTCGCACTTCCGTTCAACACACACTTCAGAGTCCTGTATATGTGTGTGTGTGTGTGTTGCCCACCTTGTGCAACGCTTACAGGTGCGACGTCGACGTCACGCTTCGATGTGCTGAGAACAGCTGCATCTCTCTCTCTCTCTCTCTCTCTCTCTCTCTCTCTGACTTTGTGTCTCTTGCCCCGCTGCACAGAGTGGAGAAAGTGAAGCGGCTGAGACGGCGAAATTTATGTTTATTACCATAACTATAACCATAACTATAGATATAAATATACATATATATATATATATATATATATATATCCATATCTACATGTATATGGAGCGACCTCATGCGAGAGCTCTTTTCTATTTTTCTTTCATATTTGTTGTTGTTTTGGGCTCACGCAGCTGAATTAGCGGGTAGAGTTGAAGAAGGGGTGGAGAAAAATGATTATGGAAAAGTGTGTTCATGGCAAAACGCACGCAAAAGGAAAATTCATTAACCACAACGCAAAAACAACATTTGAGAAAAACCAGCACAACAAATAGAAAATGTGTGTGTGTGTGTGTGTGTGTATGTGTGTGTGTGTTAGCAGCGGCCTAGAATTCAAATTTTCTGCGTGAAAGCCCACGCATATTTTGTAAAATTAATCGATAGCAAGAGCAGCAGACTAGCGCTCATCTATCACTAAATGAAAGACACTTAATTATCTTTTAATCGATAACCGATAAGCCGCACACTATAAAAACATAAATCTTAAGCTTAGCCAGCACCGGTGTATTACAGGACAAGTTATTCAATTTCGATTAAAGAAATGATTATCGATAACCCGCAAACAGCAGCAAACGATAAACATTTCGATTCATTTCCATTCCGTTCCAACTCGTCTCGCTTAGGTCGCGCAACCAACGAGCGTAAAATTGTACAAGTTAAATGGAAAATATTTTGGCCAGACAACGATGACGACAACATTTTGTTTGCAGAAGTTCAGACGCAGACGCAGACGCTGCGCAGTCGCGCGTGTGCAACCAAAACAAAACACTAAAAAAAGAAAAAACAACAAAAAAAAACACAAAAACTGAAACAAAATCATCAAAATTAGTTAACAATTTGCGGCGCAGAGCAAGCAACATAAGGTGGTCTATGGGCGGCAGGGGTGAAACTAAGACTGCGACAGCGACAGCGACTAGGGCTGGGTTCCGGGCACAGTCAGGGTCAAAACCTAAGGGCCTTAACCAGCACGCCATAACCATAAATCTTAATTGTCAGCGCAGGCAAGCGAAACCGGCGACGTTGGCGCCGCTGCTCAGCCAGCTGCTGCTGCCTGCTGCTGCTGCTGGTGCTGGTGTGTCAGGGTGTCAGCAGAGTTAGTCAGTCAGTGAATTAGTCAGTTAGTCAGTTAGTCGCGCGGTGCGGCAGTTGTTCTGTTGGCTGCTGCGTCGGTCTTGCGTTTACTCGTCACTCGTCACTCGTTGTTAATTATTAACGACTGCCACTGCTCGTTACTGGTTACCAATCAATCGTTATTCATCGCGATGCACAAACTCAAAGTGAAAGTTGTTGCTCGTTGCTTTTAAGTTGTTACTCGTTATTCGTTACTCGCTACTCGTTTCTCGTTACTCGCTACTCGTTTCTCGTTACTCGCTTCCCGTTATTAACAATTCGAGCAGCGCGTGACTCGTTATAACTCAATCAATTAATGGAAATCATTGCTCGTTACTTGTTACCGCAAAACCAACGAGTCTTCGCTATTCGTTACTCGTTCCCACCGTTTAAAGCAACGAATGTTTTGCTATAATCTACAGGACAAGTGAAGCAAGCAAATCATGCCAAAACAAGGGCAAACAGACTAAGAAAACGCAACACAAACCAAAAACAAATAAACAAAAACAAAAGACAACTAAAAACAAGAATTCAAATACCAAAAAAATACCAAAAATACCAAGCAGCGAAATACTACAAATAAAAGCACTAAACACAAAAAAAAAAAAACGGAAACAGAAACAACAAAAATAAGAAGAGAATTTCATTAACTGAAAATGAATTGCGGCGCACTGCGCTCTGTCAGCGACGACGCGCAGCTGCAGACATCAACGTCGACGCCGCAGCAGAAGCAGCAGCGCAGCAAGCAGCGACTGCAGCAGCAGGAACATCAACACCAACAACAACTTCAGCTTCAGATTCAGGAATCGCAGCGCAAAATGCACTCAATGCCGCGCTCGGGAACGACGACGACGACGTCGACGACGCCGGCGCAGTCGCAGCTGCTGCTGCAGTTGATGACGACGGCGCATTATCGCGATTTTCCCAGGGAGCAGCCGCTGCGGCGCAGCACAATGCCTGGCCGTGGGCGTGGCCTCGCCTCCTGTTTACGCGGCGAACGTGACGATGCCCCAACGCCACCCATTCATGAGGTGCACTGCGAACTGCAGCAGCTACAGTTGTATCACCAACAACAACAACAGCAGCAGCAGCAGCAGCAACACCACCAGCAACAACAACAGCAACATCTCCAGCAGCAGCAGCAGCAACAACAACAACAGCTCCAACAGCAGGATCAATTGCAATTATGCAGCGGCAGCATCAGCGGCAGCGCTAGTGGCAGCAACGTGATGCCTGCAACAGCAGCGCTCGAAGCAACCGGCAGGAGTAAGTAGTCCCAGTTTCTGGACGTCTATTTGCAAACAGGGGGTGGCAAGTTGTGCGGCATGCAACAACAAATAATGTTGCAGGGTCTTACTGTCAATAAACCAATAAACACAGCTTCCCAAACATATTTTGTGATTTTTCAAACTAGATTATAACAAGAAATAGCGGCTATTTTAGACATACCGAAGATGACATACTCTTCCAAATTAGTTAAAGAACTGGCGAATCCAATAAGGAATACACATTAAATAATTTTGGTTATATGAAGTTTTTCTTTTTTATTACAACTGAATTTCGAGTAGAATTTGGGGATTTTTTTTCTCCCCAAGTCGATACCCCATTTGAGATAAAGGTAGAGGCGTATGTTCAAAGCTGAAGTCATCAATTCGGTATTCATAAAATAAATAAATTCTTATCGATTCAGCATCGCCACGAGTTAATCCCACTATCTGTACAATATTCCCGGGACAAATGACAAATAAAAAGAAAGACAAAAAAAAATGCGCACACAAATATTATGAAGCAATCGGTTGGCAGCAAAAGGAAGTGGGAAGTGGGAAAGGGGTAATGAGAATGAGAATGAAAATAAAAATGAAAAACAAGCTCATTGAGAACGTGAAATGGAAAAGTTGACAACACGACGTAGGTTTGTTAATGTAATATTTTTGATGATACGCACTTCATGTGATGTCAATGACATCATCAGGAGTGGGGGGGAGGGGTGTCGGTCCATTTGCTTTGATGTCATTACTGGCAGCGTCACAGAATTTACAGTATGCTGTGCTGTCCGCACAGTGCGAATAAGTGCGAGTGAATAATAAATACAAAGCGGAATTGTCGAGATGCGCTCAATTCGGAATGCTGATGCGAAGATGCTGCGGCGACTGCTTCCCCTCTCTTCCCCCGCGCCTAGCCCGATGTGTGCCCTTACGTTAATCGTTCTTGGCTAACGGTAGCTGCAATTGCGCTGACCGTTGCAGCCGTAATCCGTTTTAGTTTGTGCGAAACTTGTAAAAAGACAACCGCTAGACTTAGAGGTACTCAGAGACGAACAATTACACAAAACGAAATGAGATGAAACGAAACGAAACAAAACGAAACGAAATTAAAGTTGAAATGGAATGAGTTGAATTGCGTTGACTTTCCTTTGAAATGGCGTTCAAAACAATTGCAACAACAACAATAGCAGCAACAACAATAGCAACAACAATAGCAACAACAACAACATTATCACACAGTCGCAATCATTCTGTTGAATTGAAGCAGTCAATGGGAATTCACAATTGCTTGCATCATCCAATGATTCTCAACTTTACAACTTGTGGTTACTTTGTGTGCAACCAGCCAACACTTCCTAATCGCAGTTACACTTTTCTTTTGTTCCTCTCTTTGGTTTATACCCTGTAAATATCCATTCCAGAAAATCGGAGAGCATCTTAAAGTTATCAAGTTTAAGTTTATAGGAGAGAGAGGGAGAGAGAGAGAGAGATCAATTTGACATGCTGCAGCTCCCCATATTGCATATCTCCCATATATGTGTATATTTATATATATATTTGTATCTGTATTTTCGTAAAAGACACGTATCCCCAAGTATCTTTGCAAGTGATTCTTAAATTTATCACTTAACCAAAATACGGTTAAGAAATAATAAAAAAAAAGGGAACGGTTTTATTTTAGTGTGGATTTCAAAATATTAGGTTTTTATACGGGTTAATCAAATTTAATTTATATTTCTTTTGTTACACGACTGGTTGTTAACTGAATTCGCCACATTTGGAAATGTTTCACTTAAATTTGTCGGCCGATTGTTCCTTTGGCAACGGATATATAGTTTCAACAAGTTAGCTTTAAAACTGAGGAAATAATTCAGCTAATTCCAAAAATAAGTGATGCTGATCAAAAACGTATACATACATTTATACATACTTTATGGGGTCGGCGACATCGCCTTCAATAAGACAAACTTCACGGCCAAATTATAATACCCTCTATAATCGTTTTCTGCTCATATGTATGTATGTATGTATGTGTGTACATCTTTTGAACTGAATACAGGATATGAGTCCAGTCTAGTCAGTCATTACAACTTTACATCATATTTCTATTCTGGCTGATCAGTGCTTCAGTTGAAAGCAACTCCATTGGAGTGCGAAAGGAGAGAGGCAACAACGACTCTTCCTCTCCTACTTCATCCCTATCTCTCTCTCTCTCCTTCTCGATCTCTGTCTATCACACGAAGGCCATTCGTGGCTCACCCCTTTGCCACCTTTGGGCACTTTGCCCCTGCTGCTGCTGCTGCTGCTGTTACAGCTACTTTTGTGTGCACGTATCTGTATCTTTGCATCTGCGACTGTATCTTTGTATCTGCCAGCCGCATTTATCTATATGGGAGCGAGGCGTCTCTCTTTTGTATGCACAAACATGACTCGCGCTTGGCGCTGAATTGGCGCATTTTTTTGTTGCTGTTGTTGCTGTTGTTGTTGCCGTCTCGTTGGCTATTCATATTTTGGATTAATTGAAATGAATTCAAAACAAGTTGCAATTTGCACCCGATGCGAAAGGTCAAACAATACATATGTAAATGGGTCGGGTTATTTATGGGGTGTATGGTTTTTTTGAATTGCAATTACTGTAAACTAAGACCCGTTATCTGGTCATGCACAATTGATAATACTCTAACCTTCGTTATCTTTCTCACTCTCACTATCTCTCTCTCTCTCTTTTCTCTCTCTCTCTTGCAGGTGAGTACAAATCGAAGACACTGCCTCGAATACACTTTGATACGGCACTAAACGATACGTCATTGAATGAAGGTAAACTAATTCTTTGTTGGCTTTTGCGTAGATAAAGTTTTACAATTGAAAAAAAAAAAACAACAACAAAAAAAAAGCGACAGTTTATAAAGAGATTAGGAATACGTCACATAGACAAAATATAGGTATGTTTGCAAAATATTACAACTTAAATACTTTAGGTCTTAAAGTACAAAAAAAACAGAACCACATATAATTCTGTATATCTTATAATGGATGTACATCCAAATAATGTTTCCAGGCCTATCGCACAAAGGTTCCCTTAGATTGTTTTAAGAACAAGGTGTATCAATTGGATAAAACATTTTAAAACCTTAGGTGTCTTTTTTCCTCAAAGTTAAGAGTCGCTGCAAAAGGCTTAGATAATTTTTTTAAGAACTTATCAATATTAACGATTAATTTAATATCCAACTAACCAACTTTGTATTATGAGAGTTATTAGTATTTTTTTGCTCTCCAATAGTTTTTATTTTTTTTTCGATAAACGCTCCTTGTTATATTTTCGTTCCTAGTTGAAAATTGAAGATAATATGAAAAAAGTATTTATCGATAGTACAACTTGAAAGTCATCGACAATTTTACAGCTCTGTTGTTTAGGTATACATTTATATATAAATAAATGTGTATATAATCAAGAAAATCATTTCTGATCGTGCGTAAACATAAACTTGATTACAAAGCTCGACATAACTCGGCCCAATCTCTTAAATCACGATCGCAAAGCTTATCTCCAAACGCGGCGGCTGCAATTATTGTTGCATACTTTGCAGCTTTCTAAGTATTTGCATTGCATACTTTGCGGCTGTCCGTTAGAATGTCTTTATAAAGGAGGAGGCAGAGGCAGAGAAATCGCTACATTAGTTTTGTTCTCGCATTAACAGTTCATTGAGCCGCTGACATACACAAATGGAAATGCGATTGCGAATGGAAATGCCTTATTCCAAGCTTCATTAATAAGTCGCCCAGTTCCGCAAAAGGTACGCGGTAGAGCTACTGGTTGAGGGAGAGGAAGCGGCAAGGAGGCGAAACGTGTCGCACACACGTAAAATACAAAAGTCACGCACTTCCGTTAAACAGCCAACTGCTCTGCTGCAGTGGAAGAGAGGGCGAGCAAGAAAAATGTACGCCTCTAATTTGCTTATTATAAGCTAGCTGCCTGCACTGTGCTCAAGTATTGCCTTATGCTACATACAAACACAAATACAAACACATTTACTAAAAGTGTGTGTGTGTGTTGTGTACCTGCGCTCAATTAGATCAATTACGAGCCACATTGCCACTGACGCCCTTACACCGTATGCCGTATACAGTATACCGTATGCCGTATGCCTTTTGGCTCGACTCAGCGTCTCCTTCTTCATTTCCATACATATACACACATGTATGTGTATGTGTGTAAGTGTGTACGTTCTTCCACTTGTGCTCTTTCCAGTTACTGTTGCCGTTGCTTGCCTTCAATTCCGTTTCTTTACAATGCATGCGCTGCGCTTGAGACAATCGGGCATATTGCTTATACCCTTGGCAGGCAGGTATGCAGATATATGTATGTAATTTACCCTATTTCCATCATCAAATAAAACATGCTTGTGCATGCATACCTCAGCCTGTTTCATATCTGAGTTGTCACAGACACGTACAGACATGCATGCAAAATCTACCGATATGAGGACAAAAGAACACCGGAAAATTAGTTTCTTTTGTACGCTTGTCTCCCGCTTTGTCAACTAGTCGTACAATTCTAATTTTTTTAATTTAATCGTAGATCAATTTCAATTGCATATGCATATCTTGCATATGCATACTTGATCAAATAATGATTATTATTTGTAATGGAATATATACATCTTTGTCAATTGTAGGGCATTTGTTTCTTGTATAGCTGAGTCGTTCTTGCACTCCTTGCACTTTATTTATTGATCTCTTTTTCGCTTGCTTCTCGCTCTGTGTGTTTGTCGACAATTTGGTCGGTTTGTCAACGCGCATGGGCAGCACTGTGTCTCTCTGACAGCGTCGCTTGGCTACACTACGCACTCTCTTTTTGAATAGAGCAGGGCTGCAAGTTTTGTGAACTCTTAACTCACAGTACTTACGAGTCAATATTTCGCTGGTGTTGAGATTAATAGTTGTTAATGATTGAAATAATTAAGTAAATATATTTGACAGTATTGAATGTAAATGCACAAATTCGATTATTGAATTATATGACATGAAATTACAAAGTTCTTTTACAAAAAGATCTCCCAATTGGTACATTTTCATCCCTGGCTTTGAGTACAAATAACGTCGATCGCGCGCGCTCTCTCTCTCTCGCTCTTTCTCTCTGGCTGCGTCTCTCACACTTTTATCGTAGCCATGCTGCTGCTGTGGAAACGGCTGCGTCGGCGGCAGCGTCAGTTGTGAGAAAAGCGCGTCTGCGAGAGGTAGCCAAGCGGGAAGACGACGACGACAACGACAACGACGCGTTGCAATTTGTTTTTCTGTTTTTTTTTTTTGTATGTTTGTTTGATGCGCTTGTGGTTTCGTTTTCAACATATAACATTTCTCAGTCTTACGTTTATCACGTTGTACTCTTAATCTCTCGTTCTTTCTTTGTTGCATTTTTTCTATCGAAAGTATGTGTATTTTTTTTGATTTTGAATATTTGTGAAATGTTTCGGTTAAATTTAAACGGAGAAAAGTACGCATAGCTGCTTCGATCGAATGCTGTGGCATGCAGCGAAACGCCACGATAATACAATAACAAAAACAACAACTGGCGACAACGACGCGTGAAAAACTGTAATAAAGCAACAGAAAAAAAACGCGGAAATGCACTTGAGCGCATAATTTTTATAAGTCCACAGCGACAACAAAAACAAAAACAAAACGAGCAAAAAACATAAAGAAAGAAATTACTTGTCAGCAAATTGCAGCAGTAGCCAAAGAAGAAGCCACAACAAACACAGAAAATTCTCTCAAAAGCACATAAATAAATATAAGCAATCCTTACACACACACATATATATATATATATATATAAATACCTTTGCCTGACGCCCTCGTCCCGTCTCTTTTATACTCGCGCGCGCCTGCGCTTTGTGTCTGTGAGTGTGTGTAAGAGAGAGAGAGAGAGAGTGAGAGCAATGATGAGCGCGGCGCTTGAGCGCAGCAGCAGCAGCAGGAACAACAATTAAAAAGCAAGCGCGCAAAAATGTTGCAGGCGCATTGTGACGCCAGCAGCACAACATCAAGAACAGCAGTGAGAAGAAGCGCGGACAGCGGCGACAGCGTCGCAGCAGTAACGACGCCAACGCAGGAGGAGAAGACACAGCGTCGACGCTCCACTTTTTATGTGCCGTTGCTCATCGAGGACGAGGATAAGACGGAGAGCAACGAGCAGGACGATCAACGCCATCTAGCGTCACACAGCAGCAGCAGCAGCTCCAGTTTGAGCAGCAACAGTGTAAAAAAGTCGACCAAAATTAAATCGAAGAAAATGTCGCCGCCATGCGGCTTCAATTGGAGCATTACGGGCAGCGATGTTGCCGCACACTACTCCGACTCGGATGATGAGGAGGAGCAACAGCAACAGCAGCAACGTCAGCGACAACAATTGCTGAAAGCAGCAGCAGCAACAACAACAACACCCGCTTCCAAACTGAAGCGGTATGGAATTGTTCTGAATGTAATTAGTCTCAATGGTAACGGCGGTGTCGTCGTCGAAGAGAGCGGTGGTGAACCCTTGCCCGATATGCCGCCAGATGGCGCCAGGTGTGCACCACGCACTCATTTCAATGAAGATAACGACATTGTGATGGCAACGCCGCCCAAACAGCAGGCGCTCTCTCGCTCACGATCCCCCCCAGCTGACGTTGAGGTCGACGTTGACGCTGACGTTGACGTCGATGACGTCGACAATGAGGATGATGACTCAGAGATAAGCCGCATGCAGACGAACACCTCAACGCCGATTAAACTAATGAAATCGCGTTCGCGCACAAACATTTTGGCTGTGCCATTGCCAACAGTGGAACGCGGTCTGGCAACGACGCCAGTAGCAGCAACAGCAACGAAAACAACAACAACACTGATCACGCTGCGCGCCAAGGCGAAAACGCTGCCGCAAAATTTAACGGCTTCAGTTGCACTGCGCGAGGCGGCAGCATTGGACGATAATACAACAACAACGTCGTCGTCGCACTACAACAACAATAACAATAATTCAAACAAACAGCTGCATCAGCTGTTCGGTTCCGGTTCGGGTTCTGGTTCAGTTTACAGTGGTTCGCCGTACAAATTGCAGAACAGCATCTCCGCGGCTTCGATCATCATCACGCACAGTTTTCCGCCCAAGAATCTGTTGCTGCTCAAATCGACGCCCAAATTGAGCACCGATGCCACGCCCCCTCTGCCCACGCATTCGGCACAACAGACAACAACAGTTATCACATCGCCACCGGCCAAGAAATCGCTCAGTTTTATACGGCGCGCCCATTCCACAAAATTATCGCGTAGCAATTCGCTGCTGAAGACCATCGGAGGAGGAGGTGTAGGAATAGGAGGAGGCGGATCAGCTGGCATGTCGAATGGTCTGGGCAGCAGCGGGGGAGGAGGTGTTGCTGGTGGAGGTGGATCGCATCATCATCATTATGGCACATCCCTTTCGGCGTCGAGCAGCTGCGCCAGCGACGCAGGTGGCAGCTGGGGCAAACATTTCTATCAGAGCTACGATGTCTGTCCGCTGGGACTGGACGAGCTGAGCGCCTACTTTGAGACCGATCACTGCGAGCAGCTAATCTGCGAGCGTTTCATGATTAAGGATCTTAATCTGCACTCGACCACGACAACAACAAATACAACTTGCATTGCGGCAACAGCAACTGGAGGACGAACGGAAGGAGGAGGAGAAACGTCCACATCGGAGCAGCAGGACGATGATGCGGGACATCATTCCGGTAGGTGAAAAGGCGCAAAAAAAAAAAAATAGAAAAAAACCTGGAAACTAGACAGCTAGAGAGACAGGGTGAGCGAGAGGGGGTGGAGAAGGAAGGGCAGATACTGCTAAGCCTATGCCATAAGCTCTCCTTCTACACCTGCCCCCCTCTCCCTCAATTTCTCTCTCGCGATGTGTGTTCTTGTTGTACTCAAACACGTTCGTCACGACTCGTTAGTTTCTCACTTCCTGTTACTGTTACTATTACGAACCCTTGATCAATCGATACCCCTACCCATGCCCCTGTCTGTCCCACTTCTCTTTTCGGTGGTTGAAATGCGTCGCTTGTTTTGTCGTGTCTCCATTACATGCTTTCCATTATTCGCTTCGTCGTTCCCTTCCACCCCCTTTCCATTTCCCCATCCCCTTCCCATCGATCGTGCGTTTCAGCGAAAAAGAAAAACAAAGCAATGATAAGATAAGCGAACACGATTTCGATTCTACACACGGCAAGTCCAAGCACCCCCTTCCCCCCATTTCCCAACACTTACGAACTCACAGTTTGTTTTTTTTATATATTTTTTTTTTATCGATGTACTTCACACATTCTTTCGTTTGTTGTTGTCTCCTACTACCTCCTACCTTCGACGACTCCCTCACTCAGCCAAGCGTCTGTAAGCCTTCCTGTTCTTTTTACCTATGCTACTCTTTATTTACACTTCTCTCCTTACTGCTGCTCCTTCTGTTGCTGCTGCTGCTGCTGCTGTTGTTGTTGTTGTTGTTGTCGTCGTCTTTATTTTTATTCAATGCTCGATCGTGCGTCTTTGCTTTTGGTAGCTACACACATACACACACACGCACACATACAGATGTATGTATGTGCATACATATTTATGTATTTCTTACACATGTAGCCCAATTGTGTGGCTCAATTGTTGCCCATTCTGGTGGCGCACGTTGGCCCTGAGCAGGCAACGAAGCGTCGCACAATGGGCGTCAACTGGCTGACAGCACTGAAAAAAAAAACAGAAAAAAAGAAAAGTAGAAAAAATTATTTGTAAACTTTTGTATTAAGTACAATTGTGATTCCCCATTTATTTTACATACATATGCATGCATGTATGTATGTACACAGGTAAATGGCTTCATTATTTTACCATGAACAAATTCCATTGCAATTATGTTGATTATTATGCTTATTATCATCCAACAATTGTGATGTAATCACATTTGAACGGCTTGACATAAATATCTGTTTGCTTTATTTAATTTCTTACTACAGATTTGTATATGGTTTTTTCTTCTGAAATGTTTATCAACTATTTACTGTAAACAAAACAAACACAAATATAAATATAATAAATGCGTTTCTCTCTCTCTCTTTCTCTCACCCCTTCAATAAGTTATTTAATTGGTGTAGTTCACATTCTAAGGAATTTTGCAACTGAAGTTGCAGACGAACAGAAAAAAACAGTTAATGCTGTTATTTAATCTTATGTGTGTGTGTGCTTGTTCTTCATACACACTCTTGCACACTTATGCATGTTTGCATGTATTTAGTTCATTCAATTATTCCATTGTCCCGCGTCCAGCATTGGCTGCTTTTTGCTGCTGCTGCTGCTGTTGCTGCTTGTTTTTCGGTCTCTTTGGCTACAATTTCAATTTTATTGTGCGTTGCTATTGTTGTTTTTATTTATTTTTATTTTTTTTTGCCGCTTTATTATGATTCACACAAGCGGACAGAGCGACACCCGCACCGAAAACCAGTTTGGTCTGTGGAACAGTGAGCGCAGCTAGAGCACAGAGCCAGAAGAGCGAGAGTAAAACGAAAGTGAGAGAGCACTGAGAGAGCAAACGGTCAAACGGCAAACGGAACGGCAAACAAACGAGCCGCTTTATTTTCTCAAACTTCAAATTGTTGTGTTGTTGTTGTTAGCATTCTTCAGGCATGTTAAGCAGTTTTTGTTGTTGTTATGATTATTTTTGTCGATATTGAGCGTTAAAAGAGAGAAATAGAGAGAGAGAGAGGGAGAGAGAGAGCGAGATACGGAGTAGTTGCACTTGTAAGCAGACAGAGAGAGATAGAGAGACACACTGCATTGGAGCGCAGTTGCATTTTATTTGAAATTTGATAAGAGGAGAAAAAAGACTAAATTGCTTTGTAACAGCGACTCAGCTGAGCGATTCTCGATAAAGCCGCACACACACACACACACACACAAAGAAATCGCTTGATAGACAGACACATGAGCAAACAATTGCTGGAAATGTGTTTTGGAATGCACTCTCACACAACACACACACACACTCACACACATACATATCGCCAATGTCTACTAAAAAAATAAATGTTTATTGATTGATCCTCGACTAGTTCCACTCTTCATATCTGTCCTGGCTTGGATCGCTATCGCAATCGCATCTGCTGTGTTGACATTTTTCCCCTCTCCTCGCTGCACATATTTTATAGGGATTATATAAGGCTAACCCTAACATGTCTGTGCTTTCCTTGATTCTTAACATAATCATTATCTCCATTTGAGTTTAGATTCTTCTGCAGTATTTATTATATGGCGAACAAATTTAGTTTGCTTGGTTCAAGGAGCTCTGGCACAGGGTATCTTCTAGTCAAGCATTTCTAAATGAATCAATTTGTCAATCATGTTTTTCTTATTTTGTTTGTCTTGGGTGCACTTTATCTTGTCTGCGATGCCATTCATTTATCAGCTTGAATTCGAAACGGATCGTGTGAGATGTGCTTAGGAAAAAAACAGACATTTGTTTAACGAACTGTTAATTGAGTTGACCTTATCCGCCAGGGCAGGGCGGGGCAGGGCAGGGCAGGGCAGGCCATGCCAGGCAAAACGAATCGCTCTATTCGTATTTGTATTCGTAATCGTATTCGATTTTCAAATCATTCCCATGCGTTTCGTTTCCAAAACTAAATCGGCTTGTCTTGTCTTGTCTCGTCTTGTTTATCGCTTTCACTGGCCACCACTCCCCGCGCTCCCCTTCTAACCCCACCGCTCTGACTGCTCTGGTCACTGGCCTTAAACAAATTGAAATCCGTTTTGAAGCGCATACCACAAATGTTGACGTCGACCGACGACAACAAAGATGAAATCATGTTTCAACAGCAACAGCAACAGTAACAAATTAGTTGATGAAGTTCACGGAGATCTCTGGAGGTCGGTCGCTGCTCCTCCTCAATTTGGGCTCATCTTCAACGTCTTTTGTCGTTTGGCCAAAAGTGTGTTACAGCCTGACTCATTTCCCCACCACCTTCACCTCCATCTTCACCTCCACCTCCAACTCTGTTGCTGTAATGGTCCCTGGCCTCGCCGCCTTATGTGGCATTGATCGCCATCTCCAAAATAGAATTGGCAGATGATGTGCCCAAAAAATGAAATAAAAACAGACAAATGTAAACTGTATATTCGCGTACAGGCGACAAAAATCGCGTAATCGTTGTCTTAACTTATTAGTTGTAGTTTCAAAAGTGTTTTCAATTTTGCATTCGTTTTTCAGCTGTTGTAAATACTACAATTTATATTGATTTATTTTGGTAAAAAGAAATATTATTATTAATAATAATAAGCAATTTAATTTTGAAACCATTTAATTTGCATTAAATTTATCGATAATTGTTTGAACTGCAAATGTCAGTCTTTATATATTCGATTTAATAACGGTAGTCTCTACATACATTAATATATATATATATATATATATATATGTGTGTGTGTTTTATGATTGCTTATAGAATATGTGTTTATTGAACCCATTTTATTTGAGGATCATATCAGATACAGAGTCATAAAAATGATAAATAACCCTTGTGTGCTGATAAGAAGCTTGCAGGTCTATTGAGAATGGCTAAGAAACGTCTCAAGGGAGTCGTTTTTTAATTTTCATTTTTCAATTTCCCCAGACGAACTGCCACAAATACCAATTGAAATATGTATGTGAAATGTCAAGTGCTCTGAGATATATAAATATGAGTATACAAACAAACAAACAAACAAACAAACAAACAAACATAAATATTTTCTATTAATGAAGTTGCAGATAAACCAAAAATGAGATTAGAAATGAAAAAATAAAGTCGTCAATTTGGAAAATGTGTGTTTTGAAGAGAATTGAAAGCAGGCTGATAAAATGGAATATTGCATCAACAAAAACCAAACATTTGAGAGCTTAATCTGAATCTGAATCTTATCGGAATATATATAAAATATATATATATATTGTATATATTTAGTTGAAAGTTGTGTCTACCTCTTAATGAAACTTGAAAGATTGTTAAAAACTTTTTCTTCTTATCTTTTCTGGCTGCTTGTCAACAGTTGATGATTGGGGCAACTCGCACTTGGAGATTACTGATAATAATGATAACTTTGCAACTCTCAGCAACAACATGCTGCAACCGCAACAGCTTCAACTGCAATTATGCACCCAACCCCCCTCCCCCCGAGATCTATTGCAATCATAATCATGGCTGTGGAGCAGTCAAGAAAAAGTATTCATTAACTTGCCACATGTACCCCCCCCCTCCCACCACTCTTTAAGCTTAGCTGTTTGTGCGCTTTTGTGGGGTGTGCCGTGTGTGTGTGTGTGTGTGTGTGTGTGTGTGTGTGTGTCTTCTTTATTTATGGCGGCCTCTATTGTGGGCGTGGGTGTGGGCGTGGGCGGTGTTGGGTGCGCTATACAAAATCATAATCATAATCATAATCTGCGCCATTTTTGTAACTGGGCCTATATATTTAACTTCTACTTTGACAGACTGTTCGTCGTTCTTCTCTTTGTTGTTGTTGTTGTTGTTGTTGTTGCACTCTCTTTTGCTTCCTCTTTGGGTCTTTTGTTTGTGGGCAGAGCAGCAAGCGCCTATTTGGGGTAGAAGATGCTCCAACGACTTTTGGATCTTGTATAGAAGTTGTTTATAAATAGCAACCAGCAACGGCAACAAAACATGACACAATTTCATATAAGTAGTAGTATATGTACATATATGTATATATATATATATATATATATATATATATGTGTGTGTGTGTGTGTGTGTTTGTGGTTGTTGGGGTTTTGTGTTTTCGTCTCCTTTTGATGACAAATCGCAATGTTTGCATCGCTCTGGGGGCAGCTGCAAATGAATGTGAATCAACATCGAGCGCAACTCATCAGAAATGTGGAAATCTCTTACGGGTCTTTTGTGTGTGTCCAAACTGAAAGGAGAAGAAGAAGGAGCAAGAGGCTGTGGTGCCTTGGAAGAGGGAGGGAGGGAGAGGAGGAGGTGGAGGTGAGCTATTGGGGACTGGTGGCTGTCACAAAATGATGTTTGCCTTGCCTCGGCTCGGATTGTGACTCAGTGGAGAGTTAATAAAAGGGCCAAGAAACAACTAATCAACTGCTAGCTGTATTTTCTGTTGGCTGTTAGCTGTTAGCTGCTGCTGCTGGCTGGGTGGGCTGACAAGGTCGTTTCCATGTCTTTAATCTCTTAAGTTGCGTTTTGTTGTTGTTATTGTGAGGGCGGCCACAACAACAAAAAGAAAAAGAAGAAGAAGAATAATGTGTGTGGAAACCAGTTTGCCAGCCACAGTTAGTCAGTCGTCGAGAACATGTTAATGACGACGAAGATGATGATGATGATGATGGTGATGATGATGATGATGATGATGAAGAGGCCTCGTTTACCTTTTTCGGGGCAGTTTGATGAATCATGAATCAACGACGAGTACCTGCAGTCTCCTCCTCTTGTTGCGGCTGCTGCTGCTGCTGCTGCTAGGGGGCGTGGCAGCAACAACCGGGGCAGGTGGTGATGTGCAGCAGCAGCAGCAGCTGCTATGAGTTGGGCTCCTTTCCTTTTGTTGTGTGTCGTGGAGTGTGGAATCCAAGTCGACGAGCCAAGCCGAAACCGGTTGCTCTTATGCGGGTTTCACTCGGCCTTTGCATTTTTTATTTTTACTTCTTCCTCTCTCGTCGCACTCGTCGCTCTCGTCTCGGTTTTGCCTTTGGCTCAAATTGAAATAACCACAAACGAAATTCCTGCAAGCCAATTGCAATTGCCTAGCAGCCTAGGCTAAATATGGCCATAATACCCTTAATCCCTGAGTCGCTCCCCAAACGGCTTTAGTTCCTTTCTCTCAACTCACACTAACAATTGCAAACAACAAACAACAAACAACAAAAAAAGTCATCTTTATTCTATGCAAGCAAAATGATAAACACGATTCGGAGACTGGTTTATGGACAAGTTTTGTAAATGTTGATGATTTAATCGGGAATGCACAAAATACTCTTATGGATAATTAACCGAAGCGAATCAAATTAAAATTGTGCACGATTCTTTTGTAAATGTGCATTTTGCATGCATCGCTAGCAAAATTATCGATTATATGAATTGATCGATTAACAAGAAGATAATAAGTCTGTTTATAACTAATAAGATTGATTGTATCGATTGAAAGCAATTAATTTTTAAGGAGTCGTATCCATTTGAGTTTTACTCGATTTTATCGAACTGCAGTTCTCGTTCATTTCGATAACAGTGTGTTATCGATGGTACTTCGACTCTCCACTAATCACTCTAATCGTTTAATTATCTCTCACTTACAGATACTTCCTATGAGAAGGCCTGTCGTCGCGGCTCGGCGCCCACAACACCCATCCTGGGCAGCAAACAGCATCAGCAGGAGCACAATGCCGCCTCCCGCTTCACCAACTTCTTTTCCAAAAGGTATGCATTGCTGGTGGCAACTGGAGTTGGCAGATTGTTGTTTTTGTAAGCCCCAGATTATTATCTTGTCACATTTCCGAATAGATCGAATCCCCTGAAACGCACCAAGTCAGTGACCAAATTGGAGCGCACCAAGCGCGGATCGGGCGGTCTGCGCGGTTCGCGCTCTCACGAGAGTCTACTCTCCAGTCATGCGGTCATGTCCACCATCGGTGAGTATAACATGGTGCTTAGTATATATATATATATATATATATATGTATGTATAGTAAATATGGCAAGTGCGGCTTAAGATTTGTCTCTGATTCAGTTTTCATTCAACCTTTTTTTTTACTCAATTTTTACTTTCTTAAATTTACTCGTTGCTCGGCATTTTTAAAATGTTCTCGTTATCCTTGCAACTTCTTCGATAAGCTAACCTAACGAGTTAGCTAAGTTTGAATTTTCATGCTTATCCAATTTTCTAATTTTCCAATTTTCTCATTTGCTTATTGCCAAGTTGCCAATTTGCCAATTATGCTCGGTATTCGCTTTATTCACCTGATCTGCTTATGTGATTATATGAAACTTACTCGTTACTCGTTCTTCTCTTCGCCACACAGATTTGTCCTGCAGCGGGGCTGTGGGCGTGGCGCCCGTACACCAATCGGTGCTGGGTCGCCGGCACTGCTTTCAGGTGCGCGGCGGGCCGCGCGGCGAGCGTTATTATTCATGTGGATCGCGACAGGAGCGTGACCTGTGGATCTACTCGCTGCGGAAGTCGATAGCACCGAATGCGGAGCACACTCGCCGCACCGACAACTCCCTGAAGCTTTGGGTGTACGAGGCAAAGAATCTGCCGGCCAAAAAGAAATACTTCTGTGAGCTGCAGCTGGACAAGACGCTGTACGGCAGGACGAGCGTTAAGCTGCAGACGGATCTGTTGTTTTGGGGCGAATTCTTTGACTTTCCGGATATACCCGAGATCAATGTGATCACCGTCAACGTTTTCCGTGAGATCGACAAGAAGAAGAAGCGTGACAAATACCAATTTGTTGGCTCCGTAAAGATACCAGTGCACGAGGTGACCTCGCGTCTAATCTGCGAGGACTGGTATCCCATATTGAGCGACAAGGCCGGCGATAGTCTCGGACGGACCGGTCTCGGCAATAAGGATAAGGAGCGCGAGCTGTTGCCAACGTTGCGGATTAAGTGCCGTTTCCAGAGCACCGACATTCTGCCCATCAATGTTTATGCCAATTTCCTGGCCTACCTCAAGGAGAACTACAAACGGGTCTGCGAAACTCTGGAGCCGGTGATTGGTGTCAAGGCCAAGGAGGATATTGGCCAGGCACTGGTACTCCTAATGCATGCCCAGGGATTGGCCGGCGCCTTCCTCACCGATGTTGTTGCCCTCGATCTGCTGCGCGTGGGCGATCAGCGTTTAACATTTCGTGGCAACTCGCTGGCCACCAAGAGCATGGAGGCATTCCTCAAACTGACCGGGGAACAGTATCTGCAGGACACACTCTCGGCACCGATCAACGAGCTGATCCAATCGGAGCGCGACTGCGAAGTGGATCCCACCAAGACGACTGGCTCCTCGGCCGGTTCGCTGCAGCGTCAGCAGGCAGCGTTGCGTGGCGCCGTCCGCAGCGCCTGGCAGTGTATCTATGAGTCGCATAAGCATTTTCCGCCACAGCTGCGCGCCTGCTTTGCCACGTTCCGGGAGCGATTGCAGCAGCTGGGCCGCCAGGATATGGCCGATAATCTGATCTCGGCTAGCATATTTTTGCGCTTCCTTTGTCCGGCGATATTGTCGCCATCGCTGTTCAACATCACCAGCGAGCTGCCGTCGGCGCGTGCCACACGCAATCTGACGCTGGTCGCCAAAACGCTGCAGACTTTGGCGAATTTCACACGCTTCCAGGGCAAGGAGAACTTCATGGAGTTTCTCAATGATTTTCTCGAACAGGAGGCCGGTCGCATGCAGCAGTTCCTCGAGTACATTTCCACACGGCCCGAGCACGCCACCCCCGACTCCATTCTCGACTGGGCGGGCTACATCGATCAGGGCAAACAGCTGTCCATCTTGCACAGCCTGCTCAGCGAGAGTCTGGCCAAGTTGCCGGAGGCGCGTCAGCACGAGCTCGATCCGCTGCAGCACATCCTGGACGACATCAGTCGTGCCAAGGAGCTAAATGGCGGACATGCTTTGGCATCCGGTTATCTGCCCGCGGTTATGTCGTCCACCCACGAGAATCAGGAGAATCGTCAGCCCGAAATGGGTGTAGGTTTGGCGCCCAGCACATCCAGCAGCTCCTTGTTGCAGCACCAGCAGCAACAGTCGCAGCAGCAGCAGCAACAGTCGCAACAGCAGCAGCAACAGCAACAGTTGCAGTTGCAACAGCCGCCCCAGCAGCAACAGCAATCAGCACAGTTGGCCCAGCCTCAACATGCTGTGGTCAGCAAACCGCTGCCCGCGGAGCGTGGCATCATGCGTGGCGTGCTCACTCCCAGCTCGCTCGAGAAGAACATTTTTCGCTACAACGATCCCACAGTGAATGTGCGACTGCAACAGCAGCAGCAACAACAGCAGCAGCAACAGTTGCAGCTGCTTTCCAATTCGCAGAGTTCGATTGCGGGCGCTGGTGTTGGTGGTGTTGGTGGTGTCTATATGAGCTCACCAGTGCTGCAGCATGCACAATCGCAAAGTTCGATGGCGTCCTCGTCGCTGAATGGCAGCAGCAGTAATCTGTTGATGCCACAACATCAACAGCAGCAGCAGCAGCAGCAACACTGTCCGCCGGCGCCGCAAACAAGCGCCTCCAGCACCATGGAGCGCATCGATAGAATGGGTCAGGCTGGTGGTTATCAGTATGTGGTCAATGGTAATGGCAATGATTATGATAGCTCCACCAGCGGCTCTCGGGCGCGCACCTTGCCACGCAACAATAACAATAACAACAGCAACAGCAACAATAACAACAACAGCAACACCAACAATCAACATTGCAACAACAGTGTTGTCTTTGACGACATGCACGGCGAGTTCATTCAAATCTCTGGCTTGGACACCAGCAGCGCCTTTGTACGCAAATCTCCAACCCCAATGCTCAAGGCGTCGGCAGCGGGCGGTGTTGCTGCACCACGTGCCGCACGCATCAATCATCACAATCTGGGCATACCAGATCACTCTAGCAACTATACGCGTCCACCGCTCAATCCCAACTCGAATATGCCCAAGAACCTCGAGGATCTCGATGATCTCTTCAAATATGCCGAGGAGCAGGAGGTGATTGTTGAACCACCGCCGCCCAATGCACATGTCCACAACCACAATCACAGCAGCAACAGCAACAGCAGCAAGCAGCAGCTGTCTGCGAAGAGCAGCCACTGCAGCTCTGGCTATCAGAGCATCTCAACCAATCCCTCGCCCGCACAATCCTCCAGTCCCGTTGAGACTCAACTCCACCAGCAACAGCAGCAGCAGCAGCAACAATCTTCGCTTAAGCTTAACGCGCCGTTGGCCTTTAAGAATCCCTCCTATCAGCTGCAGAGCAACAGCGGCCAGGTTGGCGGCTCCTCGGCGGCGTCGTCGAGTCGTGGCAATGCCGCGCCACAACAGGCATTTGGTGGACGGCAGGTGAAGCCACTGGGCGCCGGTCTGGTTGCTGCACGCGCTGCCTTCCTCAACAATGGCGGCACCTTGGATGCGGCCACCCTAACGCCCAGCTCCTCGGATGAGCAGCTCTCGGCGGATAATTATTATAGCTATGCAGCGGCAGCGGCAGCCGGCGCCACAGTCTCTAACAAATTGGAGGCGCAACGCTCGCTCAGCGCCGGCAGCAGCTCCTCCAATTCGAATTCGAGCAAACCTACCCACGCCTACGGTCGCCTCAATGGACCCGGTCCCATAAAGCGTGAGGATGTCTATGGCAGCTCTGGCGGCATTGGTGTTGCCTATGCCATGTCCACGTCTCACCATCATCAGCAGCAGCAGCAGCAACAACAACAGTTGCATCCACATACACATCTCCATCAACAGCTGCAGCAGCAGCAGCATCAGCATCATCAACAGCAACAGCAGCAGCAGCAGTTGCAAGATCATAAGCAATATGCCAGCAGCACTGCCGGCGGCGGCGGCTGCGGTGGCAGCAGCGCAGCCACAACCTCGACAGCGGTGGCACAGCGCAGGCTCAGCCTCGACTCGGCGCGAACACTCTCCGACAGCAGCACCGATACGGAAGGTGAGTCATATTCCCAGCAACTACAGTAATACCCATTAAAAAGGTTTACAAAAGGGTGTATTGAAGTTGTGCAAAAGTATGTGAAATGGGAAACGGGAAACGGGACTTGAGAATGTGAATTTTCTAAATACAATTCAGAATTCATTGCCAAAAATGCAATATGTTTATTTCTAAAATATTGTAATTAATTGTTTGAACTGTAATTAATTAATTAATTGAACTACTGAATTTGGTAAAATATACGATTTGAATAAGCTCAATTTAAGCTCAAAGATTCGGGGGCAAAAGATGAACAGTCGGAAAACAATCGGAGAACTTAACTCAGAAAGAAAACATTGCATGAAAACTTAATTATTGTAATTGGCCAAAAGTGTTATTTTTTAAGTTATCAGCGAAATTGGGAAATTGGGAAATGGGAATCGACGGGGGTTCGAGTGGAAACCAAATAGAAAAAGGACGAATGCAGATTGTGGGGACTGATATCAATTTAGGTTTGCTCTTGTGAAACATTTACTTACTCTCTCTCTCTCCCTCTTTCTCTATCTCCCTCTCTCTCTCTATGTACTCTCTATCTATGTGGCCAGGTCATTGCACACAACTGCAGGAGGGCAAACGGCGTCGACAGCTACGCAGCAGCGGTGGTGCTGGCGCCTCAGAGTCATCCGGTCTGGGCATGAGCCTGGGCCTCGGCCGGGGCATGGGCATGGGCAATGGCTACGATCAGAATGGGGAGATTCAGCTGTTGCAGGAGACGCTCGACACGCTGCGACACACGCTCGATCGCGACGAGGCCGAGCTGCGTGACTCAAGCGATGAGCTCTTTGCATTGCAGCGACCTGGTGGTGGCGCCGCCAACGGCAATGGTGTTAACAATCTGAGCATGCAATCGGAGTCCACAATGCGCAGCATTATCGACAGGTGAGTGATAAACTCTCTCTCTCTCTCGCGCGCTCTCTCTCTCTGTTGCTGTCTCGCTCAGTGTCGCAACCAGGCATAACTAATATTAGGCAAACATTTTGCAGACTCATCACCATGGAGGAGGAGCTGCGGCGCGAGCAGCTCAAAATGTCGCTGGCGCTGTCCCACAAGCAGCGCGTCATCGAGGAGCAGGGACAGCAGATTGCGGCGCTAGACGCTGCCAACAGTCGGCTGCTGAGCGCGCTGACAGCGTTGCGTCAGCGCTTCGAGACGCAGCAGCAGCAGCAACAACAACAACAACAACAACAACAACAGCAACAGCAGCAGCAACACCAGCAGCAGCAGCAGCAGTAAGCACCAAAGAACCAGAAGCCACAGTGAGCGGTTGCGCAGCGTTTACGAAAGGAATGGAACGGAACGGACCGAATGGAATGGAACAGCGGCAAACAGCAGGGCTAAGAATGCATGTAGGGCGGCTCCTCCTAAACACGCACCCCCAACACACACACACACACACACACACACACACACAAACGTTAAGGACACCGCCGTTGCCGTTTTTTATTTTATTGTAATAAGAAACATTTTTGTTTACCACATTTTTTTTTTTTTTGAGCGCCAACTTTTTTTTTATTGCTATGCTACATAAATTATGCTACATATTTAATATATACTTCTATACATATACATTTATATACATACATGTATTCATATATATCTATATATATATATATACAGATAGTATATATGTGTACATTTATATATATAATACACACATATTATAAATAATTTCTCAAGCTATGTTTAAACACAAACGCAACTGTTGCTGCAACAGCGGCAACAGCTAAAGATTGTGAAAGTAAAAGTAAAAAACAAACAACAACAAAAAGGACGAAAGCAGAACAAGTTAAGTTAATGAATAAAATTATAACCAAAGTTAGACAAATTTCAAATGTGCAGCTTATTTACGGGAGACGTCTTCATTTTCCAGGTGAAAAGGAACGATAGTTTTTCAAACTTACAATTGAAGTATTTTGCTTGGAAAAATTCAAAATCTGCCAAAATTGTATCCAATTTCCGAATTACTTTCAACAACTTTCGGAAAGCCTTTTCATATATATTTTTTCTGCATGGTAGCCATGGAGGCCTGTGGCAACTTGATACGCGGCGGTGCCAGCAATGTGCAGCTAATACTCGGAGTAGGCACCAGCGGTACTCTAGCCCCTGTGGCATGCTTCATAGAAGCTATTGCATGTCATCTGTGCGCTGCGTTCTCGTTGAGCCGGATTTTCCACCGGCGCCGGGAATCGTGTCTATGGCTAACCTGCCACGTAAGCACCGTGCCGTTAGTGCCAAGCCGCTGTATCTGTTCAGTTGTGGCGAGGATAAAGTAAAGTGCTGGGATCTCGAATACAACAAGGTCTTACGCCGTCTACTCACTGACACTGCATCCGACCATCGATGTACTGGCCACCTCTGGTGGCGAAGGTGCACACATTGACGGGCCACACGACTACCATGGCCAGTGTCGTGGCACAGGCAACTAATCCACAGATTACAGCTGGATCGCATGACTCCAATCACAAGAAGAAGGTGCTGCCCGAGGGCAACTTTGGCAGAACATCTCGAGTCAGACGGCCAATACAGATGGTGTGTCTACCATGTTCTTTTGGGATTGGCCAGTGAGGAGACACATCTGATCAACTGGCTGCCGGAGTTGCTCAAGCGTCGTAAATACTAGGGATAAAGATATCCCTAGTTACTATGTACATGTATCTTTGTAGTTTAATCAATATATATATTATATATGCAATATATATATATAAACATGTAATGTTCTAAAATTTTAAAGAACGGTTGTTTTTAATCTCAAAAGAGTTACTTGAATTTCATTTCATAACAAATTGAAGAAATACATACATATATATATATATATATATATAAATATATATAGCTCTGATCAAGTTTTTGGATACCTGCTGTAAGTTCTTAAGTAACCAATTGCGAAACACTGTTTAAATTGTTGGTTTTATATTTGCTCGTTTTTTTCTTTTTTTGTATTGTTTTTACACATAAATAATTGGAATTATCTTCTGCATAAATATTAATAGCATTTAGCTGTATGTTTTGTAAGGTGTTAAAATATTTCCTGTTCTTTCTTCCTATCTTCAAACTAAATATTTGCTGTTTATTTATTTATTTTTTTTGTATATATTTTTATTGCTATAGTTAACAAAGTAAAAGCATTAACTGTTAAATTAATTGCTTCGTTCTTCTCTTTTAGCATTATCGTATTTAAAGGTTAATATTATTTTTTATTATAAGTAGGGCTCTCTAGACATTTTGCATAAATGTTATCATTAGCATTATCTTTATCATTTCATGTATTAAAATCACAAATAATTGTTGTTTGAAACAAATCTTTTGTATTTTTCTTTTAATTAAACGTATTTTTGTTTTTTTCTTGTGTGTTTGTGTTTTTTTTTATCAATGTTTTTTGTTTTGTTTTGTTTTCGTTACATGTAGGTAGTATATATGGTATCATTATACAACTAGGTATACATATAAATATTTATATATATATATTTATAAATAAATATATATATATATATTTAATATATCTCTCCTCTCAACCCTTCACTCCGTATTCCTTCCTCTCTTTCTACATAGTGTCAACTGCAAACAAATGTCCAAAAATAAGCCCCCTCCTCCTCTTCCTTCGTGGATTTTGCATTAGGGGCGGTATTTGGATTTTTGAGTGTCCGTCTTTTTAACATGACTGCTGCAACATGTTAATACATTTTTAATTGTTTATTTTTTCTCCTCCCCACCCCCCCGTTTCAACAACTCGTGTGGCGGACATATGCGAATGCGTGTTATGCAAAACGTGCAACGCGTATTTACAGTAAGCAAAGACTCCGAGTCTGGCGCCGATTTTCAATGTTGATAAGATTAACATATTTAGAATAGCGTTAATATTATACATATATACATATACATATATATATATATATATAAAAGAAACGCAAGCACACACACACACGTAAAAGCTAAAGCCCAAATTGAAATCAGTTGAAATCAATATGTATGCGATTGTTTGTATAGCATTATTTCAATATTGTATATGTATGTGTGTATGTAGAGAACACAACTGCGACTGTTTTGGAAGAGTGAGAGAGAGGGTGATGTGGGAGGGGACGGGCAGGCGTTTTGCATTTTTCGCGTGTGTGTGTGTGTGTGTTTATGTATTTAACTTGCAAGTTTTTTCTCTCTGTGCGTTGTTATACTATTATACCAAAAAGGTATAATAGTATATTGGTTTTGTTCAATGTCCGTCATGCTGTCTGTCCGTCTCTCCGTCTGTATGAACGCGCGTTCCTCCGACACCCTTAGAGATAGAGACTTGAAACTTGGAACGTATATTGAAGGTATGTTACTGGTAACTCCCCCAAAGATCGTTACATAAATTGGATGGCCACGCCCACTCCACCTACCTAAGCCGATACACCGACTGCAACGTTCTATCTTGTTATTCCGGGGGGTGCGACCGGGGAGTGCTGACCAATGGAAGAGTTATGCCCCAAGCAACTAGCCAAATATACGTTAAATTTCGGTTTGATTACTTATCGCTGACATTTCATCAATATTATTAGAATTAAAGCAAAACAAAAAAAAAAAAAAAAAAATATTAACTATAAATTCAATAGAAAAATTCTTATGCCATAAAATATATTTTTAACTTGGATGACGGATTTTCTTTTGCCACCAAAAATTGGAAAATACAATGAATTAAATTTTCAGTTATTTCGCCGATTGCTGCTGTTGGAAGTATTTGTGTTCATTTTTCTTATTGTTGTTGTTGTTGTTTTTCTTGCTGCCGCTGCCACCCCTACGTTTCGCCTTGCCACGCCTCTTCGTGCCACGCCCTCACTCGATAGTTAATTATTTATATATATATATATATGGAGAGAGAGAGAGAGATACAGATACAGATACAGATAGAGATATAGATAGAGATGGGTTCCGTTACGTCGATACATACACACACATATACTAATCTGACTCTGACCCATACACAATATCACGCTGAATATTCAAGTATTTGTTGTTGTTGTTGTTGTTGTTGTAGTAGTAGTTAAGTTATATTGTTGTTGCTGTTCTTTTGTATTGTTATTGTTATTGTTGATTGCGTTTTTTAATTGTAGATTTTGATTGCCTTCTCGGAAAAGTTGAGTGAGCTTCGCTTGCGGGACTTGTTAATGTGATCGAGCCCAAAGGACGGCATCTGTCCGCCGGTGCATGTGCGATACACCTCCAGATCGATCAGTGAATTATCATTGACATCGTTTGTGTGACCATTGGCGATGACAGCAAACTTATAATTCTCCCACTCCTTGTCGGGTACATTGAGGCGCTTCTGTATGCGCTGCTTGAGAGCACCGTACGGTTCGTTGTGGCGCGCCTTTATGAGAAATGGCACACCGAACGAATTGTAGAGATCCTTGCTGTAATGGGCAACCGGTATGAGTAGCTCATTCTCCGCCAGCTGTGTCTCCTCATTGGGTATCTCCTCGATCCGATAGATTTTCTGTGTACCCTGGGCGGTTGTTATCGATTCGTTTGCCTTGATTAGCGTATCCAATGGTATATCGTCCTTGCAGATGGCAACAATCTTATGATTGCCAACCTTCATCAGACGCAACTTTTTGCGGCTATTCTCGGCAAACGTTATCGATTTGGCCGCCTCATCCAACAGTCCCTTAACTGTTCCATTCTTATTCGGATAGAGGACCAGCTCCTTTTCATCCTTCAGATCATTCGATACCCAAATGCATTTGAACAACTTTTTGTTGTCCAGTTCGTGAATGCTTAGCGACAGTCTCTGATAGAAAATACGCTTCGGCATGCTCTGCTTTGTGTACGATAGCAGATCCTTAATGTTGCCCTGCAATAATTTATGAATACATATATATATAAATTTATATACATATATATAAATCGAGGAGTCTGATTAAACTCACCTTGTAAGTGTAGGGCACCGCATTGCCGGCGGTTTCCTTAAAGTTGCTGATGCACATGAAGAACTGCAGCTTTTGTGGATCCGTATTTAGGCGCTCGGCAACCGCATTCGTTAGCTGATCGTAGTTGTAGCGATTTGATAGCTCCAGTGTGAAGTCTGGCTCGTTGGGATTGCATTTGTCGCTGAAGATGATCTCGATGCGATAGACCAAATCCAAAAAGTAATCCTCAACGGTTGGCAAATCCAATTTGACATCAACATTCTCGCGCTCAAATATCAAAATGGGCCCCTGCAAATGATCCTGATGCATATAAAGGACACTCTCGATTGGCTCATTGATGTTGGGTATTTTCTTATCGGCATATTCATCGAACACGGTCAATTCGGTGTCCAGTTCAAAGCCGAGCTTTCGATTGATTTCGGGGACGAGCTCGGAGAGACGGCGATTTAATGGCTGCTGTGTGCAGCCAATGTAATTGAGACGCTTGTTGGGCGCATCATAATACTTGAGGAAGAGCAGCACATCGGTTTTGGGATTGAACGGCAACAGGCGACCAGTGCCAGTGTCGGGCGGCGCCAGCTCAAGGAAGATAACCCAGGGCTTTTGCGATGTGGGTATCTGTTCGATGGTGCGCGCCCCCTCCGCCTCGAAGTCAAAGTACAGGAACTTTTGGGTTTGGGCGGTGCACATGTTCCACATGCGCATCCGTTCGCGTGGCACCCCAAATGCCTTGACAAACATCTCGACCATCTCGTTAACGGTTTGGTTTTGCTTTAGCTTAAACGGGCGCTGGTGCGTCTTCTCCACATCGAAGAGACGGCGCTTCTGCTGTGCCTCAAAGTACTCCTCGAGTATAACGTGTATAGGCACATAAAGATTCGCCTCACTGCGCTCCTTGCGCCGGGCCATTTCTATGCGTTTCTCCAAATCGAGACGCTCAACCAGATCACTGGATATCTCGCTCTCTGGTATGTCTTCGAGTACACGATCCAGTTCCGATTGACGTATATAGACGAGCATATAGGCGTTGCTGCACTTGGCATGAAACGAGATTTCATCATCCATGCCGCCATAGTTCTGTTCGATTGCCTCCTGTTTGCGGCAACTGGAGACGACATCATCATCGAACTTATACCAACGGCCATCGGCTTTTGGATTGATGAAGACCACATAGTGTCCGCCGTGATTGTCGCCCGAATGCACCAATACGGCGTGCAGCACATAATCGGCCGGTGTCTTCTCACGTTCCGCCAGATAACGGTCCAGATTGATTTGCTCATAGAACTCGAAGCGATCGTTATACTTGATCGAGCAATCCGTTATCGGATCGTATTGGAAACGCATCAAGTGCAAATGCAGCACCGGCGGGAATGATGTGAATATGACGCCCTTGCTTGCCTCCTGCATGCAGCATATGCAACACAAAAAAAAAGAAGAAATTCAAATCAATAAACATTTCACAATACTTAGAAATAAAATGATGAGTTTGAAAATGATGACTGATTAATCTTCTATTTGGATTACTATTTACGTTACGTTATATATATATATATATATATATATATATATATACATATGTATACATATATATATTTGAGCAATAATTGTATTACACATACAGGAATGTGATCCAAAACCAAAACAAGGCAAATGCATTTGGCGACAGCTTGGGATGATAATTGGATATGCGTCGGAGTTGCAATTTGAGTTGTCGTTGGATGATTCACTTACCTGAAGACCATGGACACCGGCATCGTATTTGTTGTCACCCTCAAGCGTCTCGGAGGCAACATAGTCCTGAAACGAATCATAGATATTTTTCTTGTCTTTGATATTTAGCTGAATGTCGTAGAAAGTCTCGTAGCGTGTGCTGTTATAGTCGACATTCTTGCATTTAATGTAGGATGACATTTTGCCCTCGAAGAGGCCAGGAATGGTGCCCTCGAGGCATGTGCCCTTCATCTTTGACTCGAGCTTGTCCAGCAGCACCCGCAGAAATTCTTGTACATCGTGCTGCATAAAAGAATCGAGCGTCTCCCAACCGAACGATTTTGTTAGCTTCTTGGTGCCGACGGGACGATCGGCGAACTGCAGCTCATGGAAGACACGCTGCAGTGATAAACCAACCGATTTGGTGCTATCATCCGCCTCGGTCGGTATGCGATAGACGCTCAAGCGCAGCGAGTTCGTAAAATAGAGCGTCTGCAGAAGTGAGTTCATATAACAGGTGGCGCCCTGATTTTTGAGGCCCACATAGCCGGTATGCTTCTTGGAGTCCCACAATACGCCATGTGGAGCATCGGCAATTACGTGCACCTCGAGCGTAATGCTCCCATTGTGCACATAGTATTTATCGGGATCCTGCAGCTCCTGCCATGTTATAAAATTGGAATAGCCATAATCGTTCTCCTTCGAGTAGAACAAATGCTTGATGCGCGCCCGTGTAAATGGCGGCGAATCGGCCTTGTGGCATTTGAGACGCAGCTCGGCAATCGCATTGCAGGACCAGGTGGGCGAATCATTTTCGCCATTGCATTGGAGAAAGAAGCCCAATGCCCGATCGTTCGGTATAACCATTATCTTCCATGGCAGCATACGGACATAGACCGGTTGCGACAGATGCTGTTGCTTGATCTGTCCAACATTATCCACGGTATAGGAGAAAGTTGTCTCCGAACGGAATTGATCCTCTTTAGCGTCCTCGTCCATTGGTATCTCCTGTTCGTTCCCGAACGATGTCGAGCTGCTCTCCGCCAATAATTGCTGTGGTGGCACGTTGCCGTTCTCACTGGGTAGCTGCTGCTGCTGTTGCGGTTGCTGTTGTTGCAGCTGTGGATGTATTAGATTCTTAAATTTCGGCAATTGTGGCGGTGAGTTTGTCTGTTGTTGATTCTGTGGCTGTTGCTGCTGTTGTTGTTGTTGCTGCTGCTGTAGGTCACTTGTAATTATTTCGACCTCTTGGGTATCTTGGGTGTCCATTGCTTCGATAGACTGATCTGTATCAATGTCCATCGTATTCGGAACTAGAATTTTGGTGTTAATCGGCTACCACAAACGCCGCCGCTGCTGCTTCTGCTGCTGATGTTGCCGCCGCCGTTTCTATTCAATTTTCCTTTCCAAGTGCTCTCGATTATATGCCAATTTTTCTATATACATATACATATATATATATATATATATATATATATATAATTTTTTTCTTCTTTAAGTTATCGCATTGACATTCGATTTCGATTTCGATTGCGTTTTGCTTGATGTTGCAGCAGCCGCCTGGGTGGAAAATGGGTAACAGGAGGAGAAACATCGATAAATAAACATACAGAAATACAAACACACGCACGCACACATGTGCATGTGAACATATGTATATAAATATATAAATGGATGTAAATATGTATGCGATGTGAGGTGTGCGTGTGTGTTGGTCACAAGCTTGCAATTTTTTAAATGTGAACGCATCAATGTATGTACATCTATGTAAATATGTACATGCTTGCATACTTACATACATATATGCGTATATATGTATATACGAAATGAACATACATATGTATTTACTTTTCGTTTTGCACTTTTACACTTGGTTTTATGCAATTACATACATTGTGTACATATGTTGAAATTATTCACGTTAAATGAAGTGCGCCGCATCGCTTTGTCCCAACAAACACACATACACTTAAAAAATAAAACACACACACACACACATGCACACGCAACACACACACACACATGCACACGCACGCACGCATCAAATACATTTACCCGTCTTTTCATCGGTCGGGCATCAACTTAAAATTGAGCTCCACTCCGCTCCGCTCCACACACGGATGCAATGAATTTTATTTATTCTGCTTACCTTCAAAGACGTCAAAAATATGGTATATGATATATTTAGGCCTTGGCCGAAGGCTGGTTGGCTGGCAGGCAGGCAGCTTTAGGCTCAGATGCGAACGCAAGCGCCAACCGTCAAGAGGAAAAAGACTGCAAAATTTTCTTCAAATTTTTCTTTCCAACCTACACTTTTATTTATGGCGTTCTTTTTGATGTATGCTGCACGACGCCTTTTCTTTTTGTTTGCAAAAACCAAAATTTGGAAACATAAATTTTATTTAAATTGTCCTTTTATTTTGTAAAACACTTGTGACGTATTTCACTCGGCACTGTATTTGCGTTTTCGATTCATTTAAGGAAAGGTGCAAAATTTTACTTTAATCTAGCAACTGCTCTACTCAAAATGGCACTGCAACCCAAATGGAACAGACTTCTAAAGGCTGTTATGTCAAAGAACTGCAAAATACCATTCACAGCTATCGATAACAAAATACTGTGATGTGCTACAATAGTTTCGATATTGTTTGTATCATCGAAACTTGCTCCACTATCGATAGCACTCGATGAACTGTCTTTTGGGTTAATTCAAATTTTAAACAACCCGCCTTACAAATTATTCTAATAAGCATAGCAAGATTTTTTTTTTAAGGGTGTGCAACATAATAAATATAAATACAAAATAAAAATATAATTATTGCCTTTTTGTTAGCACTGATGTGAAATCATTAGTTATTTTTGTTTCAGTTCAAAATTTGAATTGTACTTTTATCAAGTTATGCAAAGTTAGTCAGCTTAGAATAACATTAAAGTTTAAACAATCTTCCGTTAATAAAAACAAATATATAATAATAAAAGAGAGGCCAGTTAAGCAATGTTAATAAATTAAGTTTGTTACAAACTTGTAATCCAATCCAGTTTAATGTGATAAAAACAAGTCAATCGATATATTAAAATAAATATATTTGTATAATTTATAAAATCAACATGAATCGGTCGTCATTCGCTTGAGGTACAATTGCTAACAAATTTGGTTACTTGATTAACAGGATTACATACATATATATATATACAGTTTATATAGAAATTGATCGATGATCTTCTCCTCGTCGTCGTCTTCTAGCTGGCCAGCTGCTGACGTTCCTGGAGTCGTTGACAACGCATACAGGCGCCAGCCGAGCTCGATTTCCAGCAATTGTGGTGGGCACAGGCGCCACACTGGCCACAACGGTGCACCTTCCGCTGCCACGGATAGATGAGCGTGCGACTCTTGCAGTGCTCACAACAAAATGCGCGACCCGTGCAGAGCTGCAAACAATTGATAGATTGATCCAATTGGTTGAGTCACAATTAAATTTTGGGGCATACCACACAGTTGTAGACATGCTCTTCGCTGAGTGCAATCAGTTGTTCAATGGAGCGGGTCATGCTCTTGTTTTGCACATCGAGAAAATCACACATGGACCACATGTCCGGATCATTGGTAATGTGCGCCGGCACCGCATCGAAGAACGCCTGCTCCCTGAAAGAAAAAAAGCCCAATTAGAAGTAGGAAGTAGGTAGAGACTGTTGCCCATCATCCACTCACCTGTTAGCAAAACGACAGGCGGCAATTAAATCGCGCACGTATCGCAACTGTTGGCGACGTCGTCTCGCCCGCGCCAGTTCCTTCTGTTTGACATACAGCTGGGCATTCAGGTCGGGCACATGGAAGAGCGGAAATGTGTACATCTGTTCGATGAGGCGATATGCGAACGAGCTAACCGCATAGCTGTGAAAGTCCCACGCCTGCAGGATTTTTGCTGGTATCGCCGACAATTGATTCCGATGGCAGCCGGTGCACAGATACTTGCCCAAATAGTTGCAATAGCGAAAGTGATGCTGATACTGCCGGGTCACATGCATGCCACAGCCGGCGCAACGATAATGTTGTCGCTGCAGCAACTGTGATCGACTCTCCGCCGGATGCTCGGTGAAGATGATCTGTTGACGCGGTGGTGCCCAGGTTTTGGTGCCGCGCGTCAGGCCCGCCTGTGCCTCATCGTTAGCCAGCAACTGTTGCTGCTGATATTGTGCCTCGAGCTTGGGCATGGGCAGCAGCTGTTGCGGTGCATCCTGCTCAGACACCAGCCATCGCAGGTCACCCAATTTGGGCAGCTGTTGATCCTTAAAGCGTGATATCAATTGCAGGCCAACGGCCTCAGCACTATTGTTATTGTTGTTGCCGCTGCTGCTGTGGTTGATGCCGTTGTTGTTGCTGTTGCCAGCGCAGGTTGCATTATGCTGCTCCACATAAGGCATGAGCAGGGCATCCGCCTCTCTGGCAGCATTAGCTGCATTAACTGGATTATCATTGGGCTGAGCACCGCGTCGTGTCCACTTGACGTGCTCGATGGCCGCAATGCATGCCTCCGAGATCCGAAAATGGGCGTTCTCCTTTTCCAATTCGGTGTTGTTGTTGTGCGTATATCGCGACATTTGCAGAAATGCGGCAAAACTCTGATTGTCGATCTTATTGCCCGCACTGCTGTGCTGGCTATCGCTGCTCAAGCTGCAGGATGTTGTTGTGCTGCAATTTGCACTGTTCCCCTGACCCAGACCCAGATCCAGGCCCAGACCCTGACCCTGACCCTGACACTGGCTGGCCACAATGTCTAGCGGTGCTGTTGACAGCTGTGTGCTGCTGTTGCACGCCTCTGGCTGGCAAGCGTAACTGTCGTCCAGCATGCTGATTCCCTCGAATAGCGACTGGTGCTGCCGCTTATCCAGCTTGCGTCCGTTGATCGGCAAAAAGTTATCCAGTACACTGCTGGCCTCATCTTGCTGGCCAATAGCACGACGGTACCAGCTCGTATAGACGGGCGGCGAACTAAACAGATTGCCCAGCACTCTATGGAATGGACTGCCCCGCCCGATGCAGTGCGTCTTTGTTGCTGCCGTGGCTGCTGCTGCTGTTGGTGTTTCTGGTTTTTTAGCTGCCGTTGTCGTTGAGCTCGTTTGATCCGTCCAGATCTTGATGTCTTCACAGTTAATCAGCTGTATGTGGCGTGGAGGCGACGGAGGCGCCTGACTGCAGCTGCTGGTGGTGCTGATGCTGGAGCCGCTAAACGCCGCCACCTCGCCACGGGAGCATAACGGCAACGGACGACTACTGACCGTTTGGCAACGCGGTCGCATTAATCCACTGCTGCCCGGCTCACCCTGATAGAGGCAGGGCAAACTCTTGATGCGTCGCAGCAAATGAGACGACGATGCTGCAGAATGATTTAGCTGTGGTAACTGGTCGCTCTGCTTTTGCTGCTGCTGTGGATTGTGCTGTTGCTGCTGCTGCTGTTCCTCCTCGTGAACGACATGCAATCTGTGCGCAATGCTAAAGTTTGGCTGCGAACTGGTGCGTCGATGGCGACCACGCCTATTCAGCGGATCCAGCTGGCTGAGCAGGCTACTCTGGTCCAGCTCGATGGCCCTCAGGCAGACAAAGAGCCCTGCCGCATAGCCGCTGTGCCGCAAATAGGCCACATCTCGCTGATAATACCCATCGAGCAGTTCCCTGTCCGCCACCAGGGATTGCATGCAACGCGACAAGCAATGGCCGCGCAGACAGCTCACTATCCATTGCCGAAGAAAGTCGGGCACACTGATCGCAGCCACGTTCCGTGTGGAGGTGCATGGTAACGGCACCGACTGCTCCTCCGCATGACGCAGAAACTCAAAGTCTTCAATCAGACGCTGTAAAATGATTGATGATTTATTGTTTTATTGATAAATGATTGTTATCAAATTAACTATATATGTATGTATATACATACATACATATATAACTAAATATCTGATTCAACTATAATTAGTCGTACACTTGTCCAATGCTTGTAAGAGCATTTAATCTACGACAAGCGGAAGCAACTCTTATTTTTGGGGCGTTGCAACTTGTGCTGCTTGTGCAACTTACCAGCATTCCAATGCCTGTTGGCTGGAGCAGGCCGTGCTGCAGGATCTGTTGGCATGTCTGCACCAGCAGCTGGAAGCCGTCATCGCTTTTGGACTGGAACCAATAGTTGGTCGCCCGTCGCAGTTCCGAGAGTAGCGAAGACAGCAGCGTTTGTTCTTGTTTCAGTTTGTTTTCGCGATTTTGTTGTTGTTGTTGTTGTTGCTGCTGTTGCTGTTGTTGCTGTTGTTGATAATGAGTGCGCCTGTGCGTGTCACAGCTCCAAACTGGTGGCGATGGCACAGCTGATGGTGTTTGCGTTCCTGTCGCTGTTGCACCGTTGGACATTTCCATTAGTGTTCCTGTTGCTGTTGCGGGTACGGTTAATAAATTGCGTTTCTCCACACATATTTGCCCATGTATGAGTGTCGTTGCATTTCGATCTAGCACCTTTCTGCACTGGCATTGCTCATCATCATCGTCGTGCAAGCTATCGATATCAATAGCAATTATCGAAACAAGTGAATATATCAAAAACCAGCTGTGCTCCTGACAACACCCCGCCCCATTCCAAATTGACTTCGATCAATATCGGTCTCAAGTATCGATAACTTGCTCCGATCAACTACTTGACTGCCTTGACATTTATTTATTTGAATTATTATTATTTGCACAATAATATTTTTATATCTAATTATTATTATTAATTCGTTAATTAGATGGAATAATATAAATTGATTTTTATTGAATTTACTTTTGTATGACATTTAAATATGAAATCTGATGGACAAATCATGTTTTACTTTGTTCTTGTGGATACCGAATTGGTTTCTATTGAGTCTTCTTATCATCTTTGCCACCCGACTTGCCGGTGGCCTCATCCTTAAAGTGCAGGAAGACAAACGAGAACACAAAGACGCCGATCATCATTGAGAAGGCACTGGTATAATAGGGGAAGGCGCTGGGTATGAAGCGTTCATATTGCGTGTGCTCCAACGGACGCACCGACACCTGTGTCGTATTGTACAAATGGGTATATCCGACCCGATCGTAGTCCACCTTGAACTGATACACGCCATAGACATCGGGTATCTCAAAGCGGGCCTCGTAACTGCCGCCGGCCGTCTGCTTGAGGAATGTTCGCACAAACGGATCGATGCGCACAAATTCCAATTGTATATCGTCAGCCTTGAATGGCTGCCATTCGCCCTGGACGAGCTCCTCGATGGCTATCGTATAGACAACAGGATCGGTGATGGTGTATGCCTGCTCGGGCGGATTACGTTCCCCCACCTTATTGTGATGGACAGCCGAGACACGCAGTCGGCCGCTCTCTCCGAACACCCACTGGCCGATGGATTCGGCTACGGCACGATTACCCGCCACCTTATGGAAGACACCGCTCTGGGCATACTGCACGGCCATCGTGAAGGTCTCATCGGAGAAGAATTGCAGCGAACCGGAGAAAACGACCCGAGCATTATTACGGGCCTGCAGGGCGGCAATAAGCAGTGTGTTGCGGCCAACAGCGTGCGGATAAGCCTTGACATTCGTCTCGGGATTGTAGCTGTAGGCGCTATTCTCTGCCGTCAGCACATGCAGGACCAATGGATTCTCCTTGTCCGCAATGATGCCGGTACCACGATATAGCAACGGTGCCGCATCCGCTTGCCGATTGTGCTTGCCCACAACGCTCTCCGCCTTGATTAAATTCTTTGCGGATGTCAATATAGTTGTATGCATGCCGGTATCGCTGACATCAAAGTTCAGATGATCCATCACCGCCGCATTGTCTTCGTCTAGCTCAAAGCCGCACTCGGAGGCAAATTCACGGAGTGCATCGCCGGATTTTTCGCTGCCGGCGACCAGTACATTTCCGCCATCATCAACGAATTGTGCCAGACGCTCCACGCTGATATCGCCGCCAAATTCTTCCACACTGGGCGCAAATATGATTACATTCTTGAACAGGTATTCGCCGTAGCGGGACAACAATAGACCCGAGTCATCCGCCAACTTGTACGTCAGCTTGAATCCACGATCTGTGCGTGAATCAATAATAATAATGAATAAACACAAATAAGAAAAAAATAACTAATATACCCTTTCCCCAATTTTTATTGGTAAAAGAGTATAAGAAAATTCTAGTACACGTCATAGGTCTTCTTGCGTATGCGTGTGTGTGTGTGTGTGTGCCGGTTACCTTGCAAAGATTTGAAGAAAATTGAATGTGTCTCGCGGATGGCCAAGTTGTCCAGCAACACTAGAGTATTGGCATCGGCCTCCAGCGCAGCATTGCAATGATTTATTGCCAAAACAGTAAATAGAAGGAGTTTCCACATTATGAATATGCCAAATGTGCCAAATGCCACTTTTCACAGCCAACGCCGATAAGTCGATAATATAATTTTACCGGCTTCACATTCATATCGATGGTTTTACTGAATGCAACACTGCAGATATGGTCGATTGTCAGAATTGGTTAACGAAGAATCTGGTAAAATTAGTGAATATTTGCATAAATATAATTTATATTTACATAAATAGAAATACAGTAATGCATATTAACGCAAACTGCAAAACAAAATATCGAATTTGTGGATTAGCGCACACTGAAAGCACTAATTTCAAAAAGAGGTGCACACACTGTGCACAGTGTTGGAAAGCTTGACATAGTGAAAGAAAAGCTTGACATATATACATAAGCTTTCGGATTTGAAGTGTATCCAATTGAAAAGCGCTTGTTCGCGATTCGAACTTAGTTTCAGTTGCAAAAAAGCTGGCGTCGAACGCGGACGCCAAAGTACGGCGGCATTCACGACCATTAGTTGCTTCAGCGGCACCGGACTACTCTACGTGCGCGCTCGTTGTTCTTTTTTTTTTTTTTGGATTTTTTTGTGAGTAGTGTTTAAGTGTAAAGTTAACATTCAGTTAAATATGAACGAAAGTGCAAATGATTTACAAATGTAAGCTAGCTAAGCGGAACAACAAAAACAATAATAGAAAAGCAAGGCATTTCCATTGCAGCAGCTACCACAACAATAACAACAACAACAAACAGAACGGTAGCTTATAAACAAACGTGTTGGCAAATCCATAAAAGAGCAACAAGAACAAGAAGAAACACAAAATTAAAAAAATTAGAAAACGGTGCACAATTTGGCCACCGAAATTAAATTGAAATTGAAATTGGAATTGAATAATAATAATAAATCAGCAGCGACAGCAATTGTATTCTATTTAAAGAAAAAATGCTGTCTGATTTTAATGCTGAGATGCTGATGTTTTAATAACGATGAATTGTTGTTGCTAGCTGCTTAAAGGTGGTGGCAGCGGCATCTGCTCCTTGCCAGTTTGTGTTGTTTTTTGTATGTGTGTGCTTGTGTATATATACATAGATACCAAAATAATCAAATTTGAATTGAAATTGAAAATGAATTCAAGCCAATTGAAAGTCAAATAGTGACAGTGAGCCGCCCCCCTCCACTCTTGTATCCGTCCAAAAATGCAGCAGAAGCTAAGTGAATGGTAATTAATGCATGCGCAGCGTCGCATTACCGTTGCTCGTCTGTCATGTGTGCGACACACAGACAGATGGACAGACAGAGCAAGAGAGAAAGTGAGTGTGTGAGTAATGAGCTAAAAAGAAGAAACAGAGGAAGAGGAAACAAAAGTGCAAGTGATTGTTGTGTTTGCTGCTGCTACAAATTTTAATGTTGATGTTGATGTTGATGTTTCGTGTATTGATGTTAGTAGAACGCAATTTAAATTTATCGATCGACAAAAAAAAATAAAATTAAAAAAAAATAAGAGCAACATCAACAAGAAGCAGAATGCATAACTGAAGCTGCTATGCCGGTCAACGACGCCGGCGAATAGCGGAACAAGGCCGCCAGTGTTGTTGCCAGTGTTGCAGTTGGCGTGAAAGTTCAACACGTTCGTTGTGTGAAGGTGCAGCAGCACCACCACCACCAGCAAAAGTGAAATCTCAACAAAGCTTCGCTCTTGCGTGTGTGTGTGTGTGTGTGTCATGTAAGACTGTAACACAAATAAATAATAAATATACATACATATATACATATACATGGCTAACATAAAACTGCCAATTGCTTTTCTCTTGAAATTATTTTCAAAGTTCGCGTTCAGTCAAATGAAACAGATGAACTAATGGAATTAGTGAAGCCAAAAACAAAACAAACCATAAGCAAAACAAACAAACGAAAATCAAAAACCATTACTAGAAACAACGTCAACAACTTTTCCCAATCCCATACCTCGAAAAGAAGAAGACTTAGACGAAGAGTAACCGCAAAATAGACACGCTGCAACGGTTGCGTTAGCAGCCAGCGAGGCGCTGGCAATAAATTGCGGTATGCATAATTTGTATATATAGAATTCTTTAAGTGCATTTATTTGTTTATACTTACGTATGTATGTGTGCATGTATGTGTGCATTCATAGAGCTTTTACTGTTTAACTTGTAAGTTTGGCAAAATTCCAGACACTGCATAATTTCATTCAAGATGGAATTCGAAATGTAGTACGAAGACAGAGTTAAACAGAAGAGCTGTCTGACTGCTGGCAGAGGTAGCGCGCATCCGGCGAGCCGCATGCATATCAAATCATTCACACGTTAAAATTAAATGATATAAGAGTTTATATATTATGTACACACATATAATTTAATGCATAATTTAAAAAATATACTTGATATGCAACTAAATTCCAATTTAGACGAAGTCGTTGACAATAACATTAATACCAATTAAGAAAAAAATAACAGTATTTATTATTATATTTTTCACTGTGCGCAAAAAGGAGGCAGAAGCTATTTGAGCACTCTTACAAATGGCAGCACCAATAATTTATAATATTTGTGACATATTCTAGTAATATTTGCTACGAATGAACTTTACTAAATGTCAGCAGTGACTGCTGACAGCTGACTGTGCAATAATTAACGTTGATCTGAGCAATGGACCCATGGAAATTAACAAGAAGAGGTGGTAATTGAACTGATAAAAAAGAGTCGTATAACGTGCACACACACACACATACACATGCAAACATACATGTACATGTATACGCCAAAAAGTGCTAAAAATAGATAAATGTCTGTGCTGAGCTTTGAGTAAACGAGGGTCGCTTCAGCCGTATGAACGGAGCGAAGTATTCAAGTATTGGCCAGCGCCTGTCTGTGTGTCTGTGTGTGTGAGTGTGCGCCCACGCGATTGGGGGTTAGTTATTTTTGGGGGCGACAACGAGATGATGATGACGATGCTTCTATACAAACACACACACAAACCGTCTGACACCCCCCCATAAACGTAGCAAGGATTTTTGCTTGTTAGCAGCGGGGATGCTGGGGATACTCCATTTTTTTAGCCTCTGTCTCTTTGAATCCACAGTGGTCCGCTCGAAAGTATTTCAATGCGGTCTATATTTTAATGATTAAGTTTACAAAATAAAATATACATTTATTTTTATTATTTATATCTTAAATTAGGGAAATTTCGCAACATGTTTGCAATGAAAGCAAAGCGTTCTAACTTATGAACTTTCACTGTATTGGAAAACTCTGCACCACAATATCTCGCATATAACGCAGACACAGACACAAAATCATACACACGCATACATCATATATATATATATATATTATATATATATAAATATATATATATATACATAGAATACACATGTATTTCCATGCAAATGTCAAAGCTGCCAACACTGCCAACACCCCCCTGCGGCGACCATTCGGTGGCGGCGAGTGTAGCGGATTTTGTTTGTACAGGAATTGCTTTTGCTTCTGCTTCTGTTGTTGTTGTTGCTGTTGTTGTTGCTGTGTTTCTTTTTTTGGGTCTGGCATTCTACGCGTTTTCTAGCCTTAGAGCATGGGGATGCGACAGTGCTGCAAAGAGGTGCGTTTACGAGCGCTTTCTGAACGCACCGTTGTCAAACTCACCACCAATTGCCGGCTCTCTCTGGCTTACTCACTCACTAATCCCGTTGTTCTGGGTCTCTCAACACCACCACCACCACCACCAACACTGCCACTGCTGCTGCTGCTGCTGTTGTGTTAAGTTTTGTTTTTGTTTTTGCTTTAGATTTTTATTTTGCAAATTGTTCGGCCAAACAATTGTACAATTTTGCAACACTTGAAATTTGGAGCGTGCAGCCTCTGCGGGCAAAATACAAATTGCGCCACTCGACAGTTTCTGTCTTCATACTATTAAGAATGCATCCCAGTGCTTATACATATATACATATATATACATATGTGCGAATATATGTACATTTCTAGCTATTAATGTTTTGTCGCAATAACCAAGCAGCAAGAAGAAAAAATACTTTCCAGCACTAGACTAGGAGATGCTCTTATCTATGCTTACCACATAAAATAATAATGAATTAATTCAATCATAATAATAAGTTTTATTATTTCTGTGACATTCATTTATTTTATTAAAACCAATCACATTCCGAAATGCTCAAGAAATCAAATATTTGCGTACATTAAATTAACCTGATCTTAAACTGATTACAGGGAAGCAATTTTGAGGGAAGTAATAAAAAATAAAATTAAACAATTCATATGTGATTTATTTACGTTTGTGCTTATGTATTCCCCCTTTCTAAACATTGTTACAGGGTAATAATCTGCTTAAGCTACAAACAATCAAGGAAAATGTCTTTAGAGAAAGTCTTAAGAGCTTTGCATTTGCAGATGCAGATCGAGAATATTTCCATTGTATCTCATCATATTGCAAATCAGTCAGCACTCATCAAAGGCTCTTATCTTATTATGGACTTCTTCAATAATAAATAGTAGTTGCTATTAAAAAAAATTAAAGTTAAATTGTCAATTACAAAACAATAACTTTTAAATCAAAGACAGGAACGGAATACAAGAATCTATTGAGCAGGCAGCGCCATAAAAGGGATCAAGTCTCCAATTCAGGGTATTCAACATTCGGTGCGTTCCAGTCATGGTTCGGTTCAGTTCGGTTCGGTTAGCATTGTTATGTTTTTTTCTCGCCCTTTTCTCTTCTTAGTCTTCAGTCGCACAAGGAAAGAAGAAGGACACGGAAGTTTGAGCGTCTAAGGATTGTTATTGTTTTGTGGGATTTCACTTTAAAAATATATCTCATGTGTGTATACGCACACAAAGGGACATGCACACACACACAGACAAACTCTCTCACACACACACATACATACATACATGCATATATAGACAATTGTGGCATTTCTTTGTATAAATCCTGTTTGGCTTTCCTGCTTCGTCTGTTTCTGCCACATTCCATTCCAAGTAGATACGACAAATACCAAAATGCGATGAAAGCAGTCGAGAAATTAAAAATGTTGTCCAAAATATATATATATATATATATATGTATATATGCATATTTGGTATCCCGGCTTGAAATCAGTGAAAAATGTAAAAAGAGCCACATTCCTTGACCCAAAAACACAAGCCAACGAGGAGCAGATTGAAATGAGTAGCTAATGGATGAAGCGAAGGACATACGGCATTTAGCAGCTCTCCTCTTGTTGTTCCAAATTCCATCGACTGTTGCCCCGAGCTCCGTTCAATTGGTACACAACACTAAGGCAAGAAATGTGTAAATCAGGGCATGAAGAGGAGGCAACTAAGCAGCCAAGTGTGGCAGCAGAACCGAACCGAATTGTGGCATAGCAAAATAAAAACACACAATAATCGAGGTCTCCAACAGGCTAAATGTTTCTTGGCCAGCTATAATCAGAAACGATCATGATGAGGAGGAAGAGGAATCTTCAAAGTTCATCATTGCAGATTGTGTTGCCTTAGCCAGATGTAGTAGTATCCTAGGGAACTATATCTTGTTAACGGAAACCATAAAAACTTCAATCATAGGCTTAAAAGGGGATGTAATATAGCTCATAGAACTTCCCCTCTTCCACCACCCAAATAATAATAACAATAATGTAACCAAGAGATAAGTCTATCAAAGCATTATTCAGATTTGGCTAATTTCAATTCCAATTGGATTCCAATACGCGTTCGGTTTCTATGGGATTAACTGTTGAGTTGTTAGCACCTTCTGTGGCGACATCGAGGGTATATCCTTGTTGCTTCATTCTTCTTCTTACTCTTCTGCTACGTATTTGTAGCCTTGGCATATGCAATAGTTTGTTTTAAAGTGGAATTGTCTTCATCATCATTGCCACCATAAAAAACCGACATCTACTTGTCACCGTGGCACGACCATAAAAGTTTTTAATTTTTTTCTTTTGTTTTTTTTTTGCTGCCACAACTTTTTGTTGAATGCCTGCTTTATCTTTGTCTCTCTATATATGTATCTCTGAGTGTATCTCTGCGTGGCCTTTTAGCTGGTTTCCGCTCGACACACTGCTGTGATGTGGTGGTGATGCCATTGTTTTTATGACGTCACATTTAAGCAAACAAACACACACAAACACACACAAACACACACAAACACACACACACACACTGTACAATCCGGCAACTTGGACGAAGCTGAGCTTTGGAAGGTCCGTTTTTATTTGATGACTGGATAGAGTCAACAAAATGTCTATTTGTTGCCATAGCAGCTGCCAAGCTGACTTGAAACACTCTTATCGAAAAGCTCTCAATAGTTCAAACAGCGATTCCGGTCGACAATAATCAGGATAATCAAGCCAAGGCAAAAAGTCAAAGGTCGAGCTCAGTTCACACGGCATAAACATATAAACATAAAGCTACAAAAAAAAAGAACGCCGATGATCAGAATACATCCAATGCAATTATTCAATTCGCAATTGGCTCATGTGCAACATGAATAAAAATACAGCTTGCTATTTTATTCGAATCATGTTTTTTTTTTACATACTAAACTCATGGTTAAAGTTATAAATTTGTCCAAATGCAATTGCAAACTGACAGAAAGAAGCATCTTCGACCCCACAAAGTATATAATTTGTTCAGCATCAGCATCAAAAGCTGAGTCCGTCTATCCTCAGCACCATAAATTCAAGTTCACTTCAATCAGGATCGAAAACTTCCCGTTTCACGAATATCGATAAATATCGATATAAAAAAATCTACGAGGGAGCAAAGCATTTTCGATATGTGCTATATTTATTTGGGAATAATTCGTATGATCACTTTAAGATGTTTGTAAAGCTGGATATGTATACATATGAATGTATCATTCATCTCATCCCAAGTATCGCGCTCCATTTCCCAGTTTATTTTGTTCAACAATGAATATAATATTAAATAATGACATTTTACTGCAACAAAGGATTTGTGGGGCGGTCCACACACATTAGCAGCTCGTCAGAAGCGCTCGTTCTTCACATATTTCCATACTTAAGTTGGCACATTCATAAATATATATAATTGTATATAAACTGGTATGTATATATGTATATGTAAGTGGCAGGCGGAGGGCACTCCCTCATCCGGGCGAGCGCTAAAGCTTGACGCTAACATGGAAGCGTTCGCATTTCGCTAGCATTAAAGTTTTTTAATTGGTTTGGAGCACGAAACTATGTGCATATATATATACATATACATATATATATATATATATATATATATTTAAGGCGCCTAACTCGTTGAACGACCCCACAAAAAAAAAGAGAAGAAAACAATACTTTAGACATTGTGCGAGCACCCATCAAGTTGCCCCATAATGTGTATGCTATGCAATTTTCCCCAAAGTAACTCCAAAGACAAACGGTGCAAGGTAGTCAGAGAACCCATAAACTAAAAACCATAAACCCATAAAGCATTACATAAAACGTAAGCATTATATATATGTAGTTCTCTTAATTATGATGTCTTTATAATAATTCAAAGTTTAGATACCATTATTATAATGTAAATATAATGCGTATTTTGTATTTTGTTCCGTTGCTCCTTCCGGAACTGAAACGATTTGCAATCTTTATACACGTGCAGATTATATTCTATCCCTGTAGAGGGTATTATGTTTTTCTCGTAAGGCTTGTAACCCTAGCCGAATTAATATAGCCATGTCCATTTGTCTGTCTGTTTTTATGGAAACTACTCCCTCTGTTTTGAAGCTATTTTTATTATAAAACTTGGCATAAATCAGCATTTTAGCTGCAGGCAGTGTATGTGTCGGAACAAACCGAATCAAATCACTATATTATATAGCTTCCATAGCTGCCATTGTTGATATGAAGATATTAGAAGCAAACCCTTACTATATCATATAGCTGGCATAGGAACAATCAGTCGAAAGATGAGTTCTCGTTTTTGTTTAAAAAGGTATCCGACACAAACTCCTAGCATTAAGACAACAAATTATAGATATCGGAATAATATATATACATGTACATACTCGTATATTGACTGGTTGTGTTTATTAAAAAAAAATCCGCAATTACATGTTGAGTTGCCCTTGGTCCGTCCTATGTGTATCGCTGTTTTCCTCGACTTCCTCGGCCGTTGCACAACACTGCCAGGACTCTTGAACGCCAAACCTGTAGATGGTATGGTGAAAGTATATCTCAGTTGGCATTATCATAGCGGTGGGAAAGTCAAGAATGTTCATCGTATCGGGAAACATTTCCATTTGCACACTGAAACCAGAATATTTATAATATCGTGAACACTCCTTGCCGATTATCGGCTCCTCGCCGTACGAATCGTTCGGAAAATTGTTGGCTGTGGTGAACCGAAAGCCCGGCTGATTGCTGTGTATATCCAGAAAGCGACCTGAGTCCGGATGCAGGATTCGTCCCATAAAATGCAAAATGTTTGGATCAAAATCCTTATCAATGGCATAGCAGATATCGAAACCGTCCGCAATCGGATTATCCTCAAACTGTCGCAATCGATCCCCAATAAAGACCGGCTCACGCACATCGTATAAGGTGTTGTCAACCGATGAAAATCGACCTGTCGGCATCGACTCGCTGTCCGTCTCAATCGTATTCTCGGCGGCAATGACCAGTCGATGCTGCAACATATCCTTCCGTCCCGAATTTTGGCCACCCAAATTGAAATAGCAATGATTGCTGATGTTTACGGGCGTGGTCTGATCTGTGCGCGCCTCGATTCGCATGTGGAAGCAATTGTTGTCGTCCATTGTGTAATGGACGTGTACAATTAGATTGCCCGGATAGCCCTCGTGTCCGTCGACGGACGTGTGACTCAACGTAATGCCATCCGGTCGCTTCATGTGCAGATCCCAGATGATGCGATCGAAACCAATGAACCCACCATCGATGTGATGTTGATTTTTGAAATTTTGCGACACTTGCACTATCTGTTTATCCATCACGTATTCGCCGTTGGCCACCCGGTCAGCGAACCGTCCCAGCATGCAGCCAAAATGTAGTTCCCGGTTTGCCTCATAGCCAGCGATATCGTTGAAGCCAAGCACAACGTCCTTCACATTGTGATATGCATCCTGGCATTTGATGCTCTGTATAGTTGCGCCCAGTTGGATGATCGACACGGACAGATGGCAGGAATTGGTCATCGTGTAGCGTCGCACTACCTGAGCCCTGTTGGTGACCGGATTGATGGCACTACCGAAGATGTCCTCAACTATTTTCACCATAATGTTGAAATTTGGAAATTTTTTTTTTTTTTTTTTAAATTTTGTAATTCTCAATTTATTTTAAAATGTGACATTCTGACTCTCAGAATTTGTTGTAAATATGTGTGTGGCAATAAACAATATGCTTGATGATACTTTAGTTTCATCTTCATGTATTCTATGCGTAGTTCTACAATTATGTAAACCTTAACTTTAATTTATATTTTTTGACAATATTTCCACACAAAACATTCACTCTTTCATTGTACCTATGTATTATTATATAAATATAAATAACATTTTTGTAAAACGTACAAAAACCATCAAAATATCCGAACTAAAATTCAGATGTCCGGTCTGCAAAGGGTATCTAATATTCGGCGTGCCTAATTTGGCTGTTCCTTTTTGTTGTATCAACTGTATTGAATGGGTTCGAATTTGTTTGTGTGTAGATAAGTAGAGCAGTCGAATTGCATGCAGAAATTTATCTTATCAACTCAACTGGCCAACTAATTTCGCATTACATATGTATATATATATATATATATATATCTATATATAGTGTGATTTATGATGTAGGTAGGACAATGAGGTTGCTCCATTTAATCAGTGGACGTTGCCCAAGGGCACATTTAATTATTTTGCCTATAACCATGACAAGAATTATTAATGTGGATTCATTATAGTCATAACTGAATAACTCAATAGGTGTCTGCATGTATGGGAAGCTTATCTAGACCATGTAATTGCCACAAATTGCGACGCTTAAATCCAAATCGCGTCTATCTCTGTCAAGCCTCTGTCTGTCTGTCTGTCTGTCTGGCTGCCTGCCCCTCGACTGGCTAATGCCACACACCAACTGGCCATGGCTCATTGGCCACATTGTTGATAACTGCCACCAACTGCAACGGCAACATCATCATTTCAAAGGGCGAGGGGAAGACAAATAGCTGCTGACAGAAGCCCCGTTTATCGAGTTGAATGTCATGACGTGTAAACCAGAAAAATGACCAGCTGTTCCAGTTCCAGTTCCAGTTGAGCTCTTCCTTTATAATAACGTATCTATATTCTATATTCAGCAAAAAAGGTACAATTTTTCTTCACAGATAGGCGGTTAAATTCATTTAATTATTTAGGCAATGAATTTGCTATCGATGCAATTATTAATTATTCATCGTGCCATGCTTTGTATCCCTCATAAATAATGCAAAATATTCACGATTCGATATCAAGCAAAGTTATCGGTTCTAATATGCTTGATTGAGGATTGGGTATTCATTTAATAGAATTATGATATTCACATCTGTTCTTAATCGTAAATCTTTTAAGATGCAAAATTAATATTTGTACACGTTAATTCAATTCTTCTTTTGAACAATTTTAGCAAAATTTGTGATTATTTTGCGGGAGCAAAATTAAAGCTAAATAGCTACATACATGTACATAAAAACATATTTTAAAAAAATCGATGTTGCACCAAATACTAAATTATAGTTAATTTATTATGTTTTTAATATGACGGTAATGAAACTATTCAGTTGAGCCAAATACATCATTGTTTTTGCTAATATAATGAAATAAGATTTAAGTATTACTTTCCTTAACAATTATATATTCTATCCTTACAACAATATGTGCATTAAGATCGGCTACTTTGTTGAACAAATATTAACAATTAAATTTATGGGAAGGTGAAGTGAATTATTTTGGCTAATTGTTGAAAATTCAATACAAATTAAGTGTAACTTCCTGGTTAAAATGCATCTGTCGTAAATTTTATAAACCTTAATAACTACTTACCTACCTATATACGATTCTCTCTCTATATATAATAATAAAACCGTAGATTAACGGCAACTTGATACGATTATCTGTTCCTAGTGCCTGACTTACGGTATTACACTCTTTTCGAATGTTTATACCAATTAAAAAATATTTAGCGTTCAAGGTCCGCTTCTTTATCGATTGATATTGCCCTGCTTGAGTCATACACCTATACGAATTGTATAAACCAAACCGAACCATACAAATAATATATATATATATACATAAATATATACACGTATCAGAAGTTGAGTTTTCCTTAATACTATGAATTCCAAGAACGCATTCCCCATTAGCATATTTGAATAGATGTGTTTGTATATACCAGATTTAGCCTTATATATATACAGAATACACGAATATGGGTCTCTTGTCAACATTAAAGGAATTCTCGCACTTAACTTGGAATGTAACGTGTAACATCAAGTGACTTTATGTCTGCTACTTGCACCTTGCACCTGCCCCCAACCCTGTCCAATCCGACTAGGCGATTATGTTTGCCAGTTTGCTTTACATATGTATGTTGTGCACCCTAGTCCCATGAAATTAGTGCTTAAGGGGTATTATAGAAATGTATACGATGTTTGCATTAGTTTATATTAAATTGATTTTCGTATAAGTGGGAACTGACATCTGAATGGACTAATATGATATATATTTATATATATTTATATATATTTATATATATTTATATATATTTATATATATTTATATATATTTATATATATTTATATATATTTATATATATTTATATATATTTATATATATTTATATATATTTATATATATTTATATATATTTATATATATTTATATATATTTATACCTTATAGTCACACATAAATTGCATACCATTTACCGGTTAGATTGTGTCTACTTTGTGCCGAGCAAGTGAGTACAGGGCATTTCCTAGTCGAGCAACTGGAGCATTTTTTCTCTTTTCATTATCGTATTTATTTGCCTGTGTTTAGCAGTCATCAACAACCGTTAGCTGTCCAAGTTTCTGCAGCGAGTCGAGTTGCCGTTAACAATTTATAACTGCATGTACGAAATGATTCAAAGTACAACTCGGACAGACAGAAAGACGGACAGACGGATAGACGGAGAAAGGGAAACAACGATTTCTGGTGTGGGAACGTGGGTGGGGGTGGGGGTGGTTGTATGGTATTCAATGGTTTGAGGGATTAATTTTACTGGCTGTTAACTGCAGACAGCTAAAATGATTTGAGTGAACTGAAAAAAAGTTTTCTACAAATGAAACTGATTCGAGAGCATCTTGATATATTTTTTTATATATATTTTGTATTACTTGATCATTAATCATTACATTTATTTATCATTTAACATCGAATTGTATCGAATATGTGCATTACTTATTTACTATCAAAGAGCAGACCCCGAAGCGTTGCTTATCTTAGAGCAAAGATTGTGAACCGTACAATATGAGTTCGCCCGACTGCGATATACTCTGTTATCAGTGCATTGCGTGCTGATGAACTGGTGCCAACTAATCTTCATGTGGGGTCTTTAAATTTGGTCATTCTGGCTCTACAATTTTGGAAGATATAGGTGGTCCTGACTCATTCCTTGAAAGAAATGACCAGCGAACTAGTTTTATTCATTATTGTTTTAAAATAATGGGAGTTATGTGGTTTAAAAGATATGCGATTAACAATTTAGCTTTTTGTGTGATGCGAGCCCAGACGAATATATTTTCAAAGTTTTTAAATCTAACACCTTTTAACACCTTGATAGATATTGCACAAAACCAATAAACTCAAACACAGATGCAAAGCCGACAATTGTTTGTCGAAACTGAATTTTTCTGACTCTATAATGTCTAAGATATATCTCAGATTCTCGATATAGATATGGATATTACAATTTCAAACAAAATTTTATTCATTTTCGATTATTTTGCTTGGCTTGCAGATGCCTGGACTTGTGGTCTTCAGACGTCGCTGGTCTGTGGGCTCTGATGATCTGGTGGTGCCAGGTGCATTTCTCTTGGCAATGCACTTTATATGGTAAGCAGATCGATATATATATATATATATACATATAATGTATATTGGTTGGTTTAATGATTAACTGTGAGTGTATTTCAGTTTTGTGCTTGTGGCCGTCTCGTTAGTGTTGTTTGACTACAACACAAGTGTATTAAGTGTAAAACTATTGTTTTATCATCTAATAGGTTACTTGTTAATATTATTTTGTGAGTATACTAATATCCAATTTATCTAATGACAGTCAGTCCTCTCAGCTGGTAACTGACTAATCAACTCAATTTCAATTTCATTTCCCACAGTTTCAATATGCGTAGAAATAGGCATTTGTGTGATCTCGATGCGGGGCAGCATTTTGGATTCCGAGGCGCGCACATCGATGAATATGTGGATATATCTCAAGAGCTGTAAGTGCATCCACAATTTTATGCAAATCAATTTGTCAATTTGTTGTTGTTGTTGTTCCTTAGTGGTGATGCTATTTGATATTTCGTGGCTGATACTGGGCTCAATATGGTTATCCAATTATTGCATTGAAGCGCCAATCGATGAGGCAAAGAAGATATTTATTGGTAAGTGAGTGGGTTTCTACATACATGTATGTATGTGGTCAGTATTTTAACTGAATTCATTCAAATGTGTATTTACACAGCCATCATCATATGTAACTGGACGCTGGTGCTCATCACACTGATAACCATCTGGTGCACATTCGATGCAGCCGGTCGCTCCTGGGTCAAGATGAAGAAATACCAGCGCTCCATGCGTGAGACTGAATCCCGATTCAACTACAAGCGCAGCAACAGCATGAATCGCAACTGGCGGCAACGGTTTGTAAACAAAAAATCGAGTTTAATTTTTGGAAAATCACCATTCCTTCGGGTAGTTCACCTTATTATTTAGAAAGCGCATTTCTTTTCAGATATCAAATTATTTTTAATGTTAATTCCAGGCGTATTTATTACTAATATGTGCATTAGTTTTTTAACCATTAGTTTTTTTTTCCCATATAACACTTTAGATAGTGATTTTGTGATTTTCTTAATTTGCATATCTACTTTTTGGAAATTGCTTTCTATATGTTGGCAAATAATTGTAAAAAAACGAAAAAAGACTTTCTCCTTTATCCCCTTTCAATGTTTTTGTTCGTATATTCAGGAATTATTTGTTAAGAAAAAAAAAAATCGTGTGATTTTCGAATATCAATGTAAAACCTATGTGTAGATAATGTAATCATATCGATCTCCCTTCCCGATTTGTTTAGCAAGGTGATGCGCGCATATCAGGACAGTTGGGATCATCGCTGTCGCCTGCTGTTCTGCTGCATGGGCTCATCGGAGCGCAATCGGAACTCGTTTACGGATATTGCGCGACTCTTGAGCGATTTTTTTCGCGAACTAGATGTGGTGCCATCGGATGTGGTTGCCGGCCTGGTGCTATTGCGCAAGTTCCAGAGACTGGAGCGCGAGGCGATTGTCAGACAGCGCAAGAATGGCACCTACGAGTTCCTCAGCGGTGTGCCCATCACGGAGCGCACACAGTTCCTAGCACTCAACGATGCCAAAAACTATGACTTCTTTCAGACCGTCATACACTATATGTACTTTGCCCAGGGTGCCTACGGCTGGCCCATGTACGTCCTCATCAATCGCAGCAAAATGTGGCATCTACTGCCCGAACTTAAGTGAGTGTTATTAACTTTGGATCCGACTATAAATCGGGATTTAACATCTGCTTTTTCCATTTATGCTAGATGCTTTGGCTGCTGTTGCGGCAGTGGGGACAATGGTGAGGTTATCCAGGACAATTGCTGCTACTGCAATTATGCGGCATTGAAAAAGACACTGCAACTCGGCGACATTGATATTGTGTATGCCACATACCATGTGGATGTGGGCGAGACGCCATTCTTTGTCGCCGTTGACTACACGCAAAAGAAGATTGTGATCAGCATTCGGGGCACGCTGAGCATGAAGGATATACTCACCGATCTGAATGCGGAGGGGGAGGTGCTGCCGCTGCAGCCCCCGCGCGACGATTGGCTCGGTCACAAGGGCATGGTGCAGGCGGCGATTTACATACGCCATAAACTGCAGGAGGAGAATCTAATTGAGCGTGCATTGCAGCGGAATGCGGAACGGCTGACCCACACCTTTGATCTGGTGCTGGTGGGTCACTCTCTTGGCGCTGGCACTGCGGCTATATTGGCCATCCTGCTGAAGCCGGAACATCCGACATTGCAATGCTTTAGCTATTCGCCGCCAGGCGGACTGCTTAGCATGCCAGCCGTGGAGTACTCCAAATCGTTTATAACATCCGTGGTGCTCGGCAAGGATGTGGTGCCGCGCATCGGCCTCAATCAAATGGAGGCGCTTCGTGCAGATCTCATCAATGCCATACAGCGCAGTGTGGATCCCAAGGTGCGTTCGACTCAATCTCGAGAGATTGATCGATTGAGACCTTGTCTTTGTAATTTATGGAATCGCTCATTTTGTCATTTTGTTATGCAGTGGAAGACCATTTCGTGTTCGGTACTCTGCTGTGGCTGTGGTCCTGAGCCCACCTCTGTCGTCCACATGTCCGGCCAGGATACGCACATCAATCAATACCAGGAGGTAAGCGCTGATGATGACCCATATTACATTTGACCCCATTTCCGGTTTACTGTTTTTTTTATTTGGTTTTAGGAGCGAGGCACGGCACGCTCAACGAGTGCCCATCCGACGGACAGCTCAATAGCTTTAACACTGCACCAGCCCTTATATCCGCCCGGTCGCATCATACACATTGTGCGGCATCATCCCAAGCCTGATGAGTGAGTAAATGCGTCAGCAAAATATCTAATCAGATGACGATTCCTATTGGAATGTCACAACAAATTTGAATTTGAACTTGAGTTGAATTTTGATTTTCGATTTGGACTTTGGTTTTTACTATGTTTTCACAAATAGCTCAAGATCCGCTTCACAATTGCCCACCAATTGAGTGTCTGTTTGCGGGTGTGCTTGAGTGTGCGAGTGTGTGCGAGTGTGCGTGTGTAAGTTATCAGTTAGTTATAACTCGTCATCAACATGATGCAAAGCTGCGATCCACACGGCCTCCATCTGAGTCACGGCCGGATGGCATCGGGATTTGTTCAGATTGTTACTCATAGATAGCTCAAGCTGCGCACAGTGTTTGCATTCTTCTAAAACAAGTGAAAACCCTTTGATATCCCAATCTTATGGAAACAATACGTTTAAAGAAGACTCATCGATTGAAAATTGTAACGTTTTAATTTTTAAGAAGATTATTAGTAGAAAAATAGGTCCAATATAGTTTCTTCCAAATCGTTATGCAATTTTTTTATTATTTACTAGTACAGAAAAGGAGTTGTCGATACTCGATTTGATTTATAGTATAGTTGATATGTAGGTATACATTATATACGAATTAGACAACAACCGATTATATATGTACATACGTATATTTATTATTGTGTTGTCAAATCTGAACTAATCTAAGCGGAAAAATATAATATTGCTCAAATTAGAAAGATGTGAAGATAAGGTATACGAATACTTGTTGCATAATGGTGTATATGGTATATAGGCAATAATTTGATTAAACTTGATTCGATGTAAAAGTTATGACCAGTTTTTGTGTTGTAAGCTCTCATCATGATTTATTTATTTTACCGTACGTAAACTTATATAAAATATTCGTATGTCAATTTAATTATTTGCAACTATTTTCAGGCAAAAATACGACAGTGGTTGGAGGTAGGCCCGTTGCACAGCTGATCAATATACAAAAACATACATAAATACATACATACATCCATCCATACATACATACATACATACATACATACGTACGTACAGTGTCTAACAGCCGGTTTGGAGTAGTGTCAAGCAAATATTTTAATTGCCTGCCATAAACTCATTATTTATTATTTTTCAAAAATTTCAAAGTCCGATGCGAGGTACATAAATTAACCACCAAAATGAATATATGACCCTAATAAACAGGGATTTCCGAACCAGCTAGGTCGAGTTATGTAAAAAAGTACCTAATTTTATGGTTCCTAAAGGCATGGCATCTATCTCGGCAGCCGGAATCGGAGATCTTGTGTTTATTGAAACAACAATGGACAAGTACTTTGATATACTAAAGGAAAATTTACTCCAAAGTGCCGAGAAGCTAGAATCCGACGTACCTTCCGGATCTACCACGACAAAGATCCCAAGCATAAATCCGGAATAGTACAGTCTTGGCTTATCTGATACTGTCCCCACATCATATTTCCACCGACCCAGTCTCCTAGAAAATAATATCCGGAATCACAACATATCCAGCAAACAAAATCTGAGAAATGTTCTGCTGGAGGAGTGGATCAGCCAAGAAACTACCCGGAAGCTGGTATCTTCCATGAATAATAGGTTAAGCAAAGCTGTTAGGGCTAAGGGATATCATACTAAGTATTAAAATCCAAATATTTAACTTTCTTTAAGACTGCTTCAAATCGGCTGGAAAATGTTTTTGGATGTGTTTTCAGTTTTTGATTAATTTTGATTAATTAATATTTTAATAAAAACTAAAGTTTCTTTTTCAAATGTGATAAAACATTAAACAAGTTGGCATTTAAACATTTTGAATTTGATTCCTTGCTTAAACTTTATGGCACTTTCAATTTTTTGCTTGACACTGCTCCAAACCGACTGGTAGACACTGTGCGTATATGAATAATGAAAGCGATTAATCAGAATACAACAACAAAAACAAACTCGAACTTGTCTTGTCATGGCTTGTATTGTCTCTCTCTCTCTCTCTCTCTCTTTGTCTCCCCCTCTCTCTCTCTCTCGCTCTGTGTGTCTCGCTCTCTCTGTGTTTAGATAGTATGAACATGATTACTGAAGTTCGTTCTTGTTTGCCGATTGCATGAGGCAATGCATGTTTTCCATTTAGGATGCCCCTCGCTCCCATCAAACCAACCATTCCAATTCCTAAAATATAACTCGCCCTCTCTCTCTCTCTCTCTCTCTTTCAATCTTTCTCTCTTTTTCCTTCTCGGTGTTTCGAGAACATAATTTAAAAACCAGCGGTTTTTCAGAATTTAGAATTCTACCACTAAGCATTCAATATATTGGTATATTGTAATATATTGTTTGCTTAGTGATTCTACAAATTTAGTACGTTTTTTTTTTGTGTGTATAGAAAGTTATACTTTTAAATATTAGAATTATGAGAAAATTAAGTTTGGAGTGACCATTCAATTTGTTTTTCATACTCATCGTACTTGATTTTGTGTTTGTTCTTGCAGTTGCATGACAACCCTAAGGGATTACCACCTATACCCATACAAATTGCATAAACGAACCCATTCTTTTCTCCTTTCTCGTTTCTCTCTCGTTTACTCCATTTGGGATTAGCCTTAGCTGAATTATGAATTGTAGTTGTCGTTTTAATTTCAACCACTGCATCGAGATATATATTTTATATTATACGTATTTTATATATTATATTTAGATATCGTTGAATACGTACATAGTTAGTATGTATGCATAATACTATTGTACATACGTATGTAACTAACTATATTAACTATATCAAACTGACAGATATACTCATATGTATAGCAAAACATAAATGCCCTTACTTGTATTACAGAAATGTGCTTAAGAGTCGAGAGCCCGTCTATCAGGCAATATGGGCCGATTCAACCGATTTCGATGAGGTGCTCATTTCACCTGTCATGCTGCAGGATCATATGCCCGATAAGGTTCTCGCCGCGCTCAAGAAGGTAATTGCGGAAGTTGATGACGAACGTACATCGGTGAATAGTTGTTCTACAGCCAGTTGATCACGTTGACCATAATGATAACAATAATAATATTAATTAATAATAATAATAACGATGATGATGATGATGTTGATGATGATGATGTTGATGATGATGATGTCGGTGATGTTGTTGATGATGCTCGTGTACTCGCACAATTTGTCGTCGTTTTACTAGAACCATAGTTATAGCATATTTAGTGCACAATGACTTAGTTAGCCTATGGCTATTCCAGCATACATACATTAACACATACATACAAACATACATATCATATATATACATTACCGTTACGTTAATAGCAATAAGTGTGTATGAGTAGCATTATCTTAAGGCGTCGAGTGTTAGCGTCTAACCCTAATCTCAACACAGACTACCAACAAACACACCCCTCAGACTCCGCTGATGCTCACACCACAAGTGCAACAAGCCTTCATCGTTTTCCGTCACTTTCCATACATCAGACAACAACAATGATGAATGTATTTCATTACTGATTTAGCTAAGCACTTCTTTGTATGATTTTGTTTAAATTTAAATTATTTGTATGTTAAATATTATTGCCAGCTATCATTTAATGTTGCAACACACGTCCAAGACCCTATCTTAGCCCTCTCTTGCACAGACACACACTTACATACCTACAACGATTTGTATGTATGTATGTTAGTATGTTTGGGTAAGCTTCTCATTGATCTAGTTGACTCTGTGACACAATTCCTTATTTGATTGCCTATTTATTTTATTGCTTAAGTACTTGTAATTGTTTAATTATACACCAGTCTAAACTATAAGTTACATTTGTATCTGCATTTTCTTGTCTATTTTTTATTTTATTATTTTGTTCATTTTTCTTCTTTTTTTTTTTTTTTTTTTGTGAATATACACGTACATAAATATGTATACACCGAATTTATTTTATTGCATTTTTCATTATGTATCTTTATGATGGGGCAACGGGCAACGAGCTTAAAATGAAAAACGTAACGATGCGATTACGGATCTCTGAGACTATATTGAGTAATTGACTTATGATCTCACAACATAAGAGATTATAAATTGGTCAACGAGCACAAAACCCATGGAACTATATCGAAGGAGTATATTTTTTTTTTAAATATTAATAATAATGTTGTGCTATTTTCAGAATTATCTTTGCTCTTTTCTTTTATAATTTCATATGTGTTAAGTTTTGTTTGCAACCTTTATTTTTGGTAAGTTTAATTTGCAACACTCTGGATTATCACATTATACACGCACATACATAAATACATTACACGTACATATGTATATATAGATATGTATGTATTTGCATATACAGATACAGACTTAGCGCACAAAATGCTGCATGGGCATGCTTCATTGTTGTAAAGCTTTTGTACCGCTAATGTGCCAACGTGCAACTAGTTGCAAATCTTGCTAGTTATGCAATTGCAAGAATCCCTGCCGAAAAAAAGTGCGAATTAATTGAAAGTACGTAGAGCAAAGTAGTAAGGTGGATCCGAGAGAGGCTTTTTGAGCTATAGCTTATAGAATGGATCATACTATATGAAGTTTTTAACGGCAATTTCAATTACTCTATAAATCTATTTTGTTTCCTTGTTTTGTTGTTATGTTTCGTCAACACGAAAACAATCGGTATTGCGCGGGGCAATCCGATAACCGATTAACGATAACGATAAATGATAACCGACATTGATCTCGTTTGAAATATTTAAATAATGACCAATGATGATGAGTGCAGGTCGTGTCATATAGAGAACGTACCGTAAAGGCATGTACTGCTCGTAAATGCAAAGATAACACGACAATAACTACAACAACAACTACAACTACAACTATAACTACAACCAACAATACAACAACAACAACTACAACTTCGACAACACAAAATACCGATACCAGGTACAGCTGCCTACTACTTAAAAGACTATGTACTTAAACAACTTTCCATTTTAATATCGTTAACAAAAAAAAAAAAAAAAACAAAACAAATTCAAGTCTATCTTTCTCTCTCTCTCGCTCTACTTCTCTTTAGAAATATATATGCGACTTTCTCCCAAGCTCAATCTAACCTATAACTTATACATTTTTCTCTCATTACCTTCTCAAAAAAACTGACTAAGTGTTATTGTACTTGCCACTGCTGTGTACAACGTTAAAATGTGTTATGAATATAGCCACTAGTGTCACCACTTCCATTCCAAATAACTAATCCAGGTATTCTTCACCCTGATCAATGTACTTACTAATCTTTCAACTGTACTGTACTATTTTCCGTATACATGTTATTTGTGGCAAGACCCTAAATAATATTAAAAAAAAAAAAATGATTTTAGTCCCAAACCAACTTTATATCCAAAAATATGTTAATGACCTCTCTCTCTCTCTCTCTGTCTCTCTCTATCTGTCTTTCTATCTCGCTCACTCCCGCACCCGCTGTCGCTTTCGCTCTCGCTCATTTTGCTTCCTATTGTACATACATACTAACATACGTAACTGTAAATTCCCGTCTGTGTATGTAACTGTGAAGCTGAATAGATCTGTACTATACCTACTACTACTACTACTACTACTACTACTACAACTACAACTACATATACATATATACTCGTACATACATACATAAATATTCTCTGAATGAATCATTTTTGGAGTTGAATCAACGATTTGTAATCCTAACTTTACTTTCTCGTTGTCGTTTGCTCTTTCCCCATGTCTCTCTCTCACAATTACCGTTACCACAGGTTGTAACCACAAGTGGCCCGAGGAAGCCGCAACGCCAGACCTCAAATGCATTCTCCACCACATCCGCCGAGCATGAGCCGGAGCCGGAACCGGAGCCGGAGCTGGTGCCCACGAATGGCAACGTTAGGGCGACAGAGCATTGCCAGCGGCCAGCTGATAGTTCCTATACAAATCTGAGCAACAGCATCATGTTGACGCCAACGGCACAGCACAAACTCTGCCTGGAGACATCGTTCACCAATCTGCAGCATCAACTGGAGCAGCGTGCAGCAGTGCTGCAGCCGACTGGCGGCAGCAAGGCCTCATCCATAGCGGGTAGCATCTTTGGGCGCAGCCAGCTGAGCTCCATTGCCACACCGTATGACATATCAAGCGGATTGGATGACAGCATCACAACAGTGACCATGCGCAAGAGCCCATCCTCCATGATCAGTGAGACGGCGACGGTGGTGGTGAATGCCGTCGAAGATGTCAGAGATACCGGGGATGTGCCTCGCCTGCGAGCGGTGGCTTTTGACATGGCCATAACGCCACCGCCACAACCACAATCAGCACCACCACCATCACTTTTCCAGCCACTGGCGCGTCAGCACTCAGAAAGGAAACCACGTTCGCTGCCACTGACGCAGGCGCTGCGTCGCGCCTCGGTGGCTGGTCAGGGAGTCGATTTGCTGCACGACGACTGGTATGGTCTGGCCCCGTTGGCCAGTCCCGAAACGCTCTCGGAGATCTCGAGTGTGTCTTCGCGCAGTAGCGTGCCCATCAGTCTGGCCAACAGCATTGAGCGCTATCTGCAGCATATGGGCGTTGTCGGTTCGTCGGGTGCGCCCAAGGTGCCGCTGGAGGACATCTTTGAGTCGCAGCTGCATACGCCAAAGGTTATGCGACGTGCGCCCAAGTTTAGTGAGAATCTGTCTGGCTGTGCCGAGGACAATCGCAATCTGGACCAGTACAAGCGATTGGGTCGCGTTTTTGTCACATTTCCGCGCATCATTCCCGAATTAGGAGCGTCGAGAGCCGGCACTCACTTGCAACAGCACTATTTGGACTCCAATTCCAGCGATGATAGCTTTGAGTCTGCGCATAGCCTGCAACGATTGCAGCTGCCAGCGACTGTTGCATGCGGCGCCAGCTCCAAGTCAGCCGATCAACTGGACGAGGAGGAGACGCGCCAGACCGTCAAGAAGCTAACGTTTAGCGACAGCAACATCCTCTCCGAGGAGCATTGTCTGCGCCTTTGTCCGCACTGTCCATGCCGGCGAACGGGGCGCGATTGCTGTACCCGTCCATCGGATCACGATCATCAGCAGTGTGCGTTGGAGACGGAGGGGGTGTCGACTACGGCAACCGTGGGCTCAACGGATACAAATAGCAGCTTCTATAGTGCCAACTCGAGCTCATCCTTGGAGCACTATGCGACGCCCAGTCGCCAGTTGCAATTGAAGTTGAACGGCGGTAATCGGCCCGTCGACGAGATACTCATACGTCCTGGCGTGCTCGAGTCACATTTTCCTGTTTATGGTGGCGGAGGCGATTGTGCTTCTGGCCAGCCGGAGACTCCCGCAATTGTGGCGCCCGCATCCCCATCCCCTTTGAGCAACGGTAGTGGTGGCAAGCGGCCAGATGTGGTTGGTGGGCGTGTTCGCAAACGCCTTTCCTCCGAAGAGTTTGTGTTCACGCGCACCGATGATCTTCCCATTTTAGTACAAATCGGTGATAGGAATCGGGTTGGCGGAGGTGGACTTGGACATGGTTCGCCGGCCATACGCAAGCAGCGTCGGGGCGGCTGTGTGTATCCCGTTGGCAATAGCATACGCATTGCCGGTGCCGATGTGGATGCAGCTGCCGCTGTTGCTGCAACTGTTGCTAGTGCTGCTGCTGCTACTGCTGCTGCTGCTGCTGCTGTTGCTGCTGCTGCGACCGATTCCCCCTCGTCCATTAGCAAATTTTCCCGCACTCGCATCGCTGCGGCTGCGGCTGCGACAGCAAAAGCAGCAACAGCAGCAGCTGGAATAAATAACGAAAGTAATGTTTAAACAATTAGTATATACATATATATATACATACATACATATATAATGATAAGCGTAGTTGAATGCAGTACCTAAGCAACCACAACCAAAAATTTATTCTATTTTACCTGAGTTATACACAAAAAATACACTTAGCAACAACAACAACAACAAAAATAGAAAACAAAAAACTTGTGAAAAACTAACATTTGTCTGGCATACCAAACACAAGTGTTGCATGTAAAACAGCGTTTAACATTGAATAAATGCAATATACATTCATATACACATAAATATATTTTTTGTGCAGCTAGCTGATCAAGTGAGGAGCAGCCCCAACGCAAAAAAGTTTTAATAAAATGTTTTGAAATAAAAAACGTTACAAAAATCAAACTAATTCTTTAAATTTAATCGGCTGCTGGTAGCACAATAATTTCAGAACTATGCAACACTCAACGATATGAAATCGATATTTCAACGGTAAGTGCAAAAAGCGGTTTACATTTTAAATTGAGTAACATTCATTTTCATTTCTTTTGGGGGTTTGTTTGATCAATTTTCCGCAACGTGATGTGTTGAAGGAGACTGCTCTGATAAACAAACGTTTCGTTCTTGTTTTTCTTTTGCTAGGTGGAAATTATGATCGCTGTACATCATTTTCATTGCAGTTTACTGAATAGAGTATGACTAGCATGTGCACGCACCAATATAGTAGGAATAGCATGTGCACGCACCAATAGAGTAGGAATAGCATGTGCACGCACCCATGACGGTTGCTGCATTCGCTAAATTGCAGCATACTTTACCCATTAAAAATGGGTAAAAAAGGGTATAATGGCGAGTGGTGTTGTTGTTGCTCTCAACCCTTAGCCAGAGAGTCAAGTGTGTGCGTATATATAAAGGTAAGTGCCTTAAAGTAAGCATTCTCGACATTTATTTTGGTCGAATATCGATAATTTCGATTTCCGATAGCAATACATTCTACAATTTAAAAGGCTGAGGTTTCTAATGAATACCTAATATGCATATGCATATTATTGATCAATTGCTCAGATTTCATCAAGCTCGTACAAGAATCACTCAAGTGATGGTCGAAAATATATTCTCATATTGATCTTATTTCCATCAGCAGCCGCAAGCATTTTCTGTAGACATATAAATAGGCGAGCGCATGCGTGAGAAAGAGATGACAGGATTTTCGACGCGAGCGTCAAGATGTTGTTGTGTGTATTCTGCACAATCCCGTTATTTATATAATATATTTCGTGTACGTACGTACATATGTATGCATGTATGTATGTGTATGCACGCGTTTCAGTTCGAGTCGATTCGGGCTTGTGAATCAAAACATGCGCTGCTTTAATTTTTTTCCTTTTCAGTGCAGACCTTCTCATATTTGGGTGCAAAACTTTTATGGGGAAATTTGCCAACAACATTAAAAAATATATTCTAATATTGTTGGTTTCAGGGTATAGCGTAGTCGAGCTCACTCGACTGCAGCATTCTCACTTGTTTTGATAGCAAATTGACAACGAGAATTGTGTCAAAAACTTTGATTTTTTATGGCTCTCTTCAAATTGGTTGGTCAAGAATTATCTGTGGAACATCCGGCTATACCTATGTTTAAGATCCTCGATTAATCTAAAACTATCTACACTTTTCGGTTCGCCTTTAGAGTCCTAATTAACTGGCAAACTGTCAGGAAGCCCGCCACTTGGCATTCAGCACTCTGTATTGAAAGGAAAATTAATAAGAACCAAGAATTATTTGTCAAATTGTATTACACATCTTTATTAAATTATAATATATCTATCGTTCGATTTAACTTATAAAACTCTAGATTCCTTTATAATAGCATATTGCATGTAATTCGATCAAGATTTTTTTTTTGTTTTTTCATTTGTTTTTGTTATTGACTCTTAGAACTTAGGCTTAGGCCCCAACTTATGACTACGACCCGTTCACCGAGCTGACCGGGCTCCTATGCTGCAGAGGGGGGAAAAAAAACCAGTGACTAAAATAAATACAACTCATACGCACACAATAAGGATATGGTAGGTAGCTAATAAAGAACTATATACAGTGCCAGCCGATTGTCTAAGTGGAGCTGGATTGGGAAATGGGAAAGGTGGACCGGGGAGAGGTGAAGCTGCGGGTTAAGGCTGGGGACAGGCTTACACGGCCAAGAAGTCACGAGGATCGCCAATTTTGGGACTAAGTCGCACCACCACCTGGTCATCTCCATCGCCCACTTCAAGGAACGAGTTCCAATCGGCCAGAAAATAGAAGCCGTTCTTCTTTTTAGCTGGCAGTGGCTCTTGCGTAATGGGGTTCGGTCCAAACGAATCCGCCAGATCATCCAGCGAGCCGTTACGCGACTCCTCCGTCGTCGTTGACGTGGAGGTGGTGCTACTCTCTGTTGTGCTGCTGGCCATACCAATATTGCTCTCCGCATTTATGTCCGCATCGCTCAAGCCCAGATTGAGGCTTATGCGAGTGGGTGACTGTGTTGTGATCGCCTCTTCTTCCAGGGCCGGAGCAGCTGTGCTCGTGGTGGTGCTGGTGATGGTGGTGGTGTTACTGCTATTGTCCACACTCACACTCTGTCTGCGTGGCTTTGTTGTCTCAATGCCCGCTGGCAGCGATTGCAAATAGCTGGCATCTGCCTGCGATTGCGTTTGGAGACTCACATTGAGCTGTTGCAGTTGCTGAAGATTGCTAATTAGTCGTTGGATCTCACTGAGGTTGTTATCCAGCTCCGGCTGCTCTTCTTTGGCCAACCTTGGCTCCGGTTCGGGCTTGGCCAGTTGATAGTTGAGCTCACTAAATTCCGCCATCAAATCACCATCAAGAACACCGTCCTGTCCAGTATCTGTGGCCAGATCCATATCATCATCACTGCGGCGTCTGAAGCCCAAACCCATTGAATTGAACGGCTGCTCGGTGGAGACACCAATGCGATTGGCTGCCCGCTTAATAGCCGCCTCAATGATCTTGGTGGCACTGAATATGGGCAGCTCCACACTGTTCTCTGTGGTGTGTGGGATACGTGGCACTGCTGGCCTGATGGTTGTCAGCGAGAACACCGCTGGCGAGGATGAGTCGTGAATGGGAGATGGCGACGCTGATACTGTTGCTGGCGCAGTTGTTGTTGTAGTGGTGCTGCTAGTGGTGGTGCTTGTTGTGGAACTGCTTGTTGGCTGAGCTTGAAATTGACTCTCCAACTGCTGGGATAGCTCATTGGGCAGTGCCACGCCCAGTTTCTGTAATTGTTGCGTATTGTAGAGCAATTTTTGGAGCTCCGCCAAGTCGCTTTGCTTGGGCATGGTTGGTGTGGTTGGCGTGGTTCGGGTGGTTGTCGCTGGGGGTAGTGGTGCAGTTGTCACCGTCTTATAGATGGGCTGCATATCCTGATACCTTTGACGCTGGCCATTGTCCTCCAGACTGCTGAAAAACTGCTGATAATGCTCAAAATCGTGATCAGCCCCACCAGCTGGGTGCTGACTGCGTTGTGGATGCGCCGGCTGCGACATGGCAAATTCGCGCAACTCCTCGCTGGAACTGAGATCCGGCTTGGTCGGCGGCTTTGCCATCACCGGTTGCTTATAGACAGGCAGGTCCAGTTTTAGTTGCTCCTCCTGCTCGAACTCAGCAGCAGCAGCAGCAGCAGCAGATGCTGGCTGGGCATAAACAATTTGTGCACCACTCAAACTTTTCACATTCTGGCTGCGCACGGATGCGGCAGTGACCAGCTGTTGTGCTGTAGTCGGACGCGCCTCCTGCAACTGGACCCGCTCCAGCTCCTGCACCTTGCTGAGCAGCTTCTGCAGCTGGACATACTCTTGGGGCTGTACATCCTGCAGCAATCCATTGCTGCGCTCAAAACTATTCAATGGACGCTGGCGCTGCTTGGACGTCGAGGCAGCCGTTGAGATCTCCACGGTGCCGTGATCGAAAGCGACCGGCGTTAAATTCTGTAGCTGAGCAAAGTCATTGCTGGGCAGGCTTTGGCTCCTCACCTCTTCACTGACACCGGCAGCCACATTGCGTGTAATGAAGCCCGGAGTCGTCGGATGCGGCTGTTGCAACTGCTCCAACTGCTGTACACGTGTTATCAATGCCTCAAACTGTGCATGATCGACGGCAGCAGCAGCTTTTGTGGGTCGCGGTGTCGTTGTTGTTGTTGTGCTGGTGGTGCTAGTGGTGCTAGTGGTGCTGCTCTTAGCTGCCTTTTTTCTATTGCGCGCCTGCTCGTAAAGTTGCTCCAGCTGGCTATCATCGCTGAGTAAGCGCTGCAGCTGCAACAGATCTGCACCGCCCAAGGCTCCTGGATCCAGGCCCAAGCCAAATCCTAAAGGAGACGACGGCGCCGGCTTTGGCTTTGGCCGCAGTGTGGTGCTGCTGGCCACCTTGTGGACCGCATTCGTCTGTTCCAGCTGCTGTAGTTGCCGCAATATCAACTGCAGTTCCCGAGCATCGTTGCTGGCTGGTCTGCGAGTGGTTGTTGTTGTTGTTGTTGTTGATGTAGTCATTGGGATCGGTGTGGTGGTGGCGCTGCTCACACTAAAGCGATTGCTGAGCGCTTGGGTGCCCGGACTGGTTGCCTTGAGCACATTTTCCGGATTAATCTTAAGCTTTTCCAGCTCCTGCAAGTTCTGCAGCAGCTTGGACAGCTCATCGGTGGAGCTGGCTGGGCTCTGCTGGTTACCGGCATTGGCAAAATTAATATCAATATTGGGATCGATGCGACGACGCGGCTTCTTTGGCTCAATCAGTAATGGTTCGCCATGGGTGATCAGCTGTGCCGTCGGCATGGGTGTGGATGGTGTGGGTGGTGCTGCTGTTGTGGTTGTGGTTGTCGTGCTAGTTGTAGTAGTGGTGCTCCTAGTGGTGCTAGCAGTGCGTGCCGCTTTCGTTTGCAGACGCTCCAGCTCTTGCAGATTTTCGAGCAGCTTGGCCAGCTCCGAATTGCTCTGTGGAGCAGGCAGCTTGGCGGTTGCCGTTGACAGCTGAGTGTGGGCGCCGGCTGGCTCCTCGGTGGGTCGGCCGGCGGCAGCGGCTTGAGATTTGCTCAGCGCTTTGGGCGATTTGCGCACAATGCCAAATCGGGTGAGATAACCCTCCACCTCGGGCTTGACGCGCAGCTCCTCGCCAATGTTGAGGGGCTTGAAATTGGAATAGGCATCTGGACGAATGCGGGCCCCCTGTAGGCCACGTAAATCGGCGACAGCGACAACCGGCTGTGGTGCACTCTCTGCCGGATAGTAATCGTCGATGGCATAGCGCTTGTGTGTGGACTGAACACCACCACTCCCACCGCCGCCGCCGCCCACAATGCCCAGACTCTCCAGTATGTCCGCCACGGGTTTCACCGTGCTGCTGCTGCTGCTGCTGATTGTCTGGGCGGCCACCGACGGCTTCGGCTTGCGAAGAAATTGCGCATTTTTCGCGCTGTAATGCGAGCTGAAGCGCTGGGCGGAGAACGGACCGGACGCCACCGGACGGATCGCTGCCTGGGACTGGGCATAGTCGTATGCTTTCTTGGTGACCGGTTGGAACTCCATGCTGGGCTTGCTGGCCAGCGATGGTGTCAGCTGATACATGACGGGCGCCGGTGCTGGCGGATGATATGTTGTGGCAGTGGGTGCCGGGAATAGCTGCTTCTGCAGGTTGCTGCCATAGGCTGGCTTATAGGTTGTGGCGGCCACGTCAGGATTGCCGCCGGGTATGGTGCTGCGCGGAAGAGCACTCGGATCTGGCGTGAGGAACTTGATCGGATTTGGTGGGGTATAGGCATCGATGACCCGAGTCACCGGCGGACGCGTGTACAACTCCTGCAGATTCTCCTCGGTGTTGTTGTCCGTGTTGTATGGCAGGACCAGCATTAGGGCCCGCATACTGTCCGCCCGGCTCATGTCGCCCGCCTCTATGCTCTTCTCGTACTCCTCCCGCGTGACCTTCTCGTAAAGCTCCTCGATCTCGCCGCTGCAAATGAAACTCATTTAACAACTTCACAACTTAGTTTAGCATTTGTTGTACTTTACCGTGTCAGCCTGGGTAGCGCCGGATCGTTGGCCAATATTTTCTGGACCTCGTCAATGGTCTGTTCGATTTCACGCGGCTGAAAGAAGCTCTTGTCCAGCTGCTGCACAAAATTGGGGCGACTCTGCTGTCCCTGCTGCTGCTGTTGTATTGCGGGCAATGCTTCAATCCTGCTCATCAGCGTCGACAACTGCAGGAGCAGCAGCAGCAGCAGACGCAACAGATGCCGCAACTGCAGCAGAGGCTGTGGGTGCACAGCTCTCTTTCGCATTAAACTGCTCATTTTACGGCTCTGCAATTGTAGAAGAAAGCGGGAAAATGAAATAAAATAAATAAATAAAACAACAACCTGAAATCAAGAATGCATTCGTAACACGTATAAAAAGTAAGGAGCTGAATCAATCTAGAAAGTAAACCAATTCGAAGGGGAATTCCCAGTTGAAAGCATTTAATGAACAGACCCTGCGAGTTCCGAGCAGCCCATAATTTGGAGGCTGTGGATAAATCACCACAGCTTTTCCAAGTCAGATCAGAGTTGTAGTTGGTTGCAGAGTTCCATTGCCATTTGCAGTTAGAGTCCGGTTCCCGGACACATTCCAATAGACACAGTTTGCCAGCTTGCTGCTTGTTATGCCTTGCCGCATGCGGCTCGGTGGCAGAGGCCATTTAGAATGCGCGGCACGTCGTCAGTCAGCTTAGTTAGTTGGTCAGTTAAGCGACAATCAGTTAGAGCCAAATACTTTGGCCATAAGCGTTGCCGGTTTGCAAGTGCCTTATTTTTTCTCTTTATTTTTATTATTTTTTTATATTTTTTTTATATTTCATTTTTTCATTTTGACATATTTCGCTAACGGCTTCGCTGCTGGTCTCTAAAACATGTCAACGCCATCGTCCACGTAAACGATGGACAGTCAAATTGGACGTTGCAACGTCGCTTTCTATGGCACTCATTAAATTTATGATTTAACTACGGTAATTAAGTGAAATGTAAATGGTTCGATAGGCTGCAGCCTAGGAGTACTCGTACCCGTACTACTTGCCCAGCCAGACGGCAAATGGACCGTAAAAAAGTTGTTCCGCACAATCAAAGCAATAGGCTGGCCAAGATCGACATCGACATCGCCATCGTCATCGCCATCGTCATCGACATCGTCATCGCAATCAGTCTTGCGTCACATTTGGCCACGAGGATCTGTCCGTCTATTTTGCATAATAATTCATAATAAAATCGATTTCAATTTTTTTTTGCAGCCGCTTCGCCGCCCCATTTTGCAACAATATATTTCTTATGGATTTTTTGACATTTAACATTTCTTGTCGTTGTTGTTTAATCGACAAATATGGAGGAATTTGTACACTTGTCGACTTGTTGGTGTCCAGCTGTCATTTTTGACAATAATTTTTGAATTTTTCATTTCAATCAAATTTGAATTTTCCGTTTCGCTCTTGGCGGAAATCAAGTTGGCAGTTGAGCAAATTGTATGCCAAAAAGCGGCTATATGTATAATATTAACAACTTGGCTAGTCGCTAGTCGCTTGGCTGATTTGGCCAGTTGGCCAGCAAGTCACAATTAATACATTGTAGCCAACTGGCAGTGACTGTGATAATAACGATGTGTGATCGCAGTTACGTGGCCGAGTTGGGGAAACCGCAAAACAGACGTCATTTCATTTAAGACAGAAAGTGAAAAAAATAAAAAATTGTACCGTTCGAAATATAGTTAAATGCAATTTTAGAGCATTAACTTAAATAAAACATTTCCATTATTTTGACGAATTACCCTTTAAAACGCAAAAAACAAGTATAGCTTGAGAAATAAATTACTTGTGTTGCAACATTAAATGCGACAAATTATTTGCTTAAACTCAAATTTAACAATTGTTTTTTATTTTTAATATTTTTCTCTTTTGCAACGACGCTGTAATTTGAACAGCACATTTCAGCTTATGCAAGAGTTGCAGCCAGCAAACGCTTAAGAATAATAATAATAAATTTATAGTTAATTATATTCAATCACGTTGCATAATGCAACACGCAACTTCCGAGCACAATTAAGTTTTTCAGCAAAATTGTTTTCTATTTTTGCATATTTCTTTTTTGGCCACACATGCAAAATTCGATTAAACTTCAAACATGTAAAAACGGCTTTTTAATTAAATAATCGCTGTGTCTCTGTGTGCGTGTGCGTGTGTGTGTGCGTGTGTGTGTGTGTGTGTGTTTGTATGTTACTTTGGCCACAATCAAAAGGCAAATCATTTGTTTCAATTGCGGCAACAAACATAATAACAACAGTAACAACTACTAACACATAATGTGAGCCAATCTTCGGTGAGTGCATTTCCAATCCGCCGGCAAAGACGACGCCGACGCCGACGCCGACGTCACTGAAGCGCATTAGACGTCAACGTCGACTGCGCTGCTGCTGCTGCCGCTGTGCATGTGTGTGTGTGTGTGGCAACAATTAAGTTGCTATTAAGTAATTTTTTTTGCCGTTTGTTATTGCTATTTACATTATAGGCTACATACTTCACATGCTTATATAGCAATGTTTACAGCTAAAGATACAGATACAGATACATATATATATATATATATATATATATATATGTATGCACAATGGCCTAGTCCCTGCCCGAAGCAATTTGTGTTATGATTGTTTGACATTTCATTTTCATTTCCATTTTCATTTCCATTTTCATTTTAATTTTCTTCATCATTTCGTTTGTTATTTAACTTGACACATTGTTAAGACGCTTTAAACGGAAGTGAAACTGTCGCAGTGCTTGGGGCCAGCCAACAACGTTGACATATGTGCATATGTATACATATATATATATATATATATGTATATATGTATATACATACGTGGGTGATCGGTCATGTAGAAAACGTTCAAGTTGTTTGAATTAGTCTCAATTGACTGCTGGTTGAATTAATTGCTGAAGCACAAATTTGTTGGAAATTATACTTCAGGTGTTGAGTACCCTGTTAGAACTGTAAAACGGAAACAGTTATATCTTTAATTTTATATGTATATATATATAATATATAATATATAAGATATCAATCACTCGGCAAGCCCTTGGATTGAAATTAGTTTAGCCGTGAACTTTGGCGTGCAGCTTTCTTGATGCCAAAAGTCACTTGACCTCTGGCATAACTAGCCACAACAACAACAGCAACAACAACAGCAACAACAACAGCAACAACAACTACCAACAACAACCACATCATCAACATCATTAACAATGCAATTTAAAGTAACCGCCAAGGCGTCATATTACGAGTAAAGTTGAGCACCAATTGACTTGTTGCTTTTGTGGCATTGTCCATTGTCCATTGTTATTTTGTTGTTGCACAGCGACACACAGGGGCAGAGAGAATGAGTTAGAAACTGAGATAGATAGATAAGTCCACTTCATTAGTTTGCCTAGTTAATCAACCTTTGAGAGTCATTTTGTTTGTAATTAGAGTGACCTTCAAGAGGCCAGATTTGTTTTTAAGTGGTTTTCCAAGAAAAAAAAAAAAAAAAAAATCTAACAAAAACTTCAAAAATACTGCGCTAAAAACACTTCAGTTAAGTTCGTGTTTGATTAAAGTGGGTTAGATAGATTAACATGATATGGACGGACGGCAACCCTTAATTAAAACCTGTTGACTGCTTAAAGAAAGTTTAGTTTTTAAATTGCGACAAATCAACATTATTTATAGGGTAGATATATAGTCCGATTGTCGGCGAACCTTGTCAGTTTGAAGATCTTTAACCTCGATGTTGTAGCTTAAAAAAAATCTAAAATAGAACATTAACGTTATATGTATAAAAAAAATAATGACTGCAAAGCGATTTATATTTATATCTTTAATTTTATGCTCAAAAAAATAAATGAAAAAAAGTAGATAATTTTAAAAATTGTATTAGAAAAATTGGGAAAACAACTTAGTGAAAACCTTACGAAATACACATTTAAATGTAAAATTATGTACAAAATTAAATGAAATGTTTGTTCATTAAGTTTTCTGTAAAATCCAAACAAACAAACATCTGGTTTTATATAACAGACAGCTTTATCGCAGCCAGGAATGAGTTTTGCAATATTTAAGAGATCCAAAGATTTATCTAGCTATAAAAAAAAAAAAAAAAGTTGTTGGCCATGTTTTAAACTGGATTCATTGGCTTTAAGTTATTTATATTATTTGCCGAGATTTCGCAGATGGAGGAACTAAGGCGTTAAGTCTTAAGCCAACTGCAATTGTCGTGCATTGTCGATAAGTCTTGGAGGTTTATTTTAACTGTTACCATTTCGACGGAATACTATTGAGAAAGCGCCGCTGGGCTGCTAACTGCTCAATGCTGACTGCTGACTGCTGTCTGCTCTCACTTTGGCCAATTAGTCGGTGGCGACAAGTCGCGTGAAATTCATCAGCTTCAAATTGCTGCGCTTCATTAGTCAACTGCCAGCGACGTGATGAGTCAGGGAGATCAACAAAAGAGACAGAGAGAGGGAGAGAGGGAGATAGGGAGGGGAAATGGTGAAATGGAGATGGGCACGTAGTGGGAAAGAGACAAGGCGTCTTATACGCACCACTTTTACTGCAACTTGCTACAAATTGTTAGTTGCCTTTGGCTTTTTAGTTGATTTGTTTTTGTTTTTTTTTTTTATTTTTATTTTTTATTTTTTTTTGCTGGCAGCGGTTTTTACACGGGTTTTGCTGCTTTTGCAGGCTACTGGCCGGACTGGCTTTTAGTATATGGCAAATTAGCAAGTTTTTTGCTGCCTGTTGCAGTTGCAGTTGCAGCCTGTGGTTGTCGCTGCTGCTTCAGTTGCTCTGCAAAATTCTATTTAAGTCGAGTGGCGAGCGTATGACAAGTGAATGTTGTTTCGGGTTGCCAGGAAAAGAAACGCAGTCTAAGCCAGGCTAAAAGCAAAAGCAAAAGCAAAACAAAAAGCCAAAAGCAAACCAAGTCAGGCAGTCGGCCACAACTTTGGGTCTGGTTTCAATTGCACTTAATGCTTTTACCATATTCATATACACGTACTATTTAGCCAGTTTCTTTTGTGACTAATATTTTTACGCAGGTTTCTTTTGATATTTGATATATAGTTTATATATATATATATATATATATATATATAGTATGTCTTTTCATATATTTGATTTTCACAACTTTTACCCTGTCAATCGATTTTTTAGCCTTAACAAAATATGAAACGCATAAAGTTTTTATAATTGTTTCTTTTTTTATTTTGGCGGTTGCCTTATTTTTTTATAGTTGTTTCCTCATTTATTAACACAGGTGAAAGTGCCACAAAAAAAAAAAGAAAAAATTAAAAACAAATATGAAACACTTTGGGCTTTTAATGTTCACTTTTGCTTATTCAAAATTGTTGTTGGGCCAGTTTTTTTTTATTATTATTATTATGTTAATAACTATGAAAAGGCGTCACTGAATTTGTGCGTTGACATTAAATTGTCTTGTAGAGATTATTACACTGTCACCAATTGTTGTTGTCTTGTAATTTAGCTAACTTTAATAAAAAAAAAAATAAATTTTTTCACTTTTGTTAATTCAAAGTTTGTAACAAGAAAAATATTTGAATATTTGAACAGAGCCTTTGAACTATTGCAATATTTTGCTCGTTTGCATTGAAAAAGGTTCTCCAACTGCTCAGTATATATATATATATATACATGTATATATGTATATATAGTGATGTCAAGGTCATTTGATCGCTTATAAGTTGAGTGAAAATCAATGATTGCCATTTTTCAATTACATTTTCAAAACTTTGGTGCTCCGATGCGGCCTCTCCTTCCTTGCTGCCTGGGGGCACGTCTCCAAACAATTTTCACAATTCCGTTTGTTGGTTTTCTTTTTCTTCTTTTTTCGTGTGCTTTATTTAATTTTTTCTCGGTGTATTTCTGGCGTTAAACTTTCGATGCACAAGAAGACTAAAAACGATAAAAAACAAACAAAAAAAAAAAACAAAAAAAAAAAAACAATTCAACGTCCAACGTACAAAATGTTGTATATGAGTATTTGAGCACGCGACTCCAGCTCCAAAACCGAATTCAACAACGACAGCGACTGCGACTACGACTACGATAACAACATCGACATCGACAACGGCAACGACAACTACGACGACTACGACGACGACGACGACGACGACGACGACAACGAGGTGAACGTGGAGTTGTTGGCTTGGCGCATGCGCGGCCTGCAGACCATTTTCAATGAGCGTTCAAATTATACTGAACGGGTTGGTCCGACGCTGAAAACGCGACCGTCGCAGTCGACGCTCAACTGTCGCAGTCGCAGTCACTGCTGCCGTCGCCATCGCCATCGTCGTCGTCGTCGTCGTCGCCATCGCAGTCTCCTCAGGTGAAGTGCGTGCCCAAAAGAGAGCATTCAACATTGAGTCTTCTCTAGAAGCTCAAACTGGTGATGGGAATGCGTCTTGGATTTGGTTTTAACTGATTTTGATTTGGATTTGGATTCTGTGCCAAATTGATCAAACTGCTCTCCCAACTGTTGTTGGCAGTTGTTTTGTGAGTGTGTGTTTCTTTGTGTGTGTGTGTGTGTGTGTGTGTTTTATTTATTTCTTTTTTTCTGCTTGCTTACCTTGACCAAGTACACCTGCTTGATATGTTGTGGCAGTATTCGATTAGGGGCCAGAGGGCAGGGACAAAGAGTGGCATTCTATGTGAGACTGGTTTAAATAGCATCTCCAACTGCAACTTGTGCACTCTTGGCTCACATTTCACATTTTACATTTCACATTTCGCTGTGGCACGCAACTCACGTTGTCTCCTTGGGTCTCCATTCGGGAATATACTTATGACTACTTGACGCCAGACGCTTGTTGAAATTGATTTGGAATTTGATTACGATTGCGTTGTGTTTCGGTTTGGCTTTTGTCTTTGGCCGGGCCATTGTTGCATAATCAATGTAGATATAGATACTCGCTCAATGTGTATCGAGTGGAAGGCTATATACATAAATATTAATATATACATACATATATACATACGTATATATGCCGATCACATTGCATTGCGTCGGCTCTCGATGATGCACTCCAGTCTATTGATACATACATACATACATATGTATGTATGTCTGTTTTTGTGGAACTGGAGCATTTCGTGCATTTTGATTCGATTTGATTTGGCTGAAACTAACAACCAGTTGAATTCAGTTAACGTTTAGTTCGATTTTTTGGCTCTTGCCTATAATTTCGAGAGCAAACTGTGTATTCTTGATCTGCATCAGCTGATGTAAAATGTCATAAAGCCAATGTTGAACAAAGGCTAAAAGCTGGCTCTATATTGTTAACTTATTTGTTCAAAGCAATTACATTTAAATAATAATAAAACCAGCAACCATAATTAAACAAGGAAAATGAAATTTAAAGATTACTCAAGCTGGTAAACACTACATTTGTTAAATGCTTCAGAGTCACCTTTCAGCTGCTTAAATAAAGTCTGCAGACACTTAAATAACTAAACTATTTTGTGAATTGTGTGTTTTGTGTCACTTTTAGTGACATTTATTAAGTTCAAAAAAGTCAGATTTTTTTTTTGCTATTTGTTCCACTTTTCCGCTCTTTTAGTTTTTGCATAATGCCATAATGCTGTCTGCCCTTGCCTAACACAAACACACACGCACACACACACACACACACACACACACACACACACACACACACACACACACATATACGCATATACACAAATTTAAACATTGACACACCTCCCCTCACCGACACATTGGGGTTATTTTGGTGTGTGTGCTTTGCACGCCTTTGCTCCAAATAATTAAAAGCGATTTTGGCAACAAATGTGTAACATTTCTATTTTAGCCAAACATTAACTTGTGTGCACCAAACAAGAGTAACAATAATTGTGTTCAACAGGTGGTTCGTCGTCTGCCCTTTGTTGCCATTCATTTTTTTTGGTGACAACATTTGACACAATTTAACGCCGCGTCAGCATTTTCGGCCAAAAAGAAGATGAAATGCCAAACGCATCAGTGGCGCCTAAAATGTTAAATGTTGCCTCTGTTGTGTGTGTGTGTGTGTGTGTGTGTGTGCTGTGTGCTGTGTGTGTGTGCGTGTGTGTGTGCTACATGCGTACGGCTTGGTTTCGCTTGGATTTTCCGTGTCTTTTGGCTTGACTTTGCCCGAGTTGCCCCCGAGTTGCACACACGAGTTGCAACAGAGGCCGTCAAAAAACAGTAATACTACATAAAATTGCAAGCAACTTCGCTGCTGCTCCAGCTGCAAAACAAAAACGCAACTTGCTTGGCGATCTGGCTATATCCATGTGAAACATATAAACACAAATTGCTTTACGATCTGGCTAAGTGCATCTGCGCAAAATAAACGTAAGAGTGCTTTAATCTTCAGGGATCGACTATCAGACACCCTGGAAGCTTTTTATCTTTATGAAAAACTTGAATTATTCCTAATCTGTAAGAAAACGTACTGTCACTAAATTTTCTCAAAAAAATTCAAAAATGTATAAATTAATTAAACTTAAATAAAATCTTACAAATCTTAAAAATCATATAAATATTTTAGTATTTTTTAATTTATTTATAATTTTAATTTTATTTTACATTTAATTTAATTCAAATTTAAATTTTTGTATTTTTGGTGTCGACTGACTTTAGTTGACAATAAATAAATAAAATAAAACTACAAGGAATATAGATACATATCCACTTAATACATTCTGTCTATAAGACAACATATTAAAGTCCATGTTTACAGGGTATAAAATACCTGGTGTGGAGTCTGCGTAATCTTTGCACAGCGTTTTGCATCTCTGATGAGCGACGGGCGTTGGTTTGTCACTCGTCTTCAGTCAGTTGCTTGTTTTTCTTGTCGTTTTGTTAATATTTTATTTATTTTGTTTTTTATTTTTGTTGTTATTGTTATTGTTATTGTTATTGCTTTTACTTTATGCGACCATTCACTTTCTCCGCTTGCCTTTTTATTTGGCTTTGCAGTTTGCTGTTTGCTGTTTGCTGTTTGCTTTGCTAATTTTTGACCGTGTTTAAAAGTGAAACAGCAAACAGGGTGCAGCTCGTCGCTGATTATGCATTGGATGGAATATGCAGATTTGAAGCGAAAATTATTCAATCGCCAGACAGAGTCTTACATGGTCTTCTAAGAGCCCAATTTGATGGAGCTAATGGTATTTGCAGCAGCTTGTGGCTTGTGCTGTTGATGACACCATTTGCCACAGTTTGCGGAGACTGATTGCATCATGTCACATGGTAAATGTAAACGCATTGCGTGCATTGTGCTCCAATTCCTGCGATAAGTAAGCATAAACAAAAAAAAAAAAGCAAAAATAACAACTAACAACAACAAGCGGCAAGCAATGCCAAGTTCGTTGCCTAAGTCTTTTGTTAGCGGGCCTCGAATTGATGTCAACGAAGCGCCAACTGCCGCACTTAACGATGCGATCTTTTAACCCATTCACAGACCCATGAGGTGCCCAATCAATCAACCATGTAACCCAGGGCAGGGGGCGTGAGGGTGAGCACTCCACTCCGCCCTTGGTGCAAGTAGCGCAGACAGTGCTAATTAATAAGGCCCGATCATCATCATTTAATGCCTAATACTTATGCAGCCGACTGCAGTTTAAGCCCGTTTCAATATTGTGTCTGACTCGTCTTTTTATTTTAGTTTGGTTTGTCTTTGATGGGTTTGGCTTGCTTTCGAGCTGGCCAAGTGAAAGGCCGCCGGTGATTTTATTAAATGATTTGTAAAATTTAACTTATCAAAGATGAAAGTCACTTAGTCGTTGATTTAGGAAAGAGTAAGCGGAATCTATATTTCTTGCATGATCATCCTATAAGCGTACTAAATGGGCAATTAATTTATTCCAGGCTTATAAATCTCCAGGCATAGACGGTATATCACCAGTTTTCCTACAGATCCCGTATCAGGAAAACGCTACTAAGTAGCTTTGCCCTCGGACACACATCGTGCGCATTGAGTAGGGCTAGGGTGGTCTTCATCCCCAAGGCAGGGAAGAAATACATCACCAACCCAAGGACCTTCAGACCCCTCAGCTTAACATCGTTTTTACTGATAACGTTGGGAAAGCTGGTGGACTACAAAATTAGAAGCAAAGTCCGCATACAGAGTAGGCAGGTCCACGGACAGAGCACTTCACCAGCTGAAGAGCACTTTAAGTGCAGCCGTTGATAATAAGGAGGTAGCAATGTGCGCATTCTTAGACATAGAAGGCGCCTGTGACAACTCGTCACATGATGCGATCAAGGCTACCCTCTCGAGTAGGGGCCCGGACTTTACTACCAGCAGGAGGATACTTGCACCATTGGGGACCGCATCAACGCACGACAGCACAGTAATAGCCTTCTTTAAGTTAGTTATGTTAGCAAACCTTAAGTTCAGCTAGTGTCATTTTGGCATAATTAACTTAAGTTCCACATACTCTCTCAATTTGCTACCTGATATTAGTAATGTAAGAGCCAAAACCTTATCATTATTGGTAACTGTAATAAATTATCACAGTGCACAAAAACGAAAGGAGTTATTATTGTTGGAAGATAAAGCCCCAAACATTTTGGTCCTTCGACTCGGATAATCTTCGCATCGGAATCTTTTAGATTTTTCAACGACAAAGGATTTTGCTCACCCAGCTAGCATCATCAAACTCCAGGAAAAGAATTAAGTACAAATTTCTATATACATACAGTGGCTTGCAGCTTAAATCGCCCAGTGTCTAGCAACAAATTTAAAGTGCTATAAAGCTTAAACAAGGAAACAAATTCAAAATGTTGAAATGCCAATTTGTTTAATGCTATATCACATTTGAAAAAGAAACTTTAGTTTTTATTTAAATATTAATTAATTAATTAAAATTAATCAAAAACTAAAAACATATCCAAAATACATATGCAGCTTATTTCGCCCAGTTTTAAAAAAAGTTAAATATTTTGCGTATAAAAGATTAAATAAGGATGTTAATACTTAGTATGATATCCTTTAGCCTCAACAACTTCCCTTAACCTATTATTCATGGAAGATACCAGCTTCCGGATAGTTTCTGAGCTGATCTTGTTCCACTCCTCCAGCAGAGCAGTCTTGAGATCCTGTTTGCAGGATACGTTGTGTTTCAGCTCAGTATTGGAGTGTCGCCACACATAATTCCATTCGTCCAAGCCAAAAATGTTTAATTTTTACTCAAATTCAAATATGACTGTGTTCCAGAACTCCAAATCCATGTCCAAGTGGATTTTGACGAACGTCGTCCTAGACCCACAATTTTTTGCGCTTATAAATTTCCTTTTTCGTGGTTCTCGGGCATCAAAGTCATGGTTGCGCAGAACTTGGAGCATAGTTTTCACACTGAACTTTTTCCTTATTTCATCCTGCGCCTAGTGAGTCAGTTTTTGAGCCGATAGCCTTAGACTTCCCCTTGAAATCTTGATGATCCTCTGCTCGTCCTGCTCGGTGAAAATCGGGTTTGGTGCCATTCCGCCCTTGTCCTCTGTCCGATTTTCGTCGACGGAACTCCAAATGATGCAGAATACAGTTGTAATGTTTAGATTGACCATTTTAGCTATTTGGCGATATGAATATCCGATTTTTAAGTGTTCCAGGATGATTTTCCGTTGACCAATAGTAGTCCTTTTGCCCATAGTCCTTGTTGGCTTGTTGCACCCGAAATGTAGGAAAAAACTAAACTGACTACGGAGGATTGGTCTATTTATACCAAAAATATTCAATCTGACGAAAAAATCCGGGTTTTATGGCACCCAGCTGTCCATAATGTAACTGGGCGAAATAAGCTGCTGACCTAAAAAGAGGTACTTTTTTACGTAACCCTACCTAGCAGGTGGAAAAACCACAGCTTATTAGGGTCATATATTAATTTTGGTGATCAATAAATGTACCTGCCATGGGTCTTTGGAATTTTTGAAAAATAATGTATAATGAGTTTATGGCAGGCAATTGAAATTTGTGCTAGACACTGGGCGATTTAAGCTGCAAGCCACTGTATATACCTCCTACTTCGTCCTTTTTCCAAAAGGTTGCAAAGTCCGCAATCCAGCAATAAAATTTTGTGCAGTGCAAATTTTCGTCACAGCCTCCATTTTTTGTTCCTTCCATGACAAAGTCCAAATTGCTCATAGTTCCAGTGTGTCCAAGCACACACACACAGGTCAATGATCTGAGCATCCATAGGATCAACACCAACTGAATACAAAATACAGCACAAATTGTTTAATTTCTGTACATATGTTGTATATTCAAGCAATTTTCTAATTAAAGCCAATCCTTATATGATTATTTAAATATATGTACATATGTACGTTCAGCTGTATTCATCCAAAAATAACAGCTGGTAACCCGTGCAAAAAAAAAAAAAACAATAATAAATTAGTACATTTTCGGCAACAAGTGCAATTTATTTCTTCGCATTTACTTACAGTGAATTGCATACATACAACTCCGTATAAATGTTATTCTGAAACCTACAAATATAAATAAAATAATTATTAAACAATATTTTACTAACAATAATTATACATTTACATTTATGTAGGAATGGGAAAAGACACGGAACAAAAGGGAACTCGAAGTGGTCACCGTTACTGAGAGACGGGGCACTGAGAGAGAACAGAGAGAGATCTCGTTGTAAACCGTTGTAAAGCGCATAAAGTAAGCACACAATTCGTCAAAATTGTCTAAGCAAATAAGTGTAGTGAATACATACATATGTACTATTTAGTAAAGCCCAACAATAATATTAATAAACTCTAATTATAATAATAAACGTGGAATTAAACAAACCATATCCTACAAATGAGGGCTCGTCCGGGGTCTAAATAAACCATATCCTACATTTATATGTAAGTCTCTGCCAGCACGTCATACATACATTTATACATACACCTAAACATTTAAAAATAAATAAAGTAATAAAAACAAGAGAGAACGTTGCAGTCGGACGTAACCGACAGCGAAATACTATGATACCATAATATGTGTGCAGCCAAGAAATACTGTCCAAGTTTGCCTTTCAGATTGAGGTAGATATAAGATAGTTCGAAGTTTGACAACTGTAGCTCTGAAATTACGGAAGATATAAGATTTTCGAGATTTTGGGGGCGGAAGTGTGCATGGTTGAAAAAAATTATTGACTTACACAAACATGTGCATCGGCTTAGGTAGACGAAGTGGGCGTGGCCATCCAATTTTTTATCGATCTCTTTCAAAATTTGGTGACTCTACATATAATGGAGTATATGCGCATTTGAGTTTTCTAAGGCCGAAGTCGAAATATGGGCATAGGTTGAACCTTCAAAATAGAATAACTTCGTCAAAACTCAAAATATTCTGAAAAGCAAGGGCGTTTTAATCATAGTTTGGCCTCTAGATCAATCGTACATTTAAAGTTGAAATCGCGATTTTGGGTCGGAACATAAGTCACAATTATAGTCCGAAAATCGGCATTATAGTTCGAAAATCGGCATATGGGCAGAGGTCGAACCTTCAAAATGCCATAACTTCGTTAAAACCCAACGAATTTTCAAAAGCAACGGCATTTTAATCATAGTTTGGCCTCTGAATCAATCGTACATTTAAAGTTGAAAACGTGTTTTGGGGTCGGAACATAAGTCAAAATTATGGTCCAAAATCGGCTTTATAGTCCCAAAATCAGCATTATAGTCTGCAAATCGGCATATGGGCATAAGTCGAACCATTAATATGCCATAACTTCGTCAAAACCCAACGCATTTTCAAAAACAAGGGCGTTTTAATCATAGTTTGGCCTCTAGATCAATCGTACATTTAAAGCTGAAAACGTGATTTTGGGTCGGAACATAAGTCAAAATTATAGTCCGAAAATCGGTATTATAGTCCGAAAATCGGCATTATAGTCTGCAAATCGGCATATGGGCAGAGGTCGAACCTTCAAAATGCCATAACTTCGTCAAAACCCAACGCATCTTCAAAAGCAAGAGCGTTTTAATCATAGTTTGGCCTCTAGATCAATCGTACTTTCAAAGTTGAAAACATGATTTTGTCGGAACATAAGTCAAAATTATAGTCCGAAAATCAGTATTATAGTCCGAAAATCGGCATTATAGATCAATCGTACATTTAAAGTTGAAAACGTGATTTTGGGTCGGAACATAAGTCAAAATTATAGTCCGAAAATCGGCATTATAGTTCGAAAATCGGACTTATAGTCCGAAAATGGGCATATGGGCATAGGTCGAACCTTCAAAATGCCATAACATTGTCAAAACCCAACGCATTTTCAAATGCAAGGGCGTTTTAATCATAGCTTGGCCTCTAGATCAATCGTACATTTAAAGTTGAAATCGTGATTTTGGATCGGAACATAAGTCAAAATTATAGTCCGTAAATCGGCATTTTCTATTATTTTTCCGTTTTTTTCTTGTATTTTTTCGATTTTTGCGTTTTTTTGGATTTCTGTATTTTTTCTTGATTTCTCAAAATTTTTCCGAATTTTTGCAGTTTTTATTGATTTTTTCGAATCGTCGCACGTTTTTTCGTTTTTGTTTTTATTTTTCGGTTTTTTATTATTTTTCCGTTTTTTTCTTGTATTTTTTCGATTTTTGCGTTTTTTTGGATTTCTGTATTTTTTCTTGATTTCTCAAAATTTTTTCGAATTTTTGCAGTTTTTATTGATTTTTTCGAATCGTCGCACGTTTTTTCGTTTTTGTTTTTATTTTTCGGTTTTTTATTATTTTTCCGTTTTTTTCTTGTATTTTTTCGATTTTTGCGTTTTTTTGGATTTCTGTATTTTTTCTTGATTTCTCAAAATTTTTTCGAATTTTTGCAGTTTTTATTGATTTTTTCGAATCGTCGCACGTTTTTTCGTTTTTGTTTTTATTTTTCGGTTTTTTATTATTTTTCCGTTTTTTTCTTGTATTTTTTCGATTTTTGCGTTTTTTTGGATTTCTGTATTTTTTCTTGATTTCTCAAAATTTTTCCGAATTTTTGCAGTTTTTATTGATTTTTTCGAATCGTCGCACGTTTTTTCGTTTTTGTTTTTATTTTTCGGTTTTTTATTATTTTTCCGTTTTTTTCTTGTATTTTTTCGATTTTTGCGTTTTTTTGGATTTCTGTATTTTTTCTTGATTTCTCAAAATTTTTCCGAATTTTTGCAGTTTTTATTGATTTTGTCGAATCGTCGCACGTTTTTTCGTTTTTGTTTTTATTTTTCGGTTTTTTATTATTTTTCCGTTTTTTTCTTGTATTTTTTCGATTTTTGCGTTTTTTTGGATTTCTGTATTTTTTCTTGATTTCTCAAAATTTTTCCGAATTTTTGCAGTTTTTATTGATTTTTTCGAATCGTCGCACGTTTTTTCGTTTTTGTTTTTATTTTTCGGTTTTTTATTATTTTTCCGTTTTTTTCTTGTATTTTTTCGATTTTTGCGTTTTTTTGGATTTCTGTATTTTTTCTTGATTTCTCAAAATTTTTTCGAATTTTTGCAGTTTTTATTGATTTTTTCGAATCGTCGCACGTTTTTTCGTTTTTGTTTTTATACCCTGAACCCATTAAAAATGGGTAAAAAGGGTATAATGGTTTTGTGCAAATGTGTGTAACAGGCAGAAGGAAGCATCTCCGACCCCATAAAGTATATATATTCTTGATCAGGATCAATAGCCGAGTCGATCTAGCCCTGTCCGTCTGTCCGTCCGTCTGTCCGTCTGTCCGTCCGTCCGTCTGTCCGTCTGTCCGTCTGTATGAACACGCGGATCTCAGAGACTATAAGAGCTAGAGACTTCAAATTTGGAATATGAGATCTCGTATACCAGGCGCAGATCAAGTTTGAATATTTTATCGATAACTGCCTCAGTTTCTGAATTATCGATACATTTAGATTTCCGATAGCAGTAAATTCCACATATCTCTCACAATTTAATGGATACAGTCACCAATTTTGGTTGGTAGGTTGTTGGCGAGGTCCTTGAAAGATCGGCATGTGCCACGCCCACCTCCGACGCCCCTATCATCCCCGCCCCTAAAATTTTCAAATGGCTATATCTTCCGCAGTTTTTGAGTAGGGAACGTCAAATTTGGTATGTATATTACTGGTAGCCGCCTTTAAGAATCGATAACAAATTTGTGGTGCCACGCCCACACCTGCGCCTATAATCGACAATTCCGATTGTAAATCGATAACTCCGTATATCTCCGAACATTTTAAAGATAGAGTAACCAAACTTGGAAGGTAATTTGCTGGTAACCTCCTCCAAAGATTGGCATACCAATTTTTTGACCACGCCCACATCCGCCGCCCCCAGGAACTTCGTCCCTAGAAATTTAAAATGCGCATATCTGCCGTAATTTGCAAGCTAGAGTCGCAAAATTTTGCAGGTATGTTACTGGTAACTCCCCCAAAGATCGATAAAAAAATTGGATGGCCACGCCCACTCCACCTACCTAAACCGATACACCTGTTGGTGTAAATCGATAAACCCATATATCTCGCGCAATTTGAAAACTTAAGTCACCAAATTTTAAAGGTATATTGCTAGTAACACCCTTCATAAATGTGGAAAAAAAATTTTGGACCACGCCCACTCCCGCCCAAAAAAAACCATAAATGCCTGTATCTCCCGCAATTTAAGAGCTACAGTTACCAAACTTAGAAGGTATATTACTATGGTCGAACTCCAAAATTTTTTGGGCCACGCCCACTCCAGCCCCCAAAACCGATAAACCTCCATATCCCTCGCAAGTTAGTTAGTTACCAAACTGGGTGGAAAAATTATTAGGAAACTTCTCTATAATTTGTTTGGTGCGAAACTCTTAAAGGGGACATTTGGAAATAAACCTATAATGTATTTAAAGCTTGGTTCAGGGTATATGGTAGTCGAGCTCACTCGACTACAGCGTTCTTACTTGTTATTTTTCGGTTTTTTATTATTTTTCCGTTTTTTTCTTGTATTTTTTCGATTTTTGCGTTTTTTTGGATTTCTGTATTTTTTCTTGATTTCTCAAAATTTTTCCGAATTTTTGCAGTTTTTATTGATTTTTTCGAATCGTCGCACGTTTTTTCGTTTTTGTTTTTATTTTTCGGTTTTTTATTATTTTTCCGTTTTTTTCTTGTATTTTTTCGATTTTTGCGTTTTTTTGGATTTCTGTATTTTTTCTTGATTTCTCAAAATTTTTCCGAATTTTTGCAGTTTTTATTGATTTTTTCGAATCGTCGCACGTTTTTTCGTTTTTGTTTTTATTTTTCGGTTTTTTATTATTTTTCCGTTTTTTTCTTGTATTTTTTCGATTTTTGCGTTTTTTTGGATTTCTGTATTTTTTCTTGATTTCTCAAAATTTTTCCGAATTTTTGCAGTTTTTATTGATTTTGTCGAATCGTCGCACGTTTTTTCGTTTTTGTTTTTATTTTTCGGTTTTTTATTATTTTTCCGTTTTTTTCTTGTATTTTTTCGATTTTTGCGTTTTTTTGGATTTCTGTATTTTTTCTTGATTTCTCAAAATTTTTCCGAATTTTTGCAGTTTTTATTGATTTTGTCGAATCGTCGCACGTTTTTTCGTTTTTGTTTTTATTTTTCGGTTTTTTATTATTTTTCCGTTTTTTTCTTGTATTTTTTCGATTTTTGCGTTTTTTTGGATTTCTGTATTTTTTCTTGATTTCTCAAAATTTTTTCGAATTTTTGCAGTTTTTATTGATTTTTTCGAATCGTCGCACGTTTTTTCGTTTTTGTTTTTATTTTTCGGTTTTTTATTATTTTTCCGTTTTTTTCTTGTATTTTTTCGATTTTTGCGTTTTTTTGGATTTCTGTATTTTTTCTTGATTTCTCAAAATTTTTCCGAATTTTTGCAGTTTTTATTGATTTTGTCGAATCGTCGCACGTTTTTTCGTTTTTGTTTTTATTTTTCGGTTTTTTATTATTTTTCCGTTTTTTTCTTGTATTTTTTCGATTTTTGCGTTTTTTTGGATTTCTGTATTTTTTCTTGATTTCTCAAAATTTTTCCGAATTTTTGCAGTTTTTATTGATTTTTTCGAATCGTCGCACGTTTTTTCGTTTTTGTTTTTATTTTTCGGTTTTTTATTATTTTTCCGTTTTTTTCTTGTATTTTTTCGATTTTTGCGTTTTTTTGGATTTCTGTATTTTTTCTTGATTTCTCAAAATTTTTCCGAATTTTTGCAGTTTTTATTGATTTTGTCGAATCGTCGCACGTTTTTTCGTTTTTGTTTTTATTTTTCGGTTTTTTATTATTTTTCCGTTTTTTTCTTGTATTTTTTCGATTTTTGCGTTTTTTTGGATTTCTGTATTTTTTCTTGATTTCTCAAAATTTTTCCGAATTTTTGCAGTTTTTATTGATTTTGTCGAATCGTCGCACGTTTTTTCGTTTTTGTTTTTATTTTTCGGTTTTTTATTATTTTTCCGTTTTTTTCTTGTATTTTTTCGATTTTTGCGTTTTTTTGGATTTCTGTATTTTTTCTTGATTTCTCAAAATTTTTCCGAATTTTTGCAGTTTTTTTTGATTTTGTCGAATCGTCGCACGTTTTTTCGTTTTTGTTTTTATTTTTCGGTTTTTTATTATTTTTCCGTTTTTTTCTTGTATTTTTTCGATTTTTGCGTTTTTTTGGATTTCTGTATTTTTTCTTGATTTCTCAAAATTTTTCGAATTTTTGCAGTTTTTTTTGATTTTGTCGAATCGTCGCACGTTTTTTCGTTTTTGTTTTTATTTTTCGGTTTTTTATTATTTTTCCGTTTTTTTCTTGTATTTTTTCGATTTTTGCGTTTTTTTGGATTTCTGTATTTTTTCTTGATTTCTCAAAATTTTTCCGAATTTTTGCAGTTTTTATTGATTTTTTCGAATCGTCGCACGTTTTTTCGTTTTTGTTTTTATTTTTCGGTTTTTTATTATTTTTCCGTTTTTTTCTTGTATTTTTTCGATTTTTGCGTTTTTTTGGATTTCTGTATTTTTTCTTGATTTCTCAAAATTTTTCCGAATTTTTGCAGTTTTTATTGATTTTGTCGAATCGTCGCACGTTTTTTCGTTTTTGTTTTTATTTTTCGGTTTTTTATTATTTTTCCGTTTTTTTCTTGTATTTTTTCGATTTTTGCGTTTTTTTGGATTTCTGTATTTTTTCTTGATTTCTCAAAATTTTTCCGAATTTTTGCAGTTTTTATTGATTTTGTCGAATCGTCGCACGTTTTTTCGTTTTTGTTTTTATTTTTCGGTTTTTTATTATTTTTCCGTTTTTTTCTTGTATTTTTTCGATTTTTGCGTTTTTTTGGATTTCTGTATTTTTTCTTGATTTCTCAAAATTTTTTCGAATTTTTGCAGTTTTTATTGATTTTGTCGAATCGTCGCACGTTTTTTCGTTTTTGTTTTTATTTTTCGGTTTTTTATTATTTTTCCGTTTTTTTCTTGTATTTTTTCGATTTTTGCGTTTTTTTGGATTTCTGTATTTTTTCTTGATTTCTCAAAATTTTTTCGAATTTTTGCAGTTTTTATTGATTTTTTCGAATCGTCGCACGTTTTTTCGTTTTTGTTTTTATTTTTCGGTTTTTTATTATTTTTCCGTTTTTTTCTTGTATTTTTTCGATTTTTGCGTTTTTTTGGATTTCTGTATTTTTTCTTGATTTCTCAAAATTTTTCCGAATTTTTGCAGTTTTTATTGATTTTGTCGAATCGTCGCACGTTTTAGTTTTATTTT